>CM039665.1:11222042-11550602 GCA_022405105.1 Aristolochia contorta | reverse complement strand
TTTTAATGTATAAAGCTGCTGGGACGCGGTTTTGCTTCATATTACGTCCGAAGAAGAAACAGACTTGTTTCCATTAACAGTCATTTTATATATCACGTCTCCCTCTTCCAGGGATTCATATTCAAAATCTGTTTTAACTCTTACGATCATATATAACTTCAGGCTTCTTTTAATTTCTTAATTTGGCTTGTATATATGTACTCCCGCAGACCTCGAATGGAGATATGTTTGAGAAGACCCACGACGAATTGATTTCAGTTTCTGGGCAACATAAGAGGGAAAAATGGCGTCTGCAGACGAATATGTACGGAAACGGGAGCACCAACAGAGGAAGAGAGAGAGATACTTCCTCTGGTTCGACCCTTCTCAGGAATTTCATCGCTACAGCATTCTCTGACCCAAACGAACATCATGTAAGCAATCCTCTCACAGTCAAGCACCTTCAAACGTAAGTTAGTTTCCGTTTCATCAGCGTCGAATTCTCCGTTCAGCTCGTGACATTAAACGATCGAGAAAAAAATTCGGATTAGAAACGGCAGCGTCGACGAGTTAATTTGACTAACTCTTCCGTAGCTTGTCCGAAACCCGAATCGTTTCTACGTTTGATTTGAATTTTAATTCCGGGTCAGACTTTACTGCCTTCATGGCTTCCTCCTTCCTGCTCTGATGATGCATATGATCAAGACGCTCCCGCGCCTTCCCCGGTTTTGACCGCGCGAAGGCTCCCCTGTTTTAATCAATTCTTCACCGGCGCCGATCCATAAAATTCTTCATTAATGGCGGAGAACTAATCGGATCCAAAAATTAACCTAAAGTGTGTTGATTAAGTCTTCCTTCCTTATTCTCTTTAATTTCAATTAATTAATGTGCATGCATGTAAAAGTGCATGAAAATTAACTGAAATATTAAGGTGGCTAAAATAAAAATTTATTGTAATCTTGTTATCAAATTAAATCATTAATTTTTGAGAAATTTTTTCTGACATATTTAATGTTTCTATCATGGTGAATTTTTGTGATTCTAAGTTTCCAAGTAGGTAGTAAATTTTGTGTTACATGTTGAATATAATTTGTAACATATTCAGATGTGATTGTTGGAATTATTTGAGGTTCAAATATATATATATATATATATTATAACCTGACCAGTACTTGATATTGATCGTGAATACAGCTTCTACGTGGACGAGGTGCCAATCCGTGAGATCGTCCGGAACGAAGCCATGGGAAGCGACTACCCGTCGAAGCCGATGTCCCCTACGCCACAATCTGGGACGGCTCCGCCTGGGCCACCGGCGGCGGACGGTACAAGGTCGAGTACAAGTACGCCCCTTCGTCTCCGACTTTCACAACCTCACCCTCCTCGGCTGCCGCACCGACCCCATTCAGCAGCGCCCCGCCACCTCCTCCGGCGACTGCGCCGCCGAGACCGCCGACCTCGACGCCGCGGACTTCGCCGCCGTCACCCCCGAAGGGGCGCCGGGCCATGCGGGCGTTCCGAGAGAAGTACATGACCTACTCCTACTGCTACGACACCTTGAGGTACTCCCGTGCCCCGCCGGAGTGTGACGTCATCCCGTCGGAACAGAAGCGGTTCAAGGAAACCGGGAGGGTGATCAAGTTCAACGGCGGCGGCGGATCTCACCACCGCCACCACAGGCGCTCCAAGAGGAGCCGCAGCCGGTCGACGACGACGCCGCCCAACAACGTTAACGCCGGCAGCTCCGCCATCATGTAATTATTTTGGTTATAATTACATATTGTATCGTCGATCAATCTGGTGCATCGATGTTGATAGGAGGTGGTTTTATTAATTTCTTTTTTTTTTCTTTTTTCTTTCATTGTCGTGGAAGGCTTATAAATTAATAATTATTTTATTTTATTTTTCTGGTTTTTAACTCTAAAACCGTTCTTTAAGTTTTTGAATTACTGCTCATACATGTTTTAAGTAGCTAGTCAAAATAATGAGGAATCAGCGTGATTAGTATATTGAATCTATTTACGATAAGTACTTGACAGAAGCATTCGTCGTAAAATAATTATATATAACAGTGCCTATATTAATTAGATTATTAGTATGTATTTACATATTAACGTTCTGATATTAGGACACTTATAATACTAGTTACGTAAAAGTATTATGCTACATAAACGGGTTCATTGTTTGTAGAGGGCATATAAATTACTAAAATATAAATCATGATACTCGATATTGGTTGACAGTATTTCATTAATCAAGATGGATATATATCGTGAATTTCTGACTTAGACTAAAACATGCATTTTAGAGAACTAACCAACTGAGACATTGATCTCACTCTTGTTATGGTGGGTACGTAATATATATTTATTAGACCTCGAAGGTAAGACATAATGTAATATTTGCATATATATTACTGATAGATACCTACTCTTGAATTATTAAAGGTGGAAGGTGAAGCATTCTAAAACGCATGCTAGAGTAGTTAAATGTAGTTTCCTTTATCAAAGAAAGAAGAGAATTAAGGGGTTTTCGTTCATATTGCATGTCTTTAGAAGAGTATTAATTAGGTGGAGGAAGAGAGGAATAATTACTATCTTCAGCATGCTCACTGGCTACTGAATTTGACTTAATTATCAAGGGAGGGCTGAGCTATTGTTGGCAGACTTTGTGAGCTGTTTACAGCTTGTGATATGCTTTGTGACTTGAGACAAGCAATCCGACTTTGCCATATATGTTGGACTCTATATTAAATTGGGATATTGATAAGAGTATCACACGGGGGGAGTTATTATTTCATGTGGCAGTGACACCCTTAAATTTCGATGCATATTGACCAATATGTCACATATTGGTTAATAAGATTCGTGCAATATTAAGCATATTATAATATTTCCAAATTTGATACATATTAACCAATATAAATTCACACCCTGCATATCGTAGGAAAAATGAGCTCATGATCTTTAGAAGCCACGTCTCCATCAGAATTATGAGGCTTTTGGGAGTACGTAATGGGTCTTCACCAAATTTGGGACTAGGAGAAGTCTATGCAATTTGGGAGGTTTTTATGGAGATCAGTAATCAGATAGCTATACTCGATTTTTTATATAAAGAATTGAAGTGTGTATGAAAATTTGCCTTTAAAGTTGGCTATTAGATGGTCTTAGACTCTAGATAGGTTGAAAAGAATTGGGTGATGACACTATATTACACCGTTCGAGAGATGATGATACACGTGACGAGTGACATATTTTTATGTCACGAGGGTACTCATTTGAGCTACCTTTTCTTACGTGGGTCCATAGTTGGGGCCTCAGATTTTTGACGAAAATCAATATCAAAGCACTAAAAGGGTAATCCAAAGGCGTACCGTATACATAGTATTACTTTTAATTTATTACTTACTTATTCGGTTCTTTTTTATGTTTTATATCAGTGTTTCTTGATTTTACTTCGAGGTTTTACACGGTGACGTGGCTGCATAGTTGGCGGTCTAAGTAGGAGAAAATATAGGGTGGTTTATCCATATAATAGGTTAATTATATTTTATTAAAAAAAGATTTTATCTCCGAGATTATCTCATACTAAACTCCAACATGGACGCCGCCTCAAGATGTTAAGTTTTGGAAGTAAAATCCTGCGGTATTTATATCACCGCTCATTTATTTTTAAATGTAAAAAATATTAACGGGTTTACCTAAAATTTAAGATTCTAGGGACTTTAGACCATATATCTGAATTTGGTACGAGTTTAGAAACGAGGTTTAACTGTAATAGACAGAGCAGTGAGACTGCCAGGCTTGGAAAATACGTCTTGGTTCATTAGTTCTGAAGGCATCCAAAGAATTAGAACTTACAATGACTAAGAATTGATATAACTCTGCCTGAGACTATCAAACTGTCTCAAACTGTCACACAGTTCCAGAAGTTGATGTTTTTTTTAGTATTCTCTAACTGTCTTCGGATTCTGCATATCTTAATCAATTCTTTAATCATTCTCACTTCTGGTAGTGGTAGACTTTGATTGTCTCTGCCATACGGCTGCAAATTGATATGAAAGTAAGAACAAAAAGAAAACAATCAACCTGACTTTTGGGTTTTAACTTTCACTTTTCAACTTTCAGGTTTCAACTCTCAAAGTTCGAGGCCACGAGCAGTTGGAAGTTGAAAAGTGAAGAACAGCCAAACAAGATTTGGGAATTTCCCGTGAGCTTCAAAACCGAACGAGATTCCTTCCCCCAATGGGCGCCGAATTTCCAGTGCGGTGAGCTTCCTTCATTTGGGCATTTGGGCATTTGGACAAACACAGAGCGGGCATTCACGGGTGAGGAGGTGTTTGTCAAAAGAGCCATGAAGCTTTCGGCTCCTCTCATGATGGAATTGAAAAAGGAAAAACGATAATGGAGTCTTTTTGGGGATCGGGAGAGAATACATGAAGCAGTGAGGGTGTCAATTTTCGGTTGAGATTTTGAAACCACAAGAAGAGTTATTGGGCAGGTTTATAGTAAGAGAGAACCGTGTAGACTGTGCCAAGGGTAGTGAGGTTCAAGAGGATAACGCCTGCAAAAACAGATATGGAACTCCATGGGTTATTGAAATACGTCTCTTTAAGGTTTCTTCTCCACTCCCGGAATCGTCTCTTCCACTTCTTCATGTTATTTCGTCGGAACTCATTCATTTCGATCCTCAATTCATCGTAACAGGTTTTGGGGAGGTATGTCATGTCATTTCTCAGACTATGCAATAGCTCCACAACCTTCTCATCGTTTGGAAGGTCGGTGGAAATGATTCCTCTAGATCGAAGCAATAAAACATCTTCAACGCTATGAATGAGACCGTCCATGAATGTTATGTAGGCGCAGATTTCGTGGCCGTTAATACCAGGGTGTAGACGCTCAAAGATGACCATGTTCAACATCCGTATTTGTGTAGAAGCAGAGAGCTCAATTTGTGGGAGACTCAGAATCCTTCTTCTTATCAAACGTGATGTTCAAGTCTGAATCATGCCTAGGTCTTTTCTCAAACACAATTCCGGCTTTCTGTAACTTAGATACAGACCACAATTTTTTGGTCAGCTTTTCTGGACCTTGGCGATGGTCTCCAGTAATCTTCTTCCTTATGAAATCAAGATAGTGCAGGGAGGTCGTCTGTCTTTGTTGGTCTCCTTCCTCTGTTTCAGTGTCGATTCCCGTATCTTTATTACCCTTCTCCCTTTCCGATGGCGCTTTACGTCGTTTAGACATAGCGAAAAGTGCTGCATAGAGAAAAGAAGGGAGCTGGTTTTCCAGCAGCATTTTGTCATTTATCATGTCGGCATTGGTGAAGGGTGACAAGCTGGTGCTAAAACAGGATCATTTTGGCAGTAATCGAACTCATAATCGGGATCCTTCTTTCTAAAGTAAACTCGATCGATCTCTACAAGAAAAACACCATCAAGCAGCATCAGTTGTAAAACCTCACTGGGTCCTGCCATTTCTCCTCCAAATCCCTGTAGGACTCCATCAAGCGTTTCGTCATGGGTTTCAGTGTCATCAGATAATCTCCCAAGATTTCCTGACCGGTTCAGGACATGCGACAGAGCCCTATGTTTGTGTTGCTCCATTTGGACGAGGTGAGGCGCACCATGGTGATAGGGGCCGAAGGATACTATCTGGGGTATGTAAGCGTATGTAAGCTCGAGGGTTTTTGTTCTTGATGTGAGGCGGTACACGGTAAATACAACTATTCCCCCATTCTGTTGCCTTTTCCTCTGCAGACATGTTGTTCAGCTCCTCCAATAGTTGGACGTTGATGACGGTGTGCGCTTCCCTCGTTTCAGCAATTTGCTTATCCTTCTCTGTCATCTTCGTGCACCAATTCTTTGAGTGATCCCCTACCTCCTCAGAAATTTCAGTCCGCTTCAATAATTTCTCCGTCTTCGTCTCCATCTCCGTGATGACAACAAGCAACAGGTGCTAACTATTCTTTCCTCGTGTCTCTATTCTGCAAACCAAATGGCTGGAAAGAACGAATCCAGTTCGACAACACCCACTATTTCTACTCCGTAGAAATCATGAAATAAGGCTCTGCTTGCTTGCTTTCTCAATCAGTGCCGCTGCCGCATCAGCAATCTCTCCGTCTCTTCTGGGCAATACTATTATTTGGACGTTGAAGCAAGCAATCTCTCGGCGCCGGATTTGCTACATTTATGTAGGATTTTCCCTGCGCCCTATCATCAAATCTGAAATTTTCTGAAAGTCAAACTTTCGTGACGCTTAGGTGTCAGTCCTAAACTCGTATCAATGAAGCTTTTGCGGCCATACAAGTGTGAAACAGACAAATCGTTATTCTGGGTTCCCACTGTTACAAATTCCTTCGTCGCTTATGGTGGGTTGACTTCAGACATCCTACTCAAATCTAGTAAAGTCTGGGAGTAGAAGAAGACTATTCAATCCTCTAACATTACTCTCTTTCATAGGCAATCAATTTTCATTATCACTTCTTGAAAGTACAAGGATATGAATTGCTCCAACAAGAATCTACACTGTAACACTGTAACAGAAGAAGACTATTCAATCCTCTACCATATCCCTAAATTTGATGATAAGCATTTAAAAGACCTAAAACAAGTAGGAAGGAGAGAGCGAGAGTCACTCTCCTACCACCATACTGACCTGAAAGCATATATTACTTACAAAAAGACCCATCGAAACTTAATTTGACTATAAGATGGACGCGAAAGAGTAGGTATCTGCAGATGAGATTGATTCTTTAAGGAAATGTGAATGGCCCCTGATCTGATTAGACCCTGCTGGTGGACTGATAGCCACCCAAAGAAGTGAGATAGTGATTGCGATAAGGCCGGACCACACAAAACAATTGTGGGAGTCTTTCCTTTCCGACCCATCAGCCCCTTTGCAAATGGGTAGAGATGAGCCAGAACCCAAAAGCTGAAAAAAGACACCACCCAGAAGCTTACTCCATTGAGGTATCACGCTGTATACAGTTCGGCTGACTCCCACAGCAATGGCAATCAGGTTGGTCATCATGATCACAATCGGTGGTATCATCAGAGCTGTCCATTTGACAATATATAGATCAGCAAATTCATCATCCTCATCATCACCCGCTGACTTGGAGGTTAAAGTGAACGAGATCTCAATCCTGCAATGACCTTTAAGAGTCCCTGAAGTACTGCTGCAATATGAGCACTTGTACCCCAATAAGCCAAAACTGTTCGTTACGCCACCATTCTTCTAATTCAATCCCAGACCATTTGATTTCAAGAACGGCAAGCATGCAGAGGGTGAGGGTAATGGCGAGAAGGTAGCAAAGGAAGGTGACATTGAGAGACTGGACAATGAACTGACCAGAGAACAAAGAGATTGCTGGAAGGAAGCAATAGACGATCAAGAAGATGGAAGTGAAAGGATAGATACCGACATTAAAGTAGGCAATTCTCTGCAGAAACTTCATTCTCGGGCTTGCTAGCAGGGCATTGTTGCGAGAGAAGAAGATCTCCACAGAACCAGTAGCCCATCGTAGTACTTGGTGGAGGCGGTCAGTGAGATTGATTGGTGCAGTCCCACGAAATGCATCACGTTTAGTCACACAGTAAACAGATCTCCATCCTCGATTGTGCATCCGATAGCCGGTGACAACATCTTCGGTTACAGATCCATAAATCCAACCAACCCTCTGTCCCCACTCAGTCTTGTCCTCATACCAGCATGAGATCACACTAATTGCCTCTGCCACGGTAGACGCATCAAGAAGGTCTCGTGGAATAGTTAAGGCGCCTGGTGGACGACCGTTCTTGACTGCTGGATGATCAGCAAGTGGCCTGCCTTGGAACTCGGCCACTGGGATGGAATCAATAAGGAAGGTTGAGTTCCCAAATTGTTTGGGCAAAGCAGAAAGAGCTGTGTTTTCATCATCATTATCTCCCATTCTCAAGGAGCGGTTTTCTTCATGCACAGCACTCTTCTTCCTTCTCCGAGAGCAGCAGCAACTGCAGCAACCAGGGTGGTCCTCCTTTGCACGGGGTGGATCAAAACCATAGAGGGCAACACGACGAAAGAGGCATCCTGTTCCCACATACACTGGTCCCTGGATTCCATCAAGGGCCCTCATGTTGACATCAAAGAAGACGGTGTTATGGTTGGCATAACGGTCAGAAGGATCGATACCTTCAAAGCGCTGAGGAAACTGGACATAGCAAATACGATCCCCACCACGGTCCATCATAAAGCACATGCCTTCCTTCAAAGCCTGCGAGTTGTAAATATAGTGGTCACAGTCGAGATTGAGGATGAAGGGTCCATTGGACATGATGGCAGAGGCACGGACTAATGCATTCATGGCTCCAGCCTTCTTGTTGTGATCATAGCCAGGGCGTTTCTCACGAGACACGTAGACGAGTAGAGGAAGGCGAATGTCTGCCTCAGTGAGATCAAGCTGGCGGATGTCATCTGAAGATCCATAAAGTGGCTCATCACTTGGAGGCTTCAGCATCACCTATCACAATGAGAGAACGTAGAATTTCAATGCATCATCTGCTTTGAGATGATTCAGTTATGACTAAAGATAAACTAGTGCAACAGCCAAACCAACAAAAGGAATTTCAGAAGGTGCACCAGTACCTGAATAATTCCAGCATGATCACCCTTAGAATGCTCTGGTCCTGGAACAAGCCAAGTGCCTGGCCAGTGAGTACCATCAGCCATCCAAGTCGCTTTTGGGACTTTAATGGGTTCAGCTGGTTCGTCTCCTGCATCCTGCTTCTGAAGCTTCATGGCCTTTATCTCCTCCCTAGCATGATATGCATCTGATCGGCGTCGGATAGAGTCTGGCAGTCCATTTATCCGAACTTTAAACTCATCATACTCACGCTTTACGCGCCTCCTATCTCTCACAAAATCAGGCCGTACTTTATTCTTGTAAGGATCCCTTTTTAAATGGAAGTAGCTCTCAGGGTTCCTGGGTTCAATATTATGCTTTCTGCAGAATGGCACCCATAGGTTAGCGAAACTTGCAGCCTCAGCCATGGCTTCAAATGTCAGAAGAGCGCCTCCGTCATCTGAGACATAACATGCAAGTTTCTCCACAGGATATTCAGCTGCAAGGATTGAAAGTATAGTGTTTGCAGTGACTAAAGGTGGCTCCTTCTCAGGGTCTGCCGTGGAGACAAATATATCAATACCAGGTAGATCAGATTTTCCAGAAGGATTATTGGGGCTTGGTTGTTCAAATTTGTCCTTAAGTACAGCAAGGTCAGCAGAGCGATTAACAGGGCAGAACTTGGGAAGCTGGTCAAGCAGCCAAGAGAATGCAAACCAAATTTCGCAGACAACCGACATAGCCCACAACCAAATCGCGTCCTCATTCTTGTGTGTAACTCTCCATGCTAGAAACAATCCCAGAGCAGCTATTCGAAAGAAAATGAGGAGTCTGTAGTTGCCAAGATAACAGCAAAGAATGTTAATAAACTTCAGACAGAAGAGAGCATTAGCATAGAGAAGAAGGGCCTCTTTCCTTATTCGGAAAGGCAAAAAGAGGGAGTTCCTCGGAAATCTCTTTGGTTGGCAATAGTCATTATATAGCAAGCTACATATTTACTTAAATTAATCCCTGCTGGACCCCCAGCATCTGCACCTGATTGTGAAAAAGTGTTACAATGCATGTCTATCATAAATTTGGTGGGAGAAAACTGTTGGGGTTAAATTTCATCTTACAGCTTTTGAAGAAGACCAGGCATACCCCTTTAAAAGGCTCAAGCGGAGGTAGACACTAGACAGTATTTGTTAGTTAGGGGAGCCTAAAAGTTCTAAGATTTAGCCAGCAACAATATTTGAAGTTAATGTAGTCATTTAAATGGAATCAGCTGTTGATAACTTCGAACAATGGGAAAATAAAATAAAATAAAATAAAAACAGGACGGCCGGGAGTAATTGTTGATGGGTTCAAGCTTCATAGAGAGGTATTAGGTGTTATCCATGTGTAACCAACATCCAGAAAGAATTCATTTTTCAGCTATATTTATACATTTCCCTCTATAAAAAGACCGATTGAGTAAAAAATCATGCTATGGAACATACCTATATGGACTTAGTATCGCCGCAGGAATCTTCAGCTTGCGAGTTAGGGGCCTCCATGGCTTGTTAATCAGCTCAGTAGGACCATCCAGATAATCCTCATTTCGTGCATTGCTGAGATTTCCTTCCTTTGGCCAGATAGCATTTCCATATCCGTAAGTACCTTTTGTTTCAAACAGCCATCTGTTGTGATCCCAATCTCCTGTCTGGCTCCTCATCAACATAGACTTGGTGGACTTCATCATGGACAACCTCCTCTCCATTCTTGACATACCATTTTGTGGTGAAATAGAAGAACGACGATTACCATCCACGGCCATCTCATCCAAATCTATGACCTTGTAAGGTTCCTTACAGCCTTGACAATAAGCTTCACCCCTTGACCGCATCCAGATAACAGGCTCTGCAGATCTTGAAATCACACTCACAGGGGATATCAACCCCACGCTCATCAGTCATGAGCTTGGAATCACAACCGAGAATAGAACAGGAAGACCCTTTTGCACCAGCCATCTGAGGATGGCTTGCCTCCGAATCAATCACTTTGTCCATAAGATGAGCCCTGGTAACACTGTTGAAGCCACCGGTGAAGAGAGAGTTTGAAACGTATTGTTCTTCAACTTTAGCTGAAATTGAGCGGTCCATAGACTCTTCCATAGTTTCTTCCATTTGATTGTCAGGTGTGGACGGGATTTGTACAGTATAGTTTGGGAATTCCCCAGTACCTATCTCAATATCAAGATCATCTCTCGAATAATTGACGTATCGACCAGAGGAAGTTCGTCGAACGAAAGTGACGGTTGGAGTTAGATGAGCCTTTCCCTGGTCTCCCTTGAAAGACCTCGATTCCATATCGGAACAAGGACTGCAGATCCTCAGCACCTACAATAGGAAAAAGTCGAATTACGAGTGGAATCCTAGTAAATGTGCCCAAAACAGAGGAGACGGTGCAAAGTACTCAATTAAAATCACTAATTTCAGGCTCCAATTTCCTAACAAAAAATTGAAGTCCTTAAGAGTGAGAGAAATGAAGCAAAATAAGCACTATCGAACTACAGCAAAGATTCAAAATAAAAAAAAAATCTCCAGAATTTTGCTAGAAAACGGTTTCGAGGGAAAATCCTTGAATAGAAATAGAAATTTAAAATGAAAACCCCAAAAACAGAAAATCGTAAGTCTAGCCAGAACCATTGCAGCTTCTAAAATCCTTCAGAACGGAGCAATTTCTATTCACTCGCCAAATTACCACAATCTATCAGAGAAGAAAGAACCAAACGACTTTTCCAGTAAAGTGCATAACGTTCTTCCGAAATCTACTGCGACCTAACTCATCTAAATGAGGCTCGTCGCTTACCTTTAAAATGAGATCCCGACCGGAGGTCCGAAACTTTCAGAATATCAGAAACAGATGATAAGTACTCCAACGCTGAGAAGCTCTCATAGCGGCTCGGTCTTAGCCAAAAGCTCAACCATTCAAAACATTAAAGAGCAGAAACCTCAAGCGAGCTCGATGCAGGAAGGAATTGACTGAAGGAGGATTGGACAGTGAATGAAACAAAGAGGAAGCGATCGGGATGTTTGAAATTTGAAATCTGCCGACCGTTCAGGGCCTCAACGGATAATTGCTTTTCTGCGGACTTTTATGCTTTGTAGAGACGACAAAGGATTTAAAGCGGCCGAGGTCTCGAAACGTGGCAGAGAGGGATTGGTTATTAGGGTGGAGTGGGCCGTGGAGCACGTTCAAGGGACGTTGGAGGGAATTTGAAGTCCGGGAAATTACAATTTTTGTCGACTTTATGTAACCTTATCTAGATAGTAGAAACAAAAGGTGTCCGTCGCCCACTTGCTGATTTAGTATATAGAAATTTTTTTGTTTAATTATACGCCAAAAAATGTAATAATTAATACCACCTTTCTCTTGTTTTTCAAATCAAACTGACCATGAAGCTTGTATTTACTAGCCGGGTTCAACTAGTTATTAAGCCAAAAATATACTAATATCTTGAGTTTTATCATAGATTTATTTTTTTAAATATTTTTTGTTTTTTTTTCTTTTCAAGTTTTTCAGAAAGGTGAGCCTAGCTGAATTGCAAAAACAGTATCCACCATTGATAGAAAAACTTCATCCAATTTTGATAGAAAAAAAACTTTTGTACTTCCATATTTTACTATGAGAGTTTACATAGTAAAACAGTTATCCTCGTGGCAGCCTAGTTGGCAATCCTGATAAGGTTTAAGTTTATCATAAGGAAAATATTAGTTACACTTAGGCACATTACCTAGGGTTTACCTATCGACATACATGACGTAAACAGCTAATTCGAAAAACAGTTGCCTAAGGTTTAACGAAATGCACACCCTCGGAGGAGCGCATAGTATTATTCTTTTACAAAATAAAAAATATTTTTTTATTTTTTAAAAATTTTCGTTTAGCTAGTTATGTCATATACGTCGGATAAGTACTACGGCCTAGGTGTAACTAACATAACTCTTACCCTAAATAAGAAGATAAATCCAACTTTATCTCTTACCTAGACTTCAATGTAGATGCCAGGATGTAAACGAGCAATAATATTTGACAATATAATACTCGTATGATTACTCATTTTCATAACACTAACTTCTTTATAAATTTTCATTAATTTTTTTCAGACAACCAACTTATAATTATAAACGTTGGATTAAAGAGTATATCAGTTTGTGTTATGCCTTTTTTTTAATACAACAAGCAATTCAAGTTTGTATTTAGATTGTATTTCAGAATGTGAGAATAAAGAGTATATCAGTCATCCGAGGTAGATATTATAGGACTAAGAGTTACCCTCATACAGTCATTTGCAAAAAAAAAGTGATTAACCAAAGTCGGCTTGTATAAGGCAAAATGAAAAAATACAAATTAATGCCGACCGAAGACGAGTTCTAGCTGGAAACTACAACCAAATCTGTCCAAAGGAAATTTTTAGAAGCAAAAAGTCGACGGTAGAGCAGTGGAGTGATGCCGCCGGCATGAGAGGCCTCCCGTGCAACACGATATGATAGAATCTGTCAGAAAAATGCAATCTCATCCTGCGAGATATAGATGTAATCTGCCACTTAAAACTCTGTCTGAATAGAAATGCAATCTCAACACTGGTCCCCTCGTTTCGATTCACGAGGACTGTCTAAAATGAGCTGAGGGAGAGAAAAAAAGGAATATCCTCCCACACCATTTTAAGCACCCAAGCGCCCACTTCAACGAAGCTCGTTCCCCTACTAAAGGTACAGGCGAGGAAAGCCCCGGAGATTCTATGGGAAATAGGAAACGTCGAAGTGAGCTGGGACACATAAAGAGTAAGATGAGGTGATAACGGGCGATTATATGTTTTCATGAGAATGATTCTGATTGAAGATTGTACTATTAGCCACATTCAAGGTGACAGGATTCGAACCTATGGCCCTGTTGCTGTAATTAGTGCCTTAGTGCCTTAGCTGGTGTTCCTTTTTGGAGGAAGCAAGAAAGCTTTCCGAAAAAGCTAAGGCCACAACACTTGATCACGTGGAATAGAATGGTTTAATCTGGTTTAGGATAAAAAAAAAAAAAAAAAGAGCTAGAGGCCAGGCTTGACAGCTAGTCTGAAGCAAGAGCAAAAAATGACCATGGGGGAAGCTTACAAGAAATTTAATGTTATAGAGATTTAAAAATAAATGAATGATAAGAGAGCGCAACCAAAAAATTTGGTAAATCATAATTTGCAATCGGTGTAACAAATAATCCATTAAAGAATTCCTGGCTCAATAAGTACCTTCAAAGAATTCCTAGCTCAATAAGAGTGGATGAAAATTGATTTCATGACAAACAACAATCAATCATCAGAAAAAAAAATGTTTGGTTTTCACTGTCACTTCTCTAAATTACAAACAAATAAGTACCTCCAAAGAAAATCTACAATGTAATACACTGTCCATATGACCCTTTACACCTTCCATTGTTCTTGACAGACGAAACTCCATTAAAAGAATTTTAAGATGAGGGACGAGTCGGTTCCCCCTACTTTCGTAACAGACCTGAATGCGATGGATACTTACAACAAGAGCTCTCACCGCCTGTCCAAGGCCTCCAGAAAATTGGCTTTGAGACGGGCAGCAAGACCAGACCACCAGCTAGGCCGGATAAAAGTAATACTTCACAAAAGGACTAATGAGTTAGAACCTGCTGATGAGATTCTTCAAGGGAATGTAAATGATCCACCAATCTGATTAGAGCCAGCCGGAGGATTGATTGCCACCCATAGGAGAGAGATAGTAATAGCAATAAGGCCAGACCAGACAAAAACGATAGTTGGCGTCCTTCCTCTCCTACCCATCAGCCCCTTTGCAAATGGGTAAAGATGAGCCAAAACCCAGAAGCTGAAGAAGACCCCGCCCAGAAGCTTACTCCATTCTGGTATCACACTGTATATAGTTCGGCTGACCCCAACAGCAATGGCAATCAGGTTGGTCATCATGATCACTATAGGGGGTATCATCAGAGAGGTCCACTTGACAATATAAAGGTCAGCAAAATCGTCATCTTCATCATCACCAGCCGATTTCGAAGTTAGAGTAAAGGAGATTTCAATTCCCCCAATCACCTTTAAGAGCCCCTGTAATACTGCTGCAAGATGAGCACTCGTACCTCCAATAAGCCAGAACTGCTCATTACGCCACCATTCCTCTAATTCAATCCCAGACCACTTGATCTCAAGGATAGCAAGCATGCAGAGAGTGATGGTGATGATGAGAAGGTAGCAAAGGAAAGTGACATTCAAAGTCTGTACAATAAACTGGCCTGAGAAGAGAGAGAGTGCTGGAAGGAAGCAGTAGACTATCAGGAAGATGGATGTGAAAGGGTAAATACCAACATTCAAATATGCGATTCTCTGCAGGAACTTCATTCTTGGGCTTGCCAGAAGAGCATTGTTGCGAGAGAAAAAGATCTCCACAGAGCCAGTGGCCCATCGCAACACTTGATGGAGCCGGTCAGTAAGGTTGATGGGTGCAGTCCCACGGAATGCATCACGTTTTGTCACACAGTAGACAGATTTCCATCCTCGATTATGCATCCGATAACCTGTGACCACGTCTTCAGTCACAGATCCATAAATCCAACCCACCCTTTGGCCCCATTCAGTCTTATCCTCATACCAGCATGATATCACACTAATCGCCTCTGCCACAGTTGATGCATCAAGAAGATCACGAGGAATAGTTAAGGCCCTGGTGGCGACCATTCTTCACTGCCGGGTGATCAGCAAGAGGACGACCTTGAACTCCGCCACTGGAATCGAATCAATGAGGAAGCTTGAGTTTCCAAATCGTTTGGGCAAAATAGAAAGATTTATGTCCTCGCCATCAGAATCTCCCATTCTCAGGGCACGGTTTTCTTCATGTACAGCTTTTGTTTCTTTCTCCGGGCAAAGCAACAGCTGCAACAACCTGGGTGGTTTTCTTTTTGCACGAGGTGGGTCAAAGCCATACAGGGCTACACGACGAAGAGACATCCAGTACCCACATACACTGGCCCCTGGAGGCCATCAAGTGCCCGCATGTTGACATCAAAGAAGACAGTGTTGTGGTTAGCGTACCGGTCAGATGGATCAATACCCTCAAAACGCTGTGGAAACTGAACATAGCAGATGCGATCCCCGCCACGGTCCATCATAAAGCACATTCCTTCTTTCATAGCCTGGGAGTTGTAGATATAGTGATCACAGTCAAGATTGAGTATGAAAGGTCCATTGGACATGATCGCTGAAGCACGAACTAACGCATTCATGGCTCCAGCCTTCTTGTTGTGATCATAGCCAGGCCGCTTTTCACGTGACACATAAACAAGTAGCGGAAGGCGAATGTCCACATCGGCAAGATCTAGTTGACGGCTGTCATCTGTAACCCCATGAAGTGGATCGTCGCTTGGAGGTTTCAGCATAACCTGTCATAAAAAGAGAATAGGCAATTTTATCCATAATCTGCTTTCAGATAATTGATTAGGATACGACCAAAGCAACACAATTTCATATCCAACACAAGATTCAGGTGGAAATCTACCTGAATGATTCCAGCATGATCGCCCCTAGAATGCTCTGTTCCATGCACCAACCAAGTCCCCGGCCAGTGAGTGCCATCAGCCATCCAAGTTGCTTTTGGAACTTTGACAGGTTCAACTGGCTCATCACCAGCATTCTGCCTCTGAATCTTCATCGCTTTTATCTCCTCCCTGGCATGATATGCATCCGAACGACGCCGGATAGACTCTGGAAGTCCATTTATCCTAACTTTAAACTCATCATACTCACGCTTTACACGCCTCCTGTCTCTGACAAAATCAGGACGAACTTTGTTCTTATAAGGATCTCTTTTCAAATTGAAATAGCTCTCAGGGTTCCTCGGCTCAATATCATGTTTTCTGCAGAATGGAACCCATAGATCAGCAAAGCTGGCAGCCTCAGCCATGGCTTCAAAAGTCAGCAGAGCGCCTCATCATCTGACACATAACAAGCAAGTTTCTCTACAGGATAATCAGCTGCGAGGATTGAAAGTATAGTGTTTGCAGTGACCAAAGGTGGCTCCTTTTCAGGGTCAGCAGTGGAAACAAACACATCTACTCCAGGTAAATCTGATTTCCCAGTAGGATTGTTCGGGTTTGGTGTTTCAAATTTCTCTTTAAGGACAGCAAGATCAGTAGAGCGATTAATGGGGCAGAACTTGGGAAGCTGATCGAGCAACCAAGAGAATGCAAACCAAATCTCACAGACAATAGACATACCCCACAGCCAAATAGCATCATCATTCTTGTGTGTAATTCTCCATGCCAGAAACAGCCCAAGGGCAATTATTCGAACAAAAATGAGCAATCTGTAAGACCAAGGTACAAAAAGCTAAGTTCATAAGCTTCAGAGAACAATATAACCACAGGGAGAAGTGCACAACATTCTAATATCTTTAAGAGACTCCAGCATTAAGCAAGTTTTTTTAATAAAATCTTTTCCTTTTTTCTCATTGAGAGTTGGGATAGGCATCTTCCTGCTGGTCTCAGTAGATCTCCACCTGATTATAAGCCAAAGCGTCTGGAAAGCATGTTTTTCTACTAGTAGGCACAAATCTGACGGGTTCCAGATCTGCTGTTGCTTCACAGAGATTACACATAATATGTTTATGTGCATATCTGCGCTATAAATTTTAATAAATGCAAAGTTATCTTCTATAAACAGTAAATAAAATGCTCCAATATTGATTAAAGAGTATTGGGAGAATGACCATACGTCCCAGATAGTAACGAGAAAAGTATTATTACAATAAGTAAACAGGTATCACAAACACTCACATGCAAGGCAGAAACAGTATCCATTCTGATATATATTTCGTTTCTTGAAGTCATTGTTCACCTCTCTTTTTCTCTCATCAGGTTTGCCTAAACCACTTTCAGTTCCCAAGCATGCCCGCTTAAAATTACCATTGGAAGTCTTATTGATAGAGAATGGGAAATGAACAAGAAATTTAATCTTTATCAATTTTGATAAAAAAAGCTTAAAGAATTGTATCGAGAAAGATACCTATATGGGCTGAGAACTGCTGCCGGAATCTTCAACTTCCGAGTTAATGGCCTCCATGGCTTGCTAATCAGCTCTGTGGGACCCTCCGGAGCACCATCATCTCTCCCATTACCTAGATCTCCTTCCTTTGGCCAGATAGCATTTCCATATCCGTATGTTCCCTTTGTCTCGAACAACCACCTGTTGTGATCCCAATCACCTGTCTGACTCCTCATCAACACAGACTTGGTCGACTTCATCATAGACAACCTCCTCTCCATCTTTGACATCCCATTCGGAGGTGGAAGTGAAAGAGGACGGCTGCCATCTACTGCCATCTCGTCCAAATCCAAGGCCTTGTAAGGTTCCTTACAGCCAGGACAATTAGGTTCACCACCCTTAACTGCATCCAGATAGCAAGCTCTACAGATCTTGAAACCACATTCACAGGGTAGGATGTCAACCCCCCGCTCATCACTCATCACCTTGGAGTCACAACCAGGGATAGCACAAGAAGACCCTTTTGCTCCAGCCATCTGAGGATGGTTTGCCTCCGAATCGATAACTTTATCCATGAGATGTGCCCTGGTTACGCTGTTGAATCCACCGGTGAAGAGAGAATTTGAAACATATTGTTCTTCTACTTTGGCAGAGATGGAGGAGTCCATTGACACTTCCATTGGTTGATTGTCAGGGGTAGGCGGGATGTGAACGGTGTAGTTTGTGAATTCACCGCTGCCGATTTCACTGTCGAGATCATCTCTGGAATAGTTGACGTACCGACCAGAGGAAGTTCGCCGTGCAAAGGTGACCGTCGGCGGAAGGGGAGGCCTCCCCTGTTGGAAATCAGACTCAGACGCAAGCGATCGAGAGGACCGGCTTCCTTTGAAGGACCTCGATTCCATTTCGTATCCTAGAACTCTGCAGTAGAAAAGAAAATCGAATCAGAACAAGCTCCTTATTGTTATATGCTCAAAGAAGAAAACACTCCGGAAAAAATAAAAAAATAAAAAAAAAGCGTTTTGCGCAATAGATTTACATCGGCACTTCGGAAGCTCTAACTTCCATATCAAAAACTGAACAGTCTACTATCTCCATCCAGCTCTTGAAAGGTCAAGTTCGTAAAAGATGGGAAAAGGAAGGAATAAGCACAACTGCAGAGCTTCAAAGAAAATCTCCGCAGAAGGAGAACGGTTCAAAACAGTTCCTTCAGAGAGAGCTACTGGAAATCCGTTCCGAAAAAAAAAGTACATTTGGTATCTTACCAGAAATAAGAAAGAGAGTTCAGCCTCAAAACCAAACCTTTCCAAAACACACAATCAAGGGCAAGGCTGGTCAAATCACTAAACCTTCCGAAACACTTCACAAAAACGAGCTAGTTTCTATAAAACAGCCACAATTACCTCAATGCACAACGAAAAACGAAGCATTTTTAAAGTAAAGAGCATCATTTTTCCTCCAAAACCGATTCCCCGACCCGAAGCTATCCAAACGAGGTTCGTCGCATACCTTTTATATCAGATCCCGACCGATTCTCCACCAAGCTCCGGCAGAAGCAGCTGAAACCGGCAGTCTGAATCCTTCAACAAAACACACAAACAAGCGGCAGTACTCCAACTGTGAGAACCTCTCATAGCGACTGAGTCCGATGCAAAAGTCCAAGCCCTACACGCCAGCCCCAAGTTTTTTTAAACCGGCAGAAAGCGTCCATTGCGTGTGTTTTAGACTGAGATTTCTTCAAAATTGGAAAGGGGGTCCCTCGGCGGGCTCAACACTCGCCGGCACAGTACCAGAAACAGTAATTTTTTTCTCCGACAATGAAGACCAGAGGTCGTAGCTGAACTTCACAAGATCAAAAACAGGATCAGACGGCAAACGGGAGAAGAAAGAAACTCAGACGAAAGGAAAAGAGATGGACGATGACGATCAGAGAGACAGCAGCGAGAGAGAGACGAGAGCGCGGATTTATCCTTTTTCTAACTCCGAAATGAAATGAAAATGTGATTTTTTTGTTGGGTTTCTTGCAGGTCAGCGTGGTAAAAGGCGCAAGTCGGGGAATGCATATCGGCGCGCGAGGGAGTGCAAACGTGGCGGTGGGGAATTTGCTGACATGGCGGAGTGGGGGCTGTGGTACCGCTGTCTATCTGCAGGTTCTCGGAACGTTGGCGTGATGAGCAGATTAGTTTCCCTAAATACCCCTCAAAGGTACTATCAATTACGAGATGGGAATCATCATCCGGATTTACCGAAAATGAAAAGCGCCGGGCAACGGGCATGTTCGATGCGGCGTGGTGTTTTGACGAAAATGACCGTGATGAGTGGTGGGCTTCTCACGCGTGTTTCCGTGTGAAGATCCTTTCTCATTGGTCTTTTTTCCTAGCCATTTATATTCATTTATCAAATGAATAATGTTATGGGTAGCCGCCAACTATGCATCGACACAAAGGTGTAGGTGCGCATAACATTACTCTTGTTAAATTATGGATTTACCTACTCTTGATAACATTATTTGACTCTTGAGCAAACAAGAAAGAAGTGAAAATTTTTCTTTAGATATAACTTAGTTTTGGAGCTATTTCAAAGAACAGAAATCTCAATTTTGAAAGAAAGATTTATCCTTAAAAAAGGTTTATCCAAACCCATTTCTGATCTAAAGGGCTGCTCTCTACAATCAAAGATTCAAAGAGAAACATTTAGTCTCCCAAAAAAGAGGTTGCCGAACTGCCTCGTAAAAAAAACAGTGATGAAAGGTACTGGTTGGAATTAAACGGTTCTAGAAGGTGAGAGAAAAACGCTGGAAAAAAAAAAGTTGATAGGTGGCTACTACATGTGAATGTGAGTGTAAGTGTAACTAACGTGACAAGACAAACCCTATACAATTGACCACCAGAACGAGAATTATGAATTACATGCTATGCTTTTGGGAGGGGAGCGAATGGCGATGACAACTTAATAATTAAAAAGCTGGAATATGATGATGGCGATTGTCCCTTTTCTGTGATATCGGGCGGGATTTTTGGCACAAACGCCGCGTTTGGACATGCCAAATTTCTGACTCGGGTGGAATACGGGATACTCGAAGTGTATGTATAAGGGCAGTCCTTTAGTTTGAGACTTTTGAGGGGTGGGTGTCCTACCCTCGAGGATTATCGGTAGAGGGTATATCATATATATATATCATATATGTCGCATCATCGAAAGCCGCAAATATCAGGCCCGGTTTTTGCGGTGTAGGAGGGACATTTTCGTTAATTACTCGAGTCCCAGGGTCAATGACTACTTGGACATTGAAACGGCGACGTCGTAGGTGTTGTGCCGTGTGCGCAGGTAGTGGCGATTCGAATCGTATATTCGGTCGCAAAACCGCGTGGGAGAGTTGTGTGCGTCGCTTCGGTCGTGTCTCCACGTCCAGGTGAGAAAGCGTTCCCTGTAGGGCCCACACCGATGCTCCGTTCTCGCGTGGGCCCCACTTACGAGGCTTTCATGATCTCATCTTTTAGCCTTGGGTGGTGGATCCACAGAGGACTGTTGTCCCACTCGCACGTGCCTCCCACTTGAGTTATAAATCTGGAATTTGTTCAAGTGTCACTCACATGCAGCAGGAAAAGAGATTTTGCCCAAAAAAAAAAAAAAAACATGTACTTACGGCATGAAAATTTATGATCGTCACACATGTGAGCAAAACTCAGCAAACATTTATTAAAAGGATGGTATTATATTACAGGGAGACTACTAGAGCGTCGATATAAAACTTTTAATTAAACTGCATCAATAATATAACAAAGATTAATAAAACAACAAGTGAAAACGACAATGTTACAAGATTTCACTCGGACCCAATTAAAATGGTTCAGGCAGGTTCAGGTTAAATTTTGCTAATACCATAATAACGTCAGTAGCAAAAGTATGCAATAAGAATATATCATCATTTCAGTATTATAATATAACGCCGTTTATTATACATTGATGGGTCAGGGTCATAAAGGGGGAGTCCTCATGTGAGAGGGGGTACGTGCAACACCAGGTTAACTGTGTCTCTGATTTAAAGAGGGAATTAATTATTAGCATCTTTAAAGTTTGTATAATCTATTTTAATTTATGCCCTTCATTACTTAATTTCTCTCTCTCTCTTTCTGTCAACTTTAAGCAAATGTCCCAAAATTTAAGGTTATTTACTTGCATGATATCGATAATAGAGTTGGCCGTGGAGGCTGTCGACGGTGAACGATTTTTTTTTTTTATATATATAAAAAATTGAGAACCGGTCGGGACAGGGAAGAGATGGAGGCCAGCTGCAAGCCTGGGAAGCACATTCTCGTTTTATGTTATAAATATATAAACCGTGCATGCATCACTTAACCACGTACACACGTTCCTCTTCTTGTTTATTTTTCTTAAATTAACCACGGAGAAAAGTCCAAGAAACATGTGTTTTTTCATACTAGCTAGCTAGCTCTGTCCGTCACAATATAATTAGGTTAATTAACTGACGGAATTGATAAGTCCAATCTAATATATTAGACTTGGCTTAATTCTGGTAGTATGAGCTTATAATAGCTAGCTTTAAAAGAATGACTACTTAAGATTGAACCATTTTTAATCAACCCGGACCAAGTTTTATAAACACGGATGATATATATTCGCTATATTTCAGTACAAAAACTATGCGTTTATCGTGGTATCCCAAGACTAATTAAGCTTGAAAAATACATGCAGATAGCGAAGTTTATGTTTTTATCTCTTCTTGTGCTTTTGACTACGCGCTTCCATTTAATCTAATAAGAAGACTGTGAAGCACGTCTTGTCGACGTCTCTGAATTGCCGGAAACAGCTAAGGAAGAAACGCAGTCAAAGAAGAGTTGGCTAACCCACCCTAACCTTCTGGATTTTATTATCACAAGGAAGGCCTCTGGCCAGCTTCTTCACACGGAAATCACTCCATACCTTCATTTTACAACTCAGACTCACAGTTGTACGACTCGGTCAGGTCAGAGCCAACTTGATCACACGATTCAGACCGATTCGGATTCTTCGTCCTCCGGGTCCAAACAAGGATAAGCTCATTTGGATTCTATATCGTCATATCCCAAGACCAAGCTTGAGAACTACTTGCAGATACCGAAGTTTATGTTTTTCTCTCTTCTGGTGCATTTGACTACACGGTTCCATTGAACGTGAGGCTATGAAGCCCGTCATTTCGTCTCTTAAGAAAACAGCTAACAAAGGTAGTCAAATAAGAGTTCACTAACTGAATATCGAATGAATTCTGGACAAATTGTATTCACTTGTGTTCACGTACATATAGATACCGAGATTTAAAGTCCACATCTCGCTAAGGCAATTGTGGAACTGATTTAAAAAAACTGACTGCGAGAGACACCTTTAGTAAAGATATTTGCAACCTGATCTTGTGTACAAATATAGCGAATAACTAGATATGCCACTGATTCGCTCTTTGATGAAATGGTAGTCTAACTCTACATGCTTGACTCACTGTGAAAGCCTAGGTTTGCCACGACATATGTTGTGGAGAAATTATCACACCATATATAGCACTGGATGGGATTTTATAAATATACGCAACTCCATAAATAAGTGAAGATCACATGATACCTCAGCGACTACAATGGCAATGGCTCTGTATTCGGCCTCTGCACTAGATCAAGCCACAACAAATTGCTTCTTGGAAGACCACAATATTAAAGAACAGGCCACCAAACATAATACAGATACCGGGCAACAGAATGACGATAGTCTGGACATCCCCCATTCTGCATAGTAAAGACATCAAGGCCTAAATCTGGGGTCAATTGTATAAGAAATTTGTGAAACATAATTTAGGGCCACTCAAAGTTAAGTATACAGCACTCCAACCGTAGAGCTATACTGAGTGGTATCACTAAGTGGAACGCCACAGGCCAGCTTCTTCACACAGAGATCACTCCATACCTTCATTTTACAACTCAAAGTCCTGGTTATACAACTCGATCAGGTCAGAGGCAACTTGATCTGACCGATTCGTATTCTCCGTCATCCAGGTTTTGTCTAGGATAATAAGCTCATTTGGATTCTTCATTTCCGGGCGTAGTCGGGGATAGACATGTTCATTCGTTAAAGAGTTTCATTTCAAGGCCAAGTCTAACAGAGTCAGAAGAGTGACCCGGATAGACTCGGCCAATCCGATTTCAGATTGCTAGTCATCCAAAGTACCTCCCAAATCTAGGTCGCACAACCATGGTCAACTTATTATATTTACCAAGCATCATTTTGTGCTTTTTTCAGTGCCATCATGATAACAATCTTAGAACTAATTCGAAACCAATTTGGATCTGTTATACGCAAGGAATAAAAAGAACAGAAAAGCGGATGGCAGAACAATTTGAGACAAGTTTTGCATCCTCCATGCCTTGTTCCGTTCTATTTTGGGCGAGATTGGTGTGTTAATCTGCAGCAACTAAGCAACGTTCCAACGGCCATAAAGGTGTTAGCTTGTTGGGTTAGCTTGTTGGGTTAGCTTGTTGGGAGGCACAAGGGATGAACAAAAATATTCCTCTCGTAAAGCTAATGGAGAGTACACAAAATGCAAATCAAGAATTATAGCTTCTCTTTCATCCCAATAAATGGTTTCTTACAGCCTCTTGATCACCCCATTCTTCTCCCCCAATCACATCATTGACACTTCCCTGCAAGGAAATGTTAGTTACTATTTCATGATTACTGTACAACAAACACCACAAATCACCGTGAACAACAGCTCTTTTTTCCTGCACAGCTAAAACAATCACATGAGCTGCAAGATAACGTTATACATGCTGGTTTTGGACACTTCAGAGATTTCGGACACTTGAAGCACTTGAAACACTCGGGGCACTTGAAGCACCCGGGGCACTTGAAGCACCCGGGGCACTTGAAGCACCCGGGGCACTTGAAGCACCCGGGGCACTTGAAGCACCCGGGGCACTTGAAGCACCCGGGGCACTTGAAGCACCCGGGGCACTTGAAGCACCCGGGGCACTTGAAGCACTCGGGGCACTTGAAGCACTCGGGGCACTTGAAGCACTCGGGGCACTTGAAGCACTCGAAGCACTTGAAGCACTGGAAGCAACTGAAGCACTGGAAGCAACTGAAGCACTTGAAGCACGGGTGGCACTTGGGGCATTTGAAGCACGGGTGGCACTTGGGGCATTTGAAGCACTCGAGGCACTTGGGGCATTTGAAGCACTCGAGGCACTTGGGGCATTTGAAGCACTCGAGGCACTTGGGGCATTTGAAGCACTCGAGGCACTTGGGGCATTTGAAGCACTTGGGGAACTTGAGGCACTTGGGGCACTTGGGGCACTTGGGGCACTTGAAGCACTTAGGGCATTTCACACACTTCGGGCATTTCAGGCATTTTGTGCAGTTAGGGCATTTCGGGCACGTTAAACACTTTGGTCTTCTGAATTTTAATCTACAACAACATATATTTAGCCAACATGTTCTTCCTGGTCCCCGAAGGTTTTGTTTGATCTTCTTGAGTCGAGTTGCTGTGGTTATTTTCTCTATCTCCTGGACAAATCTGCTGAGGTGACGGATGTAATCAGGATACAACTCTAAGTTGCAATGTCCTCCCCCTTTGATCCATAGTGGCTCATATGGATCTTTTGCTAATTGCCATAGTCCATTCCCATGAAACCAATTCACTACATCATCTTCTGTGCCCTGCAAACAGCCATGATAAAACAGTGATGTTTACTAATGAATGCCTCCTAAAACATTCTTACAGAGCTAGCTTTTCCCCACTTTAAGAAAGGAGAGAAACGTAAGGACAAGAACAACAATTTACAGTAATCTGCACAGAAGGTTAACTAGAACAGCACAAGAAAAGCACCACACTATTTTAAACTAAAAAAGTCAAATTGAACTCAGATTGTAGCTCTGAGCTACTACTGGGAGTAGATCCCAAGCGCTGAAGGGAAGGTTTCATCAAATTTATAGCCAATGCAAAATCATCAGAAGATGCATCTTTAATCATTTTAAGAGACGAACAGAGTACTTTGCCTGGTGTTGATGGGAAGAACAAGGAGAAGCAAACCAGCAGGCACATACTTATAACTGTGATTAATGTGCGTTTGAAGATCTTTTGAAGTAAGCTCGACATTTGTCTCTCTCAAAACAGTTCAAGGTCAACTAGGAAATGAACCCTCACAAATCATGAGCCTAGATCACACATTCACAAGACAGCGGTTGTCGCCTTCCTTAATGTTGAAAGTACATTTAACAATGACTACAAGTTGCCGCCTAATTGTAAAACCAGTATGCAGCTGCCATCTTATGTTGTCAGCTGTAATGCCAGAATAATCTTATTTATTCCCCCTGGCATCAGTTGCCAACTGAAAGAAGAACAAATACAAACAGATGATAGTCTCCTTGATCCAAGTTTTAAAAAAATAAAATAAAATATAAAAATCTCCTATATTCATCTGGAGCTCAGTCAGTATTCTTTTTGGGGAAAAAAATCCACATATTTTCCGTATTTGTCAATGTGTCATACTCATAGGATCACCCAACTTTTATGTCACCTTTCTGGATAAATTCAAGTATTCAACAAGATAAGCTTTATGAGAAACAAGTATTATTTACTTATTTTTTATTTCATGCTACCGGTCTTTTTATTAAAGCATCAAAGCAATCTCAGATCACTGCTCACAGTAAAGAGAGATTAAAATTTCATGTATTGCTTGACAACAATCAACCTCTATGAAACTGAAAAAAGCAAAATGAATAGCGAAATACAGGAGGATCTATTTTTCATCAGCTAAACTTAAAACCCATTCCAGTTTAAGGTTAGTTATACAGTAAAATAATTAAAGTAAATTAGTTTTTCAATAAGCTTTGTTCCAACCTGCAGCATCTGTTTTGTTAACAACCATAAGAAATTTGCAAAGAATAAGCAATTGAGAATAATAACTTCATATGTTTCATAAAACATTTACCAATATAAGAATGACAGAGAACTATAGGATTTTAGTGCTCACATGTATAATCATTACTAAAAAATTGATCCATGATGACGGACATAGGTTATGGGCATCACAAAAGAATTTTGAAGAAAAAGTAGAATCTAATTGTTACTTCAATAGTGCCATAAAAGATAATTACTAATATAAAAATGAAAGAGAAAATTATAAAGGATTAGTACTCACATGTATAACAAGTACTGGGCACTTGACTTTTGTGATTTTGTTGATGTTCTGCAATAGTAAGACAAAATTTAGCCTTCTATAACCGCAATGCTAAGACAAAAAGACAAGGAAAATTGCAATTAGGATGGCTTTAAAATTGGCTATACTTTGTAAATATCAAAGCATAAGGTACACTTGACATGGCAGAGGACACGAAGACCCGAGAGTATTGCACTGTGGAGCACAACACCCCTCAGCCGAGGCAACTTAGCAGCCAAGTGCAGTGTTGGCCCACTACCAACAGATTGGCCATACAAAATCAAGTCCTCTTGGCTAATACCATACTGGGTCTCCAGGCATTGATATATTGCATCTATGTCTGCATATGTGTTGGATTCACTTGGCTGAGCCCACAAAAGTGAACAGAAGTCAGTGTATAAGTTCTATAAATCAGTAAATTTAGCAAAGTAAAAGCAAACAGTACAAAGTCATGAAGAATAAAAAGAAAAAGCACAAAATTTACGGACAGGAGAGGGAGAAAAAGTGGCGACAGCACAGAAAGAGAACTGAGGCCCACCAGGAGAAACGAGGCAAAACACATACCTTACCAGTTGAGGCACCATAGCCAGAATAGTCATAGCTGCATACCAAATTACAATCAGTCATCAGTACAAGAATATGGCACAGAAAGAAGAAACAAGCACCCCAAAATAGACATTTGCTTTTCTTTTTTTCCTCTTTTCTTGGGGGTTGAAGCAAGAATAGACAGCTCATATTCGCATCAAGCATTCAATGATAAAGAAATCCATGAATCACGATCTCCAGTAAAACGATGAACAACAGCTAAGGAAAAGTTAAAAGAATGACAAAACATTCCTCCCCGAATTACCCAGTTTAATCGGACTACAGACTATAAAACATAACAATCAAACAGTGGCACGTTACCATAAAACATATGTAAACCAAAGACCAAATCTCCCAATAAAAATACATAACAGTGTGAAACCAACCAGGAAAAGGGTAAGTCCAATCACATAATTATGAAGAACTGCGGCTACGAAAAATAAAAAAAGCAAAGCAAACATATAATAACGATGGCTGAGACTGCTTAAGGCCCCAGTATCCGAGGTTTCGACTGGTTCAAAACCAGAGGAGAGCCGCACTCGGTCTACCCACTGTTGCCCTTCGAACCGAAAGCTAAAGGTGAAAGTGAAAGCTGATGATATCGACAAGTCCAAAAGGATCGAGCATGAGAAACAGGCAAGGACAAATCGATCATGAATACAGAAATCGAAGATCTGGGTTATGACTTCCTCTCAGACGAACAAAAAAGAAAAATGCTTTTTTTCAAATCCAAAAAGTTCAGCACGTTAGAATTCCCCCATATCAATTTTCGAACAAGAAATTAATGTAGAGAGAGAGAGAAGAGAGAGAATTACACGATTAATACAGCTAGTCAGGAAGACGAAAACGACCGGGAAGAAAAGCAAATTACAGTTTGGAAAGGGACATTTCACCAAGAGGAGGCGAAGAAAAAACAGAGATAATGAATGCTTTCACGAGCTCAAGTAACGATTGCGAGAAATAGAATGACGGTGACAAGAAAAAAAGAAAGCGCAGAAGAATTTTCTTAGAAAACACATCGGAAAGAGATGGGAAGGCGAGTAACAGGAAAAGCCAGAATGACGGTGCCATCAACTTGATCCAAATAATACTTCAAAAGGAAAATTTTCCCGATAAACATCTCGACCGAGAACAGGGAAAACCTTTTAACGTTCCGAAGAACCAAAAAAATTTGCAGAGAAACAACGTCATTGAATTGATTCAAGAAAAGAAAAAAAAACCCATTGAAAAGTACAAACCACAATAGAACGAAGAAACAAAAGCGAATCGCCCCACAACACAAAGGAACTTCGAAAGAAATCGCATCATTAACGAGAAAAAAATCGTTGATTCCGAGTAAGAAATCAGTATAATCGAACTGGTAGTAAAAACCGGATGACCGTAGTAAAAGGGAGTAGTAGCACTCAAAGGAAAAGAAAGAAAGAAAAAACAAATAAAATTTGATGAAACAGGGAGGGGAAAAGTAGTCAAAACAGCAACTGACCCTATCAAATTAACCCTGAGATTAACCTTGAGCTGCACGAAGAGATCGTAGAGCTGGCCGAGATCGGCGGCGTTGCCGTGCGAGTATAGCACCGTCAGGCGAGCGTACGGATTTTTCAAATAGAAAGCGACGATTTTGCTGCCATGCTTGGTGTCAACGAGAAGGACGTCTGTGGAGCTGTCGCAAGGAATACCCGAGACCACCACCCTCCCGTCTTCCTCTTTTTTGACGCCGTACGTCGGCGGATCCGGTGGGAAGAAGGCGAACTTCGCCGCCAAGTGAGAGAAACAGCAGCCCATGTCCCCCAAGAACATTAACGGAATAGCAACTCATTGATACATGAGAGCTAGAGAACCGAAATGCATAAGCATGTAAGCTCCAACACTACCAAAATGAAGTTTTTTTTTGTTTCTTTTCTTTCTTTGACAGATGGGTTTTCCAGAGAATCGAAAGATCGATAACTCCAACGACAGAACTTCACCCTGCTCGTCCACTACCAGCTCCACAACCTAAATACTCTTCACGACACGAGCTGGTAAAAAAATCCCAAAACAAACACAACCGACGCGTACTTCCACGAGTCTCTCCACCCAGACCCCGACGTTGACGAGGAAAGAAAAGCTCAGGATTTCTGGGTCTGTCTGGTTCACTGAAACCAGAGAGAGAAAAAGAAATTCAAGCAACACGAAAGCGAGAGCGAGCGAGAGAGAGAGAGAGAGAGAGAGAGAGAGAGAGAGAGAGAGAGAGAGAGAGAGAGAGAGAGAGAGAGAGAGAGAGAGAGAGAGAGAGAGAGAGAGAGAGAGACGGTGGTTTTGGTTTAGGGTTTTCAGCGCTGCATGTGGCGCGTCCACTGGTTTTTTCTGCTCAGGGGGAGACCCAGTGCGAGAGGTGGCAGCAGCAGACTACAGAGCAGACTGCAGCAGAAACCCAGATGAAAGAGAGCGAGGGAAAACACTGGAGAGAGAGAGAGAGAGAGAGAGAGAGAGAGAGAGAGAGAGTCAGAAAATCCAATTCCGGGAACCCACCCGTTACATTTCTGTCAGGTCAGGCGTTTCCCCCACCCCCATAAACTGATTCTAGCTTTTTACCCATTAACGTGATACAACATAAGAAGACACTGTAATTGCTTGGGATTCGTCGCCTTTGATCCCCTGCATGAAAGAGGAAGAAAAAACTTCCCCTCATCCACTCCATCAACTCCATCCCGACCCTCCATTCTCTTCCTCTTACCATTCAACATCATATGATTTGAAATATTGAAAACCAAGTCCACGAGATGGGAAAGCTCGGATTTTTATTGAGAAAAATGATTCCACTTGGGTGGGTCATGTCTACGTTATCCACTACAGCAGGTCCCACTTATTGTCTCAAATCCTAGCCCTGCAATTCGTACTCAAGGAAAATTGGATTGAGAAGATGCTAGAAAGAAGCACTCCCATTGTTCGAAGGGACCCATTTAAGAGACAAAATTATCATGACATCTATTTTCAGGATAGGAAGTAGGGTTAATTGTGTAGGCTCCCTAACCTTTAATTATTGTTTTTCTTTTTTCTAATCTTTAGCTATTTATAGATTTTCAAGCAATCAAGGCACTTAGTGATTCTTGTTTTTATCTTAATTAATCCGAATTTAACCCATAAAGCAATGTTTTGGAAACCGAACCGACCCAGCCGGTTCGATCGGGTTCAACCGAATCCGGCACTTCTTGCGGTTCGATTTGCTTTAAAACCGGTAAGAGACTCAAAACTGGATGAGCCGGCCAGTTTTTTTGGTTCGACCGCTGAACCGTTGAACCGACGAAACCTGTTGAACCCTTTAAATTAAATCCCTGCGAAGTTTAGGGTTTAATGTCTCGCCGGCAGAGGCTCTTGACCTATGAATCGACTGCTCCACCCGGTTCGGTTTTCAAAATATTGCCATAAAGAATATAAAGATTCCTTATTTTATAACTATTTTCAGATTGTAATGAAACATGTCTTTAATTTGATGTTAGAGTCAAGAAATCATTAAAGTGCATCCATTTCTTAATTCGAGTCTTTGACTATATTAAACCGTCCTTTTTCAGAGAATAAAATGGAAGTTTTGTATTGCTTGGAGCCTTGGATAGTTATATAAAATATAAGAGAATCTAGTAACAGTTGTTAACATTTTATTATATTTCATTTTCAGGTTAGAAACTTCAAATCAAATACTCGTGTGGGTTGTATATGGTAATAGTCATGTGGTAGCATTTATAATTTCACGACAGATCGAGAGAGGCAAGGCTGTCCGATCCATCTCGTCATGATGGTCGGGAAGAAGAGCCGTGAAGCAAGAAAACAAAACGAAGCCCCCGACTCCAACTGCTACTCAGCATCGGTCATCGTCCAGAAGCCCCACTGAAAGTGAAGACTAGACGTATCAGGCGAGGGCCCGAGAGTGGGAGAGAGAGAGAGAGAGAGAGACCGCGCAGCATTCATGGCGGGAATTATTCGAAGATTAAAGAAAGAGAGAAAAGATTTAACAAGTTTTGAGGAAAACGGCGTGGGAACGGGAACGGAAAAGTTGCAGGGAGAGGAGGAAACGTAATGAAAATGTGGGTTGGGTGGGAGTCATTAGCCAGTCAGGCCGAAGCTCACCCCGACATGAGAATCAGCCGCTTATCTCCATTAGAGCAAATCATCGAACGGGTTGTCTGCGGGAAAGCAACGGCGTGAAGAATCGCGGAACCGGGTCGACAGAGATTGGATCCGTGACATACGTCGTCCTCCCATCGCGAAACTTTCTTCGATAAGCAGGAATCATGATTATGATTTAGACAACCGCGGACGCCATATTCGAGGTTTTGAACCATCCAAAGTTAGAATGTAGAAGAACAGAGGAACCCGCAATTCGTCGAACAGTATAAGAGCAACGACACGAGGGATTTCGAAACGACCGAGCAAGCTCTATCCATGGCGTTGCTGTCCAAATCGAAGATCGAGATTTAGGAAAATGTGAACGTGATTCGAAGTTTTGAATCACCCAACGTGAGGACGGGGAAAAAAATACTGTAAAAAGCATCAAGTGTTCGTGGAAGATAACAGAGGAACCGGGGTTTCCGACTTTATTTAACTGCATGGAAAAGTGGGATTATTCGAAAACCTCGTGCATGCAACATATATTATGGAGAAGCGCTTCTGGTTTTGACGCGGAACCTGGCTCGAAGAAAAAAAGTAGAGTAAAAATTGCTTGTCTTCTTCTCGAGTGGCAGCGAGCTCGCACTGATGCTTGTGGCAACCGGCTACTGGCCACTTCCAAATCCATTAAAATATTCCTTTTTGTTTTTTTACTTTTCTTATTCCTGAATCGAATCTACTTCTGAATACAGTCATGGGAGAAGTGAAAGTAATCCAGAATCTTGATCTACTTTCAGATCTGCAGGACAGTGGAGCTGGCTTTTTGCGGTAAAGTACAGAGAAGTATACATTGAATTGAACCCATTTTTGAGAGCGATTACAAAACAGACTGCCATATTCTTTTTCGCATTTCAATCCATAACAATTTCAATGAAGAAGAGAAGACAGTTGCTCCTGTTTAAAGCATATTCCAGCATATGGGACAGGAACCACCACCAGGGCCAGAAATACCACAGACCCGGAGTCTAACATAAGTGACAAAGGTTGAGAATTTATACAAATGGGTTCAAATGTCTGCTCGTTTTCAACGTTCAAATCAACAATGAAAAGCCCAAAGAAAGAGTAAAGCACCCCCAGTGCTCTAACTCTAGACGCTTTTCTGTGATAATTAAACAGCTTCCGTGAGTGTAGTATCCACACTATCTGAGATCTTTAATTGATGAGGGGTTTTCTTTTAGGAAACATCAAAAGCGAATGAGGTCGTCAGCTTTCTGCTGCTTCTTGGGACCCTGGCCATCGGAGGAGCTTCCTTTCTTTCCAAAAATCATCTCATCAAGATCGTCTAGGATGTCCTCTTCTCCCCCACGACTTCGAGATCCTGCAGGTTTTCTAATTAAAGCTTCTTCTTTACCCATGCGAGGAGATTCATCGGGCTCAACAGCAACAGGTATCATGGCAGGTTCTGGCTCTGTCGGAGCTGCCAAAGGCTTCGTCAGTTCTTCATACTTGGAGAGGACTTTTTGGATTTCATCATTCACATTCAATGCTTCGAAAAGTAAAGCCTCATTGTCACCGGCAGTTTCTACGATCCTTTGGACTGTGTACTGCGATTGGTGGCATTGTTGCACCAGAGTCGTTGTCAAGTCATCCTGTGGATTGAGAACAAATATTGATTCAATGCACTCCCATAGTTTTAGATGCAAGATGAAAAAATATAAATGTTCCTTGCAGGGGTTGCAAAAATTGAACTTCTAATAAGACACTAAAAAACTCATATAAAGCATGTTACTTGCCATTTCTCTTATACCAAAGAAACAGAGAAAGACACCACATGCGTGTTCCTTACCATTATCCATGTTCCTCTAAACCAATGTATGAAGAAGATAATTGAAGTATTCTATCCAGCGAAAAATTTAATTTCCATAGTTCAGAAACCTCAGTTCCTAAATGGACACTAAGATATAGCCAGGTCAAATAAAAAGCAAGTCACATAAACTGAGATCAAGGTATTCACATATGCGTATATACTTGAAACCACAAGCAGTCTTTCTTTCACACACTTGCGCCAGGATCCACATATTGCTCAAAATCAAGGATGATCAAGATGGGTAATGAGAGGTGACATAGTCAAAGCTAATCTTTGGTATGCCTCGTGGATAAATTCAACAACAGGTAAAATAGACGTTTTATTTCTTCCAGAACATTCTTTAAACAGAATTTCTTCCAGAAAATAACAACAGAAAATAACAATGCTAAAAGTTCAGGAGTAGTCCTTAGTCAACATTAACAAGTATTTACCTTTCCTACTTATCCTGTTTAAAGTTACCTTTATTCTTAGAGATGATGATAAGAGTCCAAACTGTAGGCAGACCAATGTCTCTCCTACTTTCTTTTGTTCTTATCCATCTCTTCCAGGTACTCATTTCTTTAGTTGAAATAAAAGATCTAATGGAGAAAGAGGCAAACAAAAACAAAGAATTTAAATAGCAAAACAACTGACGATTTTTTGGTTTGCTCTTGCACAGCTTTTTAAAATGCTACAGTTAATCTACAAACTCCCAGTAACAGCAAGGTTTTCCCAAAGGATTTTTTACAAAATTCTTTTTCTAATATTAGGCTGCGAAAAATGTTGATAAGTCCAGCAGAATGAGAACAGATAAGATAAAGAACAAGAAGAACTCCTCTTGCATACACATGACAGTTTTCGCAATCTCAAAGTGAGAATTTCTGTGTATTTCAGAGAATTAAAAAGAGCCTTTAAATTCCATCATAGTGGTTCACTGAAACAAGCTTGTTAAATTATAGTTAACTCTTTATATCGTTAGACAAAAAAAGAGTTTCCCTCCCTTGCAAAATTAGTTGTCGATGAGCTATAACAGCCAAAAGATCCTGTGAACTTGAGTAAGCTCAGTGGTCACATGGGGCGATTTGTAGTGGGAGGTCTTGAGTTCAAGTCTGCACAGGGGCATAAGGCAGGGATTTTATGCATGCACACCATTTCAAAAAAAAAAAAAAGACATGATCCATCTCAAAAAACAAACAACCCATAGCTAATCAAAAGGTAGCAACTGTATTGAACACCAGACTCTTGGTGTCATCGTGCAAATCAAGTAAAATCCATAATTGTGCTGTTGCAGGTACTGATCTATTCCAAGGAAATAGGATAAGCTTAAGGACCAGTCTCCAATCCTGATCTCACGTCTTACCCATGCTAAGGGGGTCTATATGCATTTTGTTTGACACAAGGGTACATATGTATTAAGCAGCATATTCAAAACAAAAGAACAGAAATAATAAATCCTTCAAAAAATGTTTGTTTATGAAGCATTTTTAGAACCACAACCCTTTTTTTATGTTCACTCCAAATTCACAAGCAGATAAGGATGATAAAATCTTGATACTGCATAAGTATCAACAGTACAGCAATGAAATGTTGATAAATGATCCAAAAACTATAATATTTTTCGACAAAAATGTTCCAAAAAGCATTTTATTTCAAAAAAGTCCCCTCAGTCACTTGAAACATCTGTAAACTGTTTCTTTCTTAAGCGACTGTATAAGAACTATGACTGTTACTTCCATCAGAAGTCAAAATAGATCTGCTCTACTTGTTCTTTTCTACCTATATGTATATGGGGCTCAGCTTTCTAACTCAGCTTAAATAGCTATATCTTGTCAAGGAGTAACAAACAAAATAATTACCTTCAAAACGTCTTGCTGCGGCGAAGATGACAAAACAGTAGAAAGAAGCTCAATACTGTTTCGAGCAATATCAAATGCTTCTTTTGTCTGTTCTGGAGTAAAGCTTCGTGATACAACCTCAGGTGGGGCCTGAGGAGTCGCAACCATGTTTGTTTCTGCCTCGGAAACAGAGCGTGGAGGAGTAAATATTGGTGCCAGACTCTCATTATCACGTCCAGGAAATCGAATTCCCCTCGACTTCAAGCTCTAGAAAAGAACAACACATCATTCAAGCGAATGACATCTAGAAAGGATGAAAAAGAACAGTATAACAAACATAACAACATTTTGCACATTTAATATCTCATAACCAAATAAAACCTCAGTACCTTATAAGTTTCTTCATAAACTGGTAAATAACGTAGTTCACTCCCCGATTCACCCCATGCTTCTATCAACGTAAGCGCTTTGTTGCGGTTGTTCACAACAGTTTGAGGATCATCAATCAATTTCACCATTTCATCCAAGACTCTCTCAGCTGCCACCTCAGAAAAAGCCTTTTCACAATTTTTAACACAGGTTTCCAATAAGACTAGAGCAAGATACTGAACTCTGGGATTTTTCAACATAACTCGTTTCTTGATACCACGAATTAGTTCAACACTGTTGACCTTCTCAGTATTGATCATGTCACAGATTTCTAAATTGGAAGCCCAATCGGGTTCATCCAGGTTCTCGGAAGTGGCCTCTTCGACAATCTTGTCCGCTTGGTTTGGTCCCTGGAAAAGCTCCTTCATCTTGAAGCTCATGGATGTCATCCCAGCCGACATTTTCTTACCAACCTCAGCTCCACCAATTTTTAAACGTTCACCAAAGGCACTAACTTTTTCCATCAGATTGTCACTCATTGTCGAACCACCAATGAAAAACCCTAAAGTCTATCAGATTCAAAAGGGCCGTGAGAACAGAAAACCTGAACAAATTTCCGAAATTCGAACATCATAAACAGTTAAAAATACATTAGATCACAAGAAGCATCAGAATTCACTATAAAATCAAATTTAAGAACAAGGGTAAACTATTCATTCACGATCATTCCCAGTTTTAAACACAGGGCGCTGACCAGAAAGGCCACATTCAAACTTGGAAGAGAAACCAAATGAAAGAATCAAAATTTTTTTACGGATCCAAATAAACCCAAATAAGAAGACCCATATCACAAACACGCATTCTTACAGCAGAAGAACCAAGCACAAACCTTGCAACAGTTCTGTAACTAATTCGATCAACCCAAGTCCCGCATAATCAAATATTCCCACTAAAAATCATTAAAATTCAACAGAGAATGAACTTTTTATACGAAACTGAAACCGCAACAGCTGCCAAAAACACTAAACTATCGAAAACAAATCATAATTTCCAGACCCAGAACCTTAGACAAGAGAAAAATTAGCTCGAAATTAAGAGAAGGAGATTCCAGGAGAAAAATCATACCTTGAAGTTGAAGAAAGCGTTGGGAAGGATTGGAGAGGTCTATGGACGATGGTGAAGAGTCGAAGTCTTCTCTCTCTGTCGGAGTTGCAGTCTGCGCTTCTAAGTTACCTCGGTCTTTTATTTTATATATTCTTAAAGGCACCGAAAAGATTTAATTACTTTAAAATTTTTTCCGTCGTCGGATAAACCCAGCCTTTTGTTCTCATCCGTTGGATACTCCGCCTGCTCCCGTGATACGCATTTAATTAAAAGGTAAACCGTAAGGCATGAGCGGCTAGAGGGTCTAAACTCTAGACTTTAAAGTCTATAAAGTCTCCAAAGTCTCTAAAGTCTCAACTCTAAAACGCGTCAGGGAATTCCGCGAGTAAGACGCACGTGCGAGGGACGGTAGAGCGCGCGGGAGGAGACTCTGCGGTTGTATCCAGGATGTGGGGCTTACATCTTTGGCCAACGAGAGAGCGAGTACGTGAATTGATGGAGAGAGTTTGTAGTTTTTTTTTTATCCAAGAGAGAGTTGGTAGTTGCGAGGCCTTATAGCTGGCCCTTTTTGCCGGCAGTTTTTTTCATAGGCCGGAACGGAGCCCAAGGGAACTGGGGAGGGTGCTCATAAGATCTTTGCTGGGAGCCCAAGACGCATCATCCAGAGCAGCAAGGACCTCTGGTAAGAAAACAAAAGCAGCGAGAACGAAAAGAAATGTCTGCCTGCTTCGACGACGTCTCTTTGTATTAGTCCGTGTTGCGAGATCAAAATGAAATTTCTGCCTGCTTCGACGTTCGTCTCTTTGTATCAGTCCGCGTTGCGAGAAATGGGATGATTTCTCCGATTCATTGACCGAATGTTTTCCTCCAGCGTCTTCCTCCAGAAAAAACACATCCAGAGAGAGGACAAAAAAAAGAAGAGAGATCGGAGAGATCGGAGAGGAGATCGGAGAGGAGATGGGAGAGGAGATCGGCGAGAGGAGAGCGGAGAGCGGAGAGTGGAGAGAGAGAGGGTGAGAATTTCAGCATCAGCCACTGTTTTACATGCGAAGCTGTCGTTTCTCAGACTTGTTCTATTCCAGGAGAAACAAAATGAACGAATTTTTTATGAAGTCTTTAAAGTAATGTAAAGCCTAATGAATTCTACGCTACTTATATACATTACAAATTTACACGTACTTCCACCTGCGTATGTAGATGGGAAACAAAAATTAATGAGATACTGTGATATTTAAGTACAAAAATGGGTAGTCGATAAGACTTCCCCACCAGCGCCCTGTGCGCGTTTCTCAGCACTGGGGCTATACAATCAATTGGCATTGCCCTCAAGCATAGAGGCGTCATGCAGAGGATCCAAACAAAGCACTGAAAGAAATAATGCTAATTAGCAGCTTCGTTTGGATGCTACCCTGTACCTTGCCATCAGCTTATGAACTTCATTCAATTGCATAGGGCACCGTATGGTATCTAAAGCAAAAGCAAGACATCATGCAATCTGCCACGGCTGAGATAATGAAACAAAAGAATTTGAAGCAGTAAGTCCTTTGTCGCCATGCACAGCAGACTTCAGTACACTGAACTGATTTATCACCGAACTGTATAAAGCTTCTGAAAACGCTGTCTTGGCCTGATTGGAAAACACAGAATGTTATTCAGCGCTCAAAAAGTCAATGTCCCGGTTTATGTAAATTAACAATTGCAGGTCCATTTACAGTATCTTTACCATTTGAGATACACTGACTTAGTAAATTATGGCATCAACAGTCACCAGAGAAACATGATAAGAACTGGGGCAGGGCACACGATCCCAAAACACCATGGTATTGTCTCACTAGAAGTTGTCAATACACTCAGTAAATCTAACCCTGAACGTAATAGGAGGCACAGAAATAATGGTTAACTGAGGCCATTGTTCAATGATTGCCATTTCGAAAAGGTTTGATGGCTAATTATTTTAGTTGCTCTTTATTTTCTGAAGTCATTGCTCAGAAATACATTGTTAACAGTGACATTTATTCCTACGGAAAACAAGAGAGGGCTGTGCAGCCAATGGGAACCAAGAAACTTAAAGGACCAGCGACCTACATATACTCACTTCAAAGAAAAAAACCTAACCTCTTCAGGATTTTCAATGCCAATTGTGATGTCATCAAAGCTCATTTCTTGACCCACAGACAACCCGACACCATGGTAGGAAATTAATCTTTGCTCACCAATTTCCTTTTCCACCTGAAAAAATCCGGCATACTAAAGCCACTTGCCGAGTAAAATAGAAAAACCACGCACAAAAACTCAGAAAGGATCATACTTGGGCTGGTGGTGGCATGATATCATAGCACAACAGTGTTAAAGGATACATATGTCCTGGTACACCAGAATGTTGTGAAAGCCTCCGCAAGTTATCCACTGCAGATGCATCAAAGGGAGCCTGTCCCCTTTTATATCAGTACCAAAAAAAAAAAAAAAAAATAGAGGCATCATAAGAAGTGTAACTAGTGACGAATTATAAAGTGAACAAGAAGTCTAATACGAGTGCCACTGTGAAGTTAGATGCAATGGATAATATTGTCTTATAAAACAAGAATTTATTTCACAATGATTCTAAATAGAAGAGTATGGGCCTGGTCTACTGAAAAGACTGGATCACATTCAGGCCCATGCATTTTCAGAGGTAAATGGATCACAGTTGTAACATATTTTTATCATATTACCCTTGATTTCAAAAAAAGGAGAAAAAAAAAACCTCTATTCTTAGACCAGAGCCACTTTGCTCTTCCAAATTAAGTATTATTGAATTGTGAGCAATGAGAGAATTAGAGGTTTGCTAACATATGAGATGTCTGCATTGTATGAACAACTAGTACTAAAAAACTTTGGTACTTATTCTGTTTTCTGAAAATAACAAAACCTTTTACTAATAAAGTTTAGCACTGAAAGGACAACATGCCAATGCAAAATTTGATTTAGATATTACCAATGCAAAATTTGATTTATATATTGCCATTGCAAAACTTGATTTAGATATTTTTTTTTTGAAAGTAAACTTGATTTAGATATTGCCAACGCAAAATCTGGATAACTGTAAAACTCACTTGACTTAGTTTGTATATCTAGACACTTTCAATTATGTACGAAGAATAGATAAAGTTATGAAGTTGAGCATAGCTCAGTGGTCACATGGGTGGGTTTGTAAGGGGAGGTCTTGGGTTCATGACTCCCAGGGACATGGGAATTGGAGTAAAATATCACTTTCCTCAAAAAAAAAAAAAAAAAAAAAAAAAAAGAAGGAGAAGAAGAAGAATAGATAAAGTTATGGATGTCCACTATCAGGTACTTTTCACCTTTTATTGGCTTAGGTAGATTGAGTCATTTCTCAGCATAAAATCAATATTTTTTTGAGGAAAGCATAAAATCAATAATATATTAAATACTAGATTATATCATAACATGTGAGTGGAAAAAGACTAGAAATTAAATACTAGATATATCATAACATGTGAGTGGAAAAAGACTAGAAATTAAATACTAGATATATCATAACATGTGAGTGGAAAAAGACTAGAAATTAAATACTAGATATATCATAACATGTGAGTGGAAAAAGACTAGAAATTAAATACTAGATATATCATAACATGTGAGTGGAAAAAGACTAGAAATTAAATACTAGATATATCATAACATGTGAGTGGAAAAAGACTAGAAACCACAGCCCCCTCCTCCCCAACACACACACAAAAACAAATATTTCAGAAAAGAAGTTCAGTGAGAGTGGCAGCAGCAATAAACGTTGAACATGCACTTTAACTAACATCTTAGTACAGTCCAAGGAACAAAACTCTAAGAAATCCAATTCTGCCTTGTCAAACACCCTAATGGACAAAAAGAGATACTTGGCAATCTACACCAGTAGGTTGTCCCTTATCTGTATCATCTTTGACGACTTACAACTATGTCACACAAAATCCTGATAAAACAGACATGACTTTCACTACAAACAAATTAATTCAAGGAGAAACTAAAGCCACTTGACACATTTCATGCTATACAGAAAAAAGAGAGGATGCACAGAAATTGCAATGCAAATTCTTTTGTACAGTGAGCCTTCACATCAACAAAGAAACACTAGTTATTAAAAAGCAACTATGGCTTGTTTTAATTTTGCAAATTCCAAAGGAAACATAATTTAAGTATTTAAGCATAACCTACACAAGATGCATGTTACTTACAGGAAACCACTCTCCAGAAATAGGATCTGCACGATCTCTTCCTCCACTTGGAGCAATCCAAATTATTTGTGATCCAGACCTTCATCAAGAAGCAATTAATTCAAAGGGGAATACAAACTCAAACATGCAATAAATGAAGAAAGTGTAAAAAAAGAAGCAACAACAAAAGCAGTAACTCAAAATTATGAGAATGATTTTAAGCTTTCATAAGAAGCATACCTTAAAAGCAAAGCCATCTCCTTCAGACTACGGGTATTAGCTCTTTTCTTCATCTCGCAAGCTCGGAATGTCATTCATGTGCTTCTTTGAATACACGCAAATTAGGTTTCTAGTAATCAAACAGGTAACCAGTTTGTGCTATCTTAGCATTCAATAAGTAAAACAAAGGATACAACAAGATTTGCTCCAACTACAGCAAGAACTGTTGATCACCTTCCCATGCTGAATGGCTTGCAAACAGGATCTGTTACAACCCTATCACCTGCAACATATGTCTGATACAAACATATTTCAGTTAGTTTAGGTCATTTGACAAAAAGTTGTTAAAAGTTTCATCATTAAGCCGAGAAAATAAAAAGGAAACAAAAACTATTACCACTTTTTCAGCAATATTTGGATGTGTTGTCTCAAGCAGCAACGCAATTACAGCTGGATCAGCCTCGGTTTGATGGTTAGATACGAGAATTATATTATGACCCTGCATATCATTCACCAAAAATTTGTCTTAGTTAAACATGCATTATGTAAATCAGTGACAGTTGTGCAAGTTCAAAAATGTCAACAGTAGATTATCCCTATCCCCACTTTTGCAGTTTTTACTATTAAATAATTTAATTTTTTAACATAACAATTTGTAAAGTTGTGAACATGCAAGCTCCATTTGAAATCATGGGGAAACAAAAGCTTCGGAGGAAGAGGCAAAGCCTCAAGCCTTAGGAGATAAGAGGGAGAGACTTCATAAGACACCATTTTGAACTATGGAATCACATCTTATCAGCAGACAGCAGTTGGAAACTGGTCAGCAACAATTCACTGCTGGCCAGGACTAATCACACCCCTTTGGCATTTTTCACTCCGCCCTCTTTCTCTGAATGAGGCAGTTGCAATACTTTTTCTGTACTGTCTTGCCCTATTTGTTCACTTTCCCAATTTCATGAAATTATCTTTCTAAAGCATAGTCCAAACTGCAAAAGATTTTTTTTTTTTTTTAAGGAGATTCAATCTGCAAAATTTATTCTGAAACTAAATGGGGAAGTTAACAAACTTTGACTCTTAAAAAAGGCTAATCCAAATTTCCATTGTAATGCCCATAGATTGGAATTTGAAAAGTAAAGGAGAAACCCAAAAATCCACTCCTGACATTTTCACACCCCTTCCCCCTAAGCAGGCAGATTCCCAACCTTGCCCCGATTCCCCATGATAACAATATTTCCATGTGTTACTCTAGACAAAACCATCCCCTCTCACAGCCATCCAACAATAGTCAGCCTTTTGAGACATCAATTCAAATCTGCACTTGGTATAAAAATTTTACTTTTAATTTGATTTTGACATTCCAAGAAGAGGTCACAAGTTTAAGACCCGAACTTTTCATTCTGGAATTGGAGCTTAGTGAGTATCACATGAAATTGGAGGGAGACTGAAAAAGATGTGGACACTATATAGGGCTTAGTGAGCACTTGACAAGTTGTGGACCCTATATGGAGCTTAGGGAGTTATCCTATGATTGAGTTCTACAATATTCTTAATTACACTTGTTTCAGAGTTATTTTTTGCTTTCGATGATCATAAGATGATAACTTTCCAAAATAAAAAATGATCATAAGATGATAACTTTCCAAAATAAAAAATGATCATAAGATGATACAAAGTCATTGGTTTAAGTAGCTGGAAGTAGTGTTTGTTAATAGATATCTAGTTAAGAGTTTATTTGTTTTTCTTTGATCCATCACCCATTTCCTTAGGAAGTGGATTTAACTAGCTGAGATTGTTGCAAAAATGCAAATTAGTGGTCTCCATCCTCGTGGTATCAACCTCATACTCTGCTGAAACTTTTCTCCAATAATTTCGTGCAGTTGTGAGTATTTAAGACACAACAATTCCCTGTTGCAAAAGTTTTCCACCGCAAAGCTTCATGTTCGACAGACTCACTAATCGCAATTACATGTTCTGAGTCAGTGACACCGCTCAAAAAAAATTGCTCAAAGTTGTAATGTTCTTGTCTCGAGAGGGAGGGAGGGAGGGAGCCAAGAGATTGGGCTGTCTCCTCTTCCTCGACTTTCTCAAATCCATTCTGAATGGAGTGAAAGAGGAAAGGGTCACTGAATCCCTCTTTCTGTACATCATTTTTAAAAAGAGAACCACCTTTTTACCATGACAAATTGGACGTAATACTGATTCCCATAAAAAAAGTTGGGCCATGTCTACAACATAAATATGCCCGTTTAAAAAAAGAGAGCAGACAATTATACCCCTTATATACGCAGTAATTGGGTTTCATCAGCTGTATTTAGTATTAAGACTGATCTAGAAACACAATATCCCAGTACTTGAATGAGAAAAATACGATAATTAAGCCGGCCTGTGAAAAATTACATATACACCTATCATTGAATTATTATTACTTCCAAACATTGCGGAAGTATAACAATTATTCTTACCCATTTGACTAGTTTTGAGTGCAAACAGGACACAATAAACTTCAGTCTCTACATACATCAGAAATGGGGGATAATATTGTCCGTATAATCTCCTTCCAGGTGTAGTCACTGTGCTAAAATCTGATAAATTTGACTGCAATTTCACTTCTAAATATTATGATGCCTTATTTCAATAGTAACTGTGTCCTCAAACCCTAAAAGAGATTAATTTTAAAAAAGACAATTAAATAAATTCTGTCATAATCGTATGATAACAGCATTGACTCCCTTGAAGTGAGTGAGTTTCTTGCTGCTCCTCTGACGACTAGTTTCTAGCTTTATTTTTTCTAGATCTTGTATACCCTCCCGAGGCTCTCTTCACCAGTGTATTTTCACAGATCCAATTACTTCCAATTAAGCATTCTTATTATTTTCTTTCTAATTGTCTTTCAAGAAAAAATCATAAAAGAAATTGAAATAAGCACCTGTTGAAGCTTCTCTTCAATTTCGTTGAATACCGATATGTTGCCGATATATGATTTTCTGAACCAGTAAAATCAGATATCATTGTCAAAAACACAGACAAAACTCATATATTATCCTGAATTGCAGAGATGAACAATTAAAATCTGACAGGCATCACACAACTGCTTATAACCCCTGTAAAGCAAATTCTGTCAAACAAATTACAGTCGGTTTTTTATCTTAAAACCATACGAACAGTACAGCATTGTACACATTTCATTTCATTATCTGCGAATATCTTGAATTATTCATAAAAAGATTGTAATAGTTCAGCATAGTTATACAAAAGCAGACAGGGTACATGTCTGAAACAATATAGTGTTCTCAAACAAACCTGAAATCTAGCAATGGCCGGATATACTTTTGACCAAACATGTAATAGTCAAAGGGTTGTCTAATGGCTTTATGGTGAGGAGAAAAGACAAAAGGATTCTGTAAATAAGAAATTCACATCTTATCAGGACATCATTAAAAAGGTAATAAAACAGAACACATTAATGAATTCTAAGGAAAAGCACTATGCAAATGGATGAACCTCAACATCCATTAGGATGCGGTCGAATGTAATAGCCATGTTTGACAATATCAAATCTCTTGCCTCAGGATGCCCACTTTGTAAAATCTGAAAGTTACACATGAAATTCTATAGAATCTCACTAAAAGTTTCAATATTTAAATTACATAATCTACGATTCAGGCATCCACCTGGTTTAGAAAGTCAGTTCATTACCGCATTCCGATAATTTTTGTATACTTCCTCCATCCCAGAAGCAATACTTAGTGGCAGCCTACCAGATTCTATCTCCTTCCTAATCCCAGAAAGTAACTCTGCAAAGTTTCGTGGATCAATCCAAGCAGCAAGAGTGAGTATCTGGAGGAAATATCATCAATTTGGAAAAATTTTAAAGGCATAAGGAGGTATGATTGGGAGCGAAGGCAGATGCGCAGGCTTGTCTAATGTTACAGAAGAGGTCACCAATCAATCACAAGCATCAGCTCCTTGGGACATATTTTTCAAAACTTGCAGAACAAAACATTTGGAATTTGATAACAAAATCTAATATCCCTCTCAGACAGCAACTATTCTGTGCCGGAACAGAGAAGAATGAACCAATTAACAAAAGAAAGTTAAATGAAATAAAATTATCAAAAAAAATTCCATCGTGGACCTATTTGTAAGGGTCTTTTGTGAGAAAATATTTTAAAATGAACATACAAGTCAATAGCCATAGAGGAGAATCTCTACTATGAGGTCTTGAATTAGAGTCATGACTGTGAAAGAGGTTGTGCGTACATAATCAACAACACTAATTAAGAATATATTAAGAAAAAATTTTGCAAGCTTTACAGGTGAATGATAAGTGGAAAATAGTCAAAATTGATCACTGGCCACTTATGGTCTTCATCAGCTGCTAGATTGTTTGGCTCTTTTCTCATTTCAGAATGAGTGTGTATGAAAGGATTCAGCAACATTGTGCAGTACATTCCCAAAAACTCAAAAATAAAAACGAAGAAGAGTTATAGGTTTCATTTTGAGGAGCTAGTTGACATGATACCTATATTGATATGCCAAAGAGAAGAACAACATAACGTGGCCCAACTTGCCATTAGTCAGATTAGCAACCACACTGGACATCAAGCCAGCTACCAGCGTAATCCCGCTTCTGACGCAGACTCATGCAAAATTAAGAAATTCACATCAAGATATCAACTCTAATAACTGTTTTATATTGCTCCTAGTCAGCTTTTAGCAACAACTCAAGCCTTCATAATGTAAGCGCTCTCATCTGGATTTCACCGCCTCTCGCATTCAATCATCACTTCAAGTTAAATTTTATTGGTTATTTAGCCTTCTTAAAGATAGTGCTCTCGTCGGGAGTTCATCTTCTCTTGCATTAGTCATCTGGCTAGATGAACAATGAGCTCATTCTACCAAATAACCATTCCGTAAAATAGATCGGGAGGGTACGCACATACACACGAAAACTTAGGAGGAACTATACCGTCGATCTTGACGCAGAAAGAAACTCACCTTCTTCTGTTCGGGCATCGAGAAACGTCCGCGAGTGCTCGACATCTTCATCTCCACTCAAATCCGACGCAAGAACAGCCCCTCTTCTAGGACCAACAGTCCTCTCCGTAGCTTCTTTATCCTGCACCAGCTCCGCCATCGCTCTAAACTTCGACTTAGAATCGGAACCACGCACCAGACGCGTACCTCGCCGAACACCGGGACAAGTACCAAAAGAACACGCGTTCGTCGAAATCCTCGCCAACCAAACGCCCGGATGCTTCGCCCTAACATTCACACAGACGCCAGAAACCGACGGAGAAGCCGAAACGATCCACATAGTCCAACACAACCGGATTCGAAACGAGCAACCGCGAGTTCCCTCTCACTGATTTGATCTCCCAGCCGTAGCTCGCATCTCCGATACCGACGGCTTTTTTTTCCGAGCGAAGAATTAAGCTCAACGACTTCCGGAGCAAGAAAACACAAACCCTAGAGACAGATTCGAATCCTCCAAAACGCGCTCATTCCTCGGCAGTCTTCTTTCTTTACTTTCACCCTATGTAAACTTTGTTCTCGGGGTTGACAAACGATCCGGCGACTGACTTCTCCGAGTCAGACAAACATGGTGGCCCGGCCTCGGCGGGGTTTCCTTTCAACGGCGAGAAAGGAACAGATTACGCACAATGCGAAGAAACTTCGTCCCACGGAGGGTAGAGAAGCCGAAGAGGGAGCGAGAGGACAGAAAAAGGCGGCCAACGAGAGGCGAGAGAGCCACCGCGCGCGGGAGTTCGCAGGGGGTAAGATTGCGACCTAGGTGATCCGTTCGAGGCAGCAACGTGTCGTGTTCCTACTCGTCCAAAAAACCGGGAGTGTGCATTTCAAACACGTTTTCTAATCTTTATTGGTCACTACGGTTACTAAGGAGAAATACTTAGTGAAAGATGGGGGTAAGGGATAATTAATGGTGAAGATTCTCACGTGGGGCCAACAGGTTCGTTTAATCTGGGTCCCGCTGATTCTTTCTTTCTTCAAAAGGCACGTGGCGTAGACGCAACGATTCGGGTGGAAAGTTACTAAGCGGGGGTTAGTCAAAAAAGATTTTGAAGTTATTTGAGAATTCAAAGTAACTAAAATTAAATTCGGGTAAATGATATCCTTGATTTGATTGTATCAGGTTAGGTGTTGTTGGTGAATTTGAGAGAATTCAAAATTCCACCAGTTTATGGGAGAGTTAATTCTCAATGAAGGAGTAAAATTACACACGAGTGGGACTTCAAAGTCTCTCCTAGATTTAAGGAGAACCTGAAGTCCTAACTGCCTATATTACACTAACACTAAAAAGTTAGTTTTCTAGGACATCAATGTCCTCGAAACTGATATCCCTTATGACTAACCTCCTGTAATTACTAAATCCCAAAACCTTTTATTAATGGTATAAATCCAAAACAATGAAATATTTTGAATAGTGATTTTCTAAAGAAGTGTTTTTTATTTTGTTTTGAGAAAACATGCCTAGTTTTGGTGAGAAACAATTTTTTTTATGAACTCGGTTAATAGATCTTATAGGGTGGGCATTAGGCAAGAGATATTTTGAGTATAAGCACAAAAGAGTATGGGTTCAATTAGGCATAAAAGTTTGTATACAACGGGGGGCATAACCAATAAGAACATGTCTATGCAGAGGCAAGCATGGCAGAGTGTCTAAGTTGTGAAAATTGCTTTGCTTGGCAATGCATCACAAACTTTTGTGCACACCATATAAGAACTCGAGTTATTAGTATATGGATTTCAATGGGGAATGGTTTGTAGAACAAAGAGGTGAGATGGGATGATTGGCTGCCCAAACCTCTCATATTAATTCATTTCTTATGTGATTAATTGCTCACGTTCATTTCTTATTTCGATTGTAACAAGTTTCCTCTGAAATGCTTTTATTATTATTTTTTGAATTAAAACTTATCAAACATGAAACTACAAGAAATTAATGACGTTCCCATCTAATCTAAAGTTCGCTCTTTGTTGTCCAATCTTAGGTTCGATCTCAGCCGTCTAAGAAGAAATTTGATCTTTGCCAACCAAATTGATATTCGATCTGAACCGTCAAATTTGAGATTTATCATGACCATCCAAATTTGTTTTTTGAGGGGGTTGATCTCAATGCATTGTTGAATCCTGAATTGAAATTACACCAATGTTGGGGGTGCAGGTTGCTCCCTCAACTCGAGATGAACAAGGGAGACAGCCTTCCATTGCTAGGCCATCAGCAAGAGCATTTGCTTATCTTTGGATGACTCCAAGTGTAGGAAGTATTACTTCCAATTTCCCATATTTCCCTGAAATAAACCTCTAGTCTCCATCATGGTGGGGATGAGGTTTTCTTGCACCAGTTAATGGCATTCATGCAATCTCCCTCTACTTCTAAGTTCCCTTGCAACTTCTCTGCAAAGAGTTTCATCCCTTGCCACATGGCAACGGTTTCATCCCTTGCCACATGGCAACGGTTTCATCCCTTGCCACATGGCAACGGTTTCAACCTCTACTGAATCTGTTGCTGGAAGTGGTCCCTCAAAGGATAGGATGATTCTTCCATCATGGTCCCTGAAAGCTCCTCCATACTCGACATGGCCAGGGTTCCCCATAGAGGATCCATCCACGTTAAACTTTAAGGTTCCGATGGGTGGGGGCAAGCATGTAACAGCAGATGGGGTGGGCTGATTTATCGCTAGTCTAGCGATGGTAGCATCTGATTTTGCCCATAAGCCTCTACTTCATTGGTCACCTCCATTTCCCCTGGGCTGAGTCTTTGTCTGGTGGTTCTAATCTCCTCCCCAGTCTCGGATAAGACCTGATATCGATTTCCTAGAGTAATATCCGGTGCGGAGTCGAGTCAATGCGTCAGATTTTCCTGATTACGCCGCTCCCTACTGCCCGTCCTTCATCTGAGGTCTGACTTGGCGCCTGAGGCAGTCTAAAATTTAAATTCGAAGTTTGAATTTGACTGACCTGATTTTGGCAAATTCGGGCAGCTTGGAGTCCCTCAGATCGGATGGGCTCGCCTGCTTTGTGCTTATTCAGGGCTGGGTCATCATTTCGCCATATGCCGAAAATAAGATCTGATCCTTGTCTTTGATTTAAGTCGCTGAGTTGGTTCGTGTCTCGGTTCCCATGGCCAAGTTGGCTCGTGTCTCGGTTCCCATGGCCGAGTTGGCTCGCGACTCAGTCGATGTCCGAGTTGACTTGTTACTCTGTCTCCGTAGTCGAGTTGACTCACTTTCGTCGTCGTCTCCGGCACCAGCTCAGGCCTGTTCACCTCCGGAATTTCCAGAACGGTAAACCTACAGTCACCTGGGGCAAATTTTACACGCCCACCAGACAGCCACCTATCTCCGCAATTATTCCAGCCCCTTGCCACGTCAATACTTTTCCTCGATCGTGTTGCCTCATCAAGGTAAAGGAGGGTCCCGAAGTGGTTGAAGATGCATTTAATCGACTCCTCGTCCCAAAGCTGAGGGGGATGCCGTAAATCTGGAGCCAAAAGCCATCGAAAGCTTTTTCCTCCGCTTTCCATGGTCGCGCCTCTTCGATCTTCTCCTTGCCGCACTCAAGTAGGCCGTTGTAGAGTGCATGATTGTGTTCCTGTTCTTTAAGCCATACGAGTCTTCTCCTTCCTCCTAATCGTGAAATTATGGGTGTGGTCTGAATAGAAAGGAGGGATTTGATGTATTCCCCTAACTCCAGATCCTCTATTTGTTGTTTCAGGATTAGCACAAATGCGGACTCCAAAGCTTTTGCACCAGGGTTCCATGCTTCCATCAATGGATTTTGACCGTCATAATCCGGTCTCTTTTCTCTTATTTCCTCTGAGTTTGGCCTGGTTGGGTTTGCGCTGGCCCAGTCCTCGTCGTGCATCAGCTTGGTAGTTGCGGCTAACATCCTTTCCCAGACCCTGACGGCCGCTGAGATTTCGGGAATATGTACCCTGGCAAGCATTGTGCCCTCTCTTTCATGTATGATTCTGAGCATACGCTTGACTCCCTGCGAAGAGTAGAAGGTGAACTTTTCCTTCCCAAGTTGAATGGTTTCCTTCTTGCTAGACTTCGTTTTCAGAGATTGGTCCATCATCATCCAACTTTTCTTTACGATGCAGGCCGGGAAGCGTATGAAGGAGCGTTTGACGCCAGTAGTAACCGAAATCTTGATGCTTAGCTTCCCGTTGGGTTCCAATCTGTCAACCCATTCTTCTATATTGACGAATGACTCTTCAAAACGGATGATCCTTGATTGTAGAGCAGGTATGTTTGATTTCGTTTTCCTCGTAACTAGTGTCCAGTCATAATCTTCCTCTTCTACTTCTGTCTGTGAGTCCTGTGCCTGAATGTCCTCTAAGGCTTCCGTGATGATGTTTCCTCCCCCAAACTTGCCCTCGTAAGTTTCAGCTGCGTCGTCGGGGTTTCCTTCGGCGACAACTTCGTCGCCGTCGCCGACTCCCGGCTTAGCGATCCTCATCTCCGAACCTTATGCATCCTTAACTTTTCTAGTAGACCCTCATCAACTTTCAATCATGACCATCCAATTGAAAGTTGATTATTGATGTCCAATTTGAGATTCGATCTTAGCCGTCCAAATAGAGATTCAATGTTAGTTGTCCAAATTAGGACTGGTTCTTAGCGGTCCAAAATGAGAATGGATCGTAGCCATCCAAACTATAATTCGATCTTAGACATCCAAACTGAGATTTAATCTTGGCCATCCAATTGCTATCAATATTAGCTGTCCAAATTGAGATATGATCATAGTCGTCCAAAGTGAGATTCGATCTAAGCCGTCCAAAATTGAGATATGTTCTACGTGGTTTTATTCTAATGGAAGCTTTTTTTTTTTATATTTTAACCCGATTGAACCAAAATATACCATGTCCTTGAGTCTCATTAAATGCCATTATATTTCTTGTGAATGTAAACCTCCATATTGGTGTCGAATGCTGATATATTAAAATAATTGAATTAGCCACAAATCAAAATGTACCATGACCTTGAGTCTCTTTGGCCGATGCTACTGCTCGGAGAGGCGTATGTGTTCGTAGAGTCATTCAATTCCTGGTTGCACCTGCTGGACAAAGCAACACGCATCCAAGGGGATTTGTTTTGAGTGGCAAAACCCATTCAAGCACTGGTTGAAGAACGCTGAACAAGGCCAAGGGGCTGATGACACAGTTGCTGATTAGGATGTCCTATGAGAGAAACACTAGGATAAAGAACCCTTCATCCTTCATCCCATTTTCGTTATTACGTGCAGCTAAGACCTCCGGCGCCAGACGTTAGGCTATCAGTGAGTCAACTGGAGGTAAGGATCCCATAAAATTCTTCGTGCCAAAGTTTTTCAAGATACTTGCGGAACACACTTAAGGTTAGACCAAAGGAATGCTTGATTATGGCACTAAGAAACTAAATATAATGAATAAGAAAAAGAACGCCCCTGAGGTTCTTGAAGATCAAGAAGAAGAGATCATTGACAATGACAGATTCAAGAAGCCCAAGAATGGTGATGAAAATAATGGTGGCAATGCCGATGGCACCGACAGTACCGCATTGGCGCAAGACTAAAGGCCCAATGTGCGAAGGTGAATTAAGGTTGTGGGGTCAGAAATCAATTAACGATAGATAAAGAACATGCTTTTCTTGCATGTGAATCATCCAATCAATGGTGAACACATAACTCCTGTCTGAGCACAGGGACCATTGAGAATACGACATAGTAATATTACTCTCGAAGCTTCTAACTTGCTATAAGAAAACTCAAACAAACCCTAGTTAGCAAGTTGCATCGATTGAAATATCTTTCCCGAATCAATAATCATGGCTGATGGTGGTGAGTTTCGTAAGAGTGGGAAAATGTACGCGAAGGAGGAGAAAAAGGCTGTCAAAATCGCAAATGATCTCGATAAAGTGGAGGGCGGGGAAACAAACGCCAAGAGGGAAGAGAAGAAAGTTGTCGAAATGGTTGAAGATCTCGCAAAAGTGGAAGATGCAAGGCCGGAACTGGTCGATGCTGCTACTTGAAGAGGCTTATTTGTGTTCGTGGAGTCATTCAATTTCTGGTTGAAGTAGAGTGGTCAAGCACTTGCCGGACAAATCAGAGCGCGTCCAAGGGGATTTGTTTCAATGGCAAGACTCATTCAAGCATTGGTTGAAGAACACCAGACAAGGCCATGGAGCTAGAGACACGGTTGCTGATCAGGATGTTCGTCGTGATAAAGACAAAAAGGTTCTATATGAGAGAACCATTTGGATGAAGAAATTTTTATCCTTCTTCCCATTTCCATTATGACATGCAACTGAGATCCTCAGTGCTGGAGGTCAGACTATCGGTGATTCAACCGGAGGTAAAGATCCCATTAAATTCTCTTTGCCAAAGTTTTTCAAGGAATGTGCGGAGCACAATTCAAGTATGACCAAAGGAATTCTTGACTATGGCGCTAAGAAACTAAATATGATGGAGAAGAAAAAGAAGGGCCCCGAGGTACCCGAAAATCTAGATGAAACACTCCATGATATAATAACGTCTTCAAGAAGCTTAAGAAAGGTTAGTGTTTGTAAGCAACCAAATATAAAACCTTTACTCAAAACAAATGTAGTTGGGTGAGTAAGGATCGTTCCCAGAGAGAGTATCTAGTGCTATAAATAAGAATAGGGGTTGATTATTGTTGAAGGAATTTGGGAAAAAATGAATAAGGAACAATTCAGATTGAGATATAAAAACACTAAGAAACAACATTGGTCTTAGTCAACATCCACCATCGGAAGTCCATAACTGATCATTGATATATGCATATATCAATTCACACTTTGAATATCCATCACTAACTCTTTGTCCTTGTTCATAGCTAATTAGAAAACAAGTGACCTAATTAACTCTAACTACTAATAATCTTAAGACAAGCGCTAAAGATTTAATATAGTAGCAACATTAAGAATTAGAAAATTGATGAAGCCAAACAACACAAGCACATGCGGTTGCATTTAATTTAGTTGGAAATTCTCTCTTATATTTAACAACTTCAGATGCAGTAATTATTAAATCTTAGTTGCTTCAGAAGTTAGAGGGAACAAACAATTACTGATTTGATATCTAACTTAGAAACCAATTGTAACAATTAATAAACTAGTAGGCCTCCTAGTCATTAAACGAAACAATCATTAAAATAAGTGCAAAGTTACATCCAATACACAATGAAGAAGTTGAATAACGAAAAAAAATTAGATCTCATAGGTTTTGCCGACTCTGAGGCTTCAGTTTTCTTCGAGCAATAGTAGAAATCTAGCCACGCAGGGTCATGACAAAAATTACAGAAAGAAAAACAAGCTGAGAGGAGGGAATAGAGAAAAACTAATGATGACCTATAACCTCTAACCCCTTACATAGACTAGAAACATAAAACATCAAAATTGTAGATATTTCTTTTCTAGGTCCTGCATATCTTCAATCATCTCAATCGGACCTCCGAGTAACGAATTAATCCCCTACTACGGGTCCATGGTTAAACTGTCAAAAATCTCTCATTTAGCTCCTTTGAATATTTAATGCCTCCATATGTTTCCTACATAAAAATATAAGAATAATCAAATATTTTGGCACTAAATAAATATAAAAGACTAAGCATTAAGGATGAAAGTATGAAATTAATATTCCCATTAGTGAGGAAAATGACGGCGGCCTCGCTAAGTCTACCGCATTGGTGTAAGACTAGAGGAGGCCCGATGTACAAGGAGATATTATGGTTGTGAGGGGCAGTAAGCAATTAACAATAGATAATCAACATGCATGTCCGCATGCGAATTATCCATTCAAAGAAGAAGACGTAACTCCTGTCTGCAAAGCACAACAGCCAATGAGAATAAGACAGAGTAATATTATTCTCGAAGCTTCTAACTTTCTATAAAAGAAACTCACATGAACCACTGATAGCTAGTTGCATCGATTGAAATTTCTTTCTCGAATCAATAATCATGGCTGATGGTGGTGAGTTTCGTAAGGGCGGAGAAACTGACGCGATGAGGGACGAGAAGAATGTTGTCGAAGTCCCAGATGATCCTGATAAAGTGGAGGAGGGTCGGGAAACAGAGGCCAACAAGGGAGAGAAGAAAGTTGTCGAAGTCGCTGAAGATCCTGCGAAAGTAGAGGATGTAGGGCCGGAACCGGACAATGCTGCTGCTCGAAGAGGCTTATTTATGTTCGTAGAATCATTCAATTCCTGGTTGAAGCAAGGTAGTATGTCCAAAGGGATTTGTTTGAGAGGCAAGACTCATTAAAGCACTGCTTGAAGAATGCCAGACAAGGCCACGGGGCCGGTGTGTCACGGGGCCGGTGTGTCACGGGGCCGGTGTGTCACGGGGACGGTGTGCCACGGGGACGGTGTGCCACGGGGACGGTGTGCCACGGGGCCGGTGTGTCACGGGACCAAAATCACCTTGGGCCTAACTCCGTGCGACGTTCAGCTAGTCCCTATAACATCTGATTCATGAGGAACCGAGCTAAGCCTATCTTGTCCCTAGGATCACTACCACCTGGCCAGCAATATGGAACACACCGTGCTCAAGTGTGAAATCTCCCTAGAACTTGGCCTTGAAGAAGAAGAAAAAGAAGGAAAGAAGTGGATGCGAAGAAGTAAATCACAATAAGTTAGGGAAAATTTTTGTAGAATTACCTCTTAGGGAATCAAAGTACATATGTATAGAGCTTTTGCTCGGCCAACCAGTGAAAACAAAGAGAAACTACTCCCGCAAAAGCCTCTCATGTCTTAGAGCATGGATCCCCCTTTACATGGTTCCTCGAACCCCTTTTTATAGTTTTCCTACATACAAAAACCCTAAATGAATCCTAGCGGAACTAGGAGACATGTCGATCAGCTTCGGGAGTTGCCAAATAGTTGCATCGATTGAAATTTCTTTCTTGTATTTGTAATCATGTTTGATGGTGGTGAGTTTTGTAAGGGCGGAGAAACATATGCGACTGAGGAGAAGAATGTTGTCGAAGTCGAAGATGATTGTGAAAAAGTGGAGGGAGGTGAAACAAATGCCAAGAGGGAAGAGAAGAAATTTGTTGAAGTCGATTGACATCCCGCGAAAGTGGAGGATGCAAGGCCGGAACTGGCTGATGCTGCTGCTCGAAGAGGCTTGTGTTCGTAGGGTCATTCAATTTCTGGTTGAAGCATGGTGGTCAGGCACCCGCTGGACAAAGCAGCGTGCGTCTAAGGGGCTTTGTTTCAATGGCAAGACTCATTCAAGCACTGGTTGAAGAATGCCAGAGAAGACCAATGGGCCGGTGACAAGGTTGCTGATCAGGATGTCCGTCACGATTAAGGCAACAAGGTCCTATAGAAGAGAAATATTGGTATAATGAAACCTTCAATCTGTCATCTCTTTTCCATCATGGTGTGCAACTAAATCCTCCAGTGCCGGAGGTCAGACTACTGGTGAGTCATTCGGATGTAAGAATCCCATAATATTATTCGTTCTAAAGTTTTTCAAGGAACTTGCAGAGCACACTTCAGGTAAGACCAAACTTGACTATGGTGCTAAGAAACTGAATATGAATAAGAAGAAAAAAGAATGACCCTGAGGCTCCCAAAAATCAAGAAGAAGAGATCATTGACAATGATGCCTTCAAGAAGCCTAAGAATGGCGATGAAAATGACGGCGGCAGAGCCGCTGGCTCCGTCCCTTCCGCATTGGCATAAGACTAGAGAAGGCCCGATGTGCAAAGAGGAATTATGGTTGGGGGTGTTGTAATCAATTAACGGTGGATAATGAACAAACCTGTTTGACTTGTGAATCATCCAATCAATAGTGAATACATAACTCCAGTGAGCACAACACAGGGACCAATGAAAGTAAAATGGAGTAAGATTACTCTCGAAGCTTCTAACTTGCTATAAAATAAACTCCCACGAAATATAGTGAACTAGTTGTAGCGATAGAAATTTCTTTCTGAAATCAGTAATCATAGCTGACAGTGATGAGTTGTTGAAGTTGTTGATGATCCCGATAAAGTGGAGTAGAGCGGGGAAACAAAGCCTAGAGGGAAGGGAAGAAGGTTGTCGAAGTCATTGAAGATCTCGCGAAAGTGGAGGATGGAGGGCCGGAACAAGCCGATGTTGTTGCTCGAAGAATCTTTTTTGTGTTCATGGAGTCATTCAATTCCTGGTTGAAGAAGGGGGTCAGGCACCCGCCAGACATAGCAACACATGTCCAAGGGGCTGTGTTTGAGTGGCAAGACTCATTCAAGCAATTGTTGAAGAATGCCTGACAAGGCCAAGGGGCTGGTGACACAGTTGTAGATAAGGAAATTCGCCGCGAAAAGGCAACAGGATTCTATATGAGAGAAGCACTTGTATGAAAAAACCTTGAATCCTGCATCCCATTTCCGTTATGGCATGCAGCAGAGACCTTCGGTAACGAAGGTACCGGTGAGTCATTCGGAGGTGAGAAACGCATAAAATTCTCCTTGTTAAAGTTTTTCTAGGAACATGTGGAGCACACTTCAGGTAAGACCAAAGGAATGCTTGACTATGGCTAAGAAAATATAGTGAGAGTGGAGGAAGCAAGGCTGGACCCGGCCGATGCTGCTGTTCGAAGTGGTTTATTTGTGTTCGTTGAGTCATTCAATTCCTTGTTGAAGCAGGGTGGTCAAGCACCTGTTGGACAAAGCAACACGCATCCAAGGGGATTTGTTTGAGTGGCACGACTCAATCAACCATTGGATTAAGAACGCCGGACAAGGCCATAGGGTGGGTGACACTGTTGCTGATCTGGATGTTTGTCGCGACAAAGGCAAAAGGTTATGTATGAGAGAAGCACTGAGATGAAGAAACCTTCATCCTTCATCCCATTTCTGCTGTGGCGAGTAGCCGAGAAACCCGGCACAGGAGGTCAGACTACAGGTGAGTCAACTGGAGGTATAGATCCCATAAAATTCTCGGTGTCAAATTTTTTCAAAGAACTTGTGGAGCACACTTCAAGTAAGATCAAAGGAATGTTTGACTATGGGGCTAAGAAACTGAATATGATGAAGAAGAAAAAGAAAGCCTCAAGGATTTCGAAAATATGAAGAAGAGATAATTGACAATGACAGTTTGAAGATGCCTAAGAATGGTCATGAAAATGATGGCGGCAGAGCCGCCGGCGACACTACCGCATCAGTGTTAGAGGAAGCCCGATGAGCAAAGAGGAATTATGGTTGTAGGGGCAATAAGCAATTAACGGTGGATAAAGAACAATCATATCCCGCATGCGAATCATCCAATCAAATGTGAACACGTAACTCCTGTCAGCATAGCTCAGAGACACATTGAAGGGCCCTTTTTTGAGTGGTAAGACTCATTCAAGCTCTGGTTGAAGAATGCGGGACAAGGCCACAGTCCGATGACACAGTTGCAGATCAGGAAGTCTGTCGCGAAAAAGGCAAAAGGGTTCTATATGAGAGAAACACTAGAATGAAGAAACCTACATCCTACATCCCTTTTCCGTTATGGCATGTAGATGAGAAATCGAGCACTGGAGGTTAGACTAAAGGTGAGTCAACTGGAGGTGTAGATCCCATAAAATTCTCTGTGCCAAATTTTTTAATGGAACTTACGAAGCGCACTTCTGGTAAGACTAAATGAATATTAGACTATAGCGCTAAGAAAGTGAATATGATGAAGAAGAAAGAGGACTCGAGGATCTAAAAAATCAAGAAGAAGAGATCACTCACAATGACGGTTTCAAGATGCCCAAGAATGGTGATGAAATGACGGCGCCAGCTCTGTCGTCGGCAGTATCGTATTGCCGTAAGATTAGAGGAGGCTTGATTTGCATAGAGGAATTAAGGTTGTGTGGGGCACTTAGCAAGTAATGGTGGACAAAGAAAATGCCTGTCCGACATGCAAATCATCCAATCAACAGCGAACCCCTTACTCCTGTCTATAGAGCACAGGGACCAATGAGAATAAAATGGAGTAATATTACTCTCACAACTTCTAATTTGCAACAAAAGAAACTGACTCGAACCCTAGTGAATTAGTAGCATCATTGAAATTTCTTTCTCAAATTAGTAATCATGGCTCTCGGTGATGAGTTTTGTAAGGGCGGGGCAACAAACGGGAAGAAGGAGGAGAAGAAGGTTGTTGAAGCCGCAGATGATCCCAATAAAGTCGAGGAGGGCGGAGCAACTGATGTCAAGAGGGAAGAGAAGAAAGTTGTCGAAGTTCATGAAGATAGCGCGAGAGTGGAGGATGCAGGGCCAGTAGCGGCCGATGCTGCAGCTTAAAGAGGTTTATTTGTGTTCGTAGTGTCATTAAATTCCTAATAGAAGCTGGGTGGTCAAGCCCCCTCCGGACAAAGCAACACGTGTCCAATGGGGTTTGCTTTAGTGGGAGTTCATTCAAGAACTGGTTGAGGACTGCCGGAACAGGCCACGGGGACGGTGACACGGTTGTTGATCAGGATGTCCGTCATGACAAAGGCCAAAGGGTTCTATATGAGGAGGAAACATTGTGATGAAGAGACCTTCATCCTTCATCCCCTTTCCATTATGGTGTGCATATGAGACGTCCAGGGCCAGAGATCAGACTACCATGGAAAAGTTTTTCTAGGAACTCAAAGAGCACAAATCGGGTAAGACCAAAGAAATGTTTATCTATGGCACTAAGAAACTGAATATGATGAAGAATGAAAATAATGGCCCCAAGGTTCCCTTAAATCAAGGAGAAGAGATCATTGACAATGACAGCTTCAAGATGCCTAAGAATGGGGATGAAAATGATGGCAACTGCGCCAGCAAAGCCAGCCTTTCTGCATTGGGGTTAGACAAGAGGAGGCCAGATGTGCAAAGAGAAATTATGGTTTTGGGGGCAGTAAGCAATTAATAAAGGAAAAAGAACATGAATGTTTGGCATGCAAATCATCTAATCGTCGATGAACACTTAACTCGTATGTGCAGAGCACTTTGAGAAAACTAGGGTGTACCTTCCTATTACTTGATTACCTTTAAATAGGTTGAATTACAAGGGTTTAGGGTTAAAAAAGAAATTATAATAATAACTTTGAACCTTAATAAATAACCAAACTATAATGTAGAAACTAAATGGCAATAATACCCTTTGTCCATTGAGTGTTCCAACACCCCCCTCAAGCCTAAGTGGAGATAATTCGTAGGTGAACGCTTGCGCACGTATGAAACTTTCACACCTTGAAAAATGCTTGAACAAACTTGGGTCTTCACATGAACTCCAACAAACTTGGGTCTCTACGTAGATTTCTTCACCAATAAAACATATACTCCATGTAGACTTCTTCACCGGTAAAATATCTACTCACGTAGATTTCTTCATACATAAACTATGTATTCCATTTAGACTTTTTCACATTACTCTCTCACTAATAGCTTTCCATGAACAAATAACTCTTTGTTGTGTAATTATGCCTTTTCCTCAGAGGCACACACCCTTCACCCAAGAAGGGTACCACACTAAAACCCAATAGCTACCAAATAATGTGTCTTGCACACTCCCCTTTACACACAAGGGTAGTGTCACAAAAGGAACCTCCTGCATGTCACACACCAAAAACATAGAAATATCCAAGCAGCTAGGAAGTAATGTGACCCATATCTTCCATAAACAAGCACCTCTCACATTGGCCACAAATGGTCTTTCCAAATCAACAAGCTCACCAAGAAATAAATAATGGAAAACTCCTCGTTTTCAATCCAAATCAAAGTGCAATGATAATAATTCCATTAAGTCGCATAACCGGGAAATGAAGTAGCAAACTAGCACATGATGGTCAAAAGTTGTCAGTGACAAATATAACCTAAAAACTCTTGCAGCAATTTCCCTCACAAAATATCCTCAACCTCTATTAACACAGAATTCATAATTCATCCAAGATAAATAACAGTCTTGCTCTAACTAATTTCTGGAATTCACAATATAGCTTCAGCTAAGTGAATCCACCAATTACAATATCTCCTAGAGAACCAAGATCCAAGATATTCTTCACTAATTGATCCGATGCTCAAGAGATATTGCAAAGACTAGAAGCCTCATAGTCCAGCAATGAGTGACTCGCGTGTATAATAAATCACCATAATGGAATTAGAAGCATCAACTTCAATAAGTAAATTGAAGCGATCCACACAATGACCAACAACCAGCATACCACAATGTCAGCTGTATCTTTAACAAACATCACCAGCTTGTTATTGGACGCACCAGCTGTCACAAGATTCCATAATATGCTATTTGAATTGAAAGAACTCCTTTTCCACCTTGATAAGAGATAGCAGCAACATAATAACATAATAAAAAGCATAAGCCCACACCACGAGATGGCGATAGAGGCCAGCAGCTGCTTATAATTTCAAGAGATCTGAAAGCAGCAAATATACCAAACAGCAGCTGCTTAAACACAAAGCCAGCAGCTGCTTGAGCAAACATAGCAAGCAAACGTCATGTATGCACCCCAACAGAAACAAGCGGACAAGATAACCATCGGCAAACTCATTAAAAACCGCAACAACTAATGACAACAAGGTGAAGAGTTTCATAACGGAGTATGTGTGCAAAGATGGAAACTTCTGCAGCTTCACAAAACGACCCCTTTTTTTTATTAAACCCCAACTAATATGCAACTAAGAGCTAAATTAATTGTATCACCTCTGCCAACTCACTTAACTTTACCTAGGCATTATCTTTATCATTCTGGGATTCCTCGTGGATCGGAGAGGGTGTTGGGAAAATGACTCTCATGAGTCGGGTCCGGGTTCAGGTTTGGGTTCGGGTTCGGGTTCGGGTTCAGGTTCGGGTTCGGGTTCAGGTTCGGGTTCGGGTTCAGGTTCGGGTTCAGGTTCGGGTCCGGATCCAATAGTTGGATCGACTCGTGTCTTTTGGACACGACCTGTTCTCTTCTAGAGTCACGATAAAGTTTGGGGAAAAATGGTTAGGATTAGAGTGGCAGGGAGAGAGAGGAAGGAGAATCCGTTCGGCGGCGGTAGTCCCGAATGCTCCGGCGAGGCGTTTCTTCGGCAAGAGATTTATTCTTCCTTGTTGTTAGAGCCTTGGCGACCGTTGCACCTGAAGGGGAAGATAAAAATAGGGTTCTCCAGTAAATCAAAGGTACAGGAAAAAACATTCTCTCTTTCGATCTCTTTATCGCTCAATCCCTCTCTGTTACAAATCCTTCTTTCACTCAATCCTTCTTTGTTCCTAATCAAAGTTTCTATTTTGTTCTATGTTCGAATTCATAAACTCTGTTTTGGGCCATCTCCGGCGACTCCACTTCTCCAACGATGAGTGCATCTCACCGGCAAAGAGCTGCGTCCCCTTGGGGGACTATCGGAACATTGATTGTGCATCTCAGATCGCCGATTAAGTCTTTAAAGCAGTGGGTTCTCCACACTGTAGCTTCGATCTCCAAACCGATAAGTGTTTCTTTGTTTTTTCAATTTGATTTCAAATTAGTAGTAGTTTCTTTGCTTGTTAGTTTATGATGAGCATGCTATAATTTATGTTAATGAGAAATTGAGTTGTTGCTAGATTTTCATTTATTAAGAAGTGTAAATTAGGTAGTAAATTTTTCCTGCTGTGAAAAATTATTAAAGGTTCTGATTTAAGGTTCAGAGGTTATGTAAACTTAATTTGATCTGTATAAATTAACTCTGCATTATTGTTTGACTTTACTTTCAACTGTTATATAGTGATTTTAGTTTCAGAGTAATATTTCTTATATACTGAGAATTGTTAGTAAACTACTTATTGATTGTTTCAAAGCTTTCGTGAATTTTAGATTTCATGTACAGAGCTTGCCTATAAGTGAAGAGAAAGAATCAAATTTTGTGTTACTGGATATATTTGGTTGTTGTAGTGCTGATGTGCATCTCTATTATTTGAGCTTGGTTATCCATAATTAGTTGTTCATGCCTCTACAGTCCCAACAATTTAAAGACTTAACTTACTGTTTAGGAGCATGATATTTTGAATTTATTGTTAATCTCAGTTGAATCTCCGATCTGATTAAATTCTGAAGATTGATTGTCTGATTTTAATGTAGAAATCAGAAAGTGTTGCTTTATTGTTAGGATTGTATAATGGAAATCGTTTTATTGTTATCTGATTGATTGAATTATAGACTAATTTGTATTTTATTGTCCAATCTGATTTTTTTCTTTATTTTGATAAATTAGACTTAGAATCAGATGTAGTCCACAAAATTTAGTTGTAATCTCTTGTTTTGAATTCTAAAAGTCTTCTACTAGAACTTTTGAACTTGTTTGAAACAATTGATTGGTTGAAAAACCTAAAACTGAAATCCATATTGTTTAGGGGGACTGATTTTTTCAGATTACATTTAGGTGCTAAAAGTTTAAAGACCTCTGTGTTTAGAAATGAATAATGTAATGAATATACTGCTCTTAACAAGGTACTGTTAGACCTATTCAAACTAGACTCGTTTGACGGGACAAATTACAAAAGATGGTCCCAAAAACTTCTTTATTTTTTGAACAACTCGAAGTAGACTGTGCTGTTCAATGACTCTCCTCCTGAGATAGACATGATTGGAATGTCTACTAATGCCCCAACTATTCATCAATTAACTCCTTCAATTTGGACAAAAACATCAGATCTAGATGCAAACGCCAAATTTAAAAAGGACAATAAAATTGAAAGGGGTCATTTAATAAATCATATGTCAAACGACTTTTTTGACATATTTGTGGATCTTAAATCAGCCAAGGAGATTTGGAAATTTTTGGAGTTAAAACATGGAAGAGATGAAGTGCAGAGAAAAAATACATAGTTGGAGAATTCATGCGATACGATATGGTTGATGATAAACGTATAATGGAACAAGTGGATGAATTTGTGAACATAACTCTAAAAATGCTAAGTGAAGGGTATAAAATTTGTGACTTGTTCCTTTCTGATGCCTTACTAGACAAATTCTCACCATCCTGGAGTGACTAAAGAAACACTCTGAAACACAAAAAGAAAAAAGTGTCACTTAAAGAGCTTATAGGTCATATAAGAACTGAAGAGGCAAATTGCCTCAAAGATAATCAAAAGTCTTTATCACTCACTGGCCATAGATCTAACATCATTGAATCTGGTGACATCTCAGGTAAATCCAAGTTTAAGAAGGGTTTCAAAATAGGACAAAACAAAGGGGAGTATAAGAAGCAAATTGACACAGGAAAAGCTGTGAAGAAGAATGGAAACAACTCAGAGGTGAAGTGCTAGACCTGTGGGAAAATTGGACGCAAAGCTTACCAATGTCACAAACGCATGGGACAAAGCCTTTAAAGCAGGCCCACATAGTTGAAGTTGAAGTTGCCACAGCTGCAGTGGTCGTCGAAGCTTACCTAGTCGAAAACAAGACAAACTGGGTGCTGGACACTGGAGCTTCAAGACACTTATGTGCCTATAGAGAGCTATTTCATACCTTTGTGAACGCTACGGAAGGTGAAAGTGTCTACATAGGAAATGAAAGCGTGGCTGGAGTGTTTGGTAAAGGAAAAGTTAATCTCGAACTAACCTCTGGGAATAGCTTAGCTTGGCACAATGTTCTTTATGTACCCTGCCTACGTAAGAATTTAGTGTCAGGTGCCTTATTACATAAAGTTGCTCTAAAACTTGTATTTGAGGCTGATAAAGTTGTGATGACTAGGAAAGGGGAGTTTGTAGCGAAGGGTTATCTTAGTGAGGGATTATTTGTTGTCAATATTATATCACAAATGATCAATGAAAGTTCTTCTGGTTTGGCGTATTACCGAGTCATTTAACTTGTGGCGTGGGAGACTCGGTCAAGTGAACGTAGCTTCTATTAATAGACTTAGAAAATTTAACTTAATTCCCTCAGTATATGTAAAAGATTTTTTGTGTGTGTAGAAGCCAAATATGCTAAGAAGCCATTTTAACCAGTTGAGAATAGAAGAACCGAAGTGTTAGAGTTAATCCATTCAGATTTAGCAGATTTCAGGAACAATGACAGTAAAGGAGGTAAAAGGTATTGTGTGACCTGCATAGAAGATTTCTCTAGGTACTTTAGAGTTTACCTTCTAAAAACTAAGGATGAAGTAGAAGAAATGTTTTTGAAGTATAAGACGGAAGTTGAAAATCAACTGAATAAGAAATTTAAAAGAGTTAGGTCCGATAGAGGAGGAGAATAAGCAACTCTCTTCCTTAAAGAATTCTGTGAAAAGAATGGGATTATACATGAGTTTAGTGCACCTAACACTCCACAACAGAACGACATAGCCGAGAGAAAAAATAGAACCCTCAAGGATATGATGAATGCTATGCTTATAAGTTCTGGGTTACCCGCCCACATGTGGGGGGAAGCCATTCTTTCAGCTTGTTATATCCTTAATAGAGGTCCTCACTAGAAATTAGATAAAAATCCATATGATTTATGGAAAGGATTCACCCCTAACCTAAAATTCCTTAAAGGGTGGAGGTGCTTTGCCAAGGTGAGTTTACCTGCTCCTAAGAGGACTAACATAAGACCTATAACCTATGATATGGTGTTCATAGGCTATGCAGAAAATTGAGCTGCTTATAGATTCATGTCATTAAATAACAACTCAATTTTTGAATCTTGAGATGCAGAATTTTTTGAACACATATTTCCTTGGAAGAAAGAAAAAACACTAGCATAGATCCTGGTCCACCTAATGCACCTTCCATCGTGCCCAGTTTTTACTACTAGAGTGAATGAACATGTAGATGAACCTATGAGAAGTAAAAAAAAAAAGACTGAGGCTAATTTAGGATCAGATTTTATTACTACATTCTTAATTGAGAACCCTGAGAAGATAGATGAATATGTGGCTTCAGCGTTCTTAATTGGAGATGATCCAAAAACTTATACAGAAGCAGTAACATCAATAGACGCTAGTTTTTGGAAAGAGGCTATTAACAGTGACCTGGACTCAATTATGTCCAACCATACATGGTACTCAATGGAGATTTGGATGAGCAGATTTATATACAATAACCTGAGAGGTTTGTTGTGAAAGGTCAAGAGGATAAGGTGTGCAAATTGAAGAAGCCCCTCTATGGATTGAAACAAGATCCAAAGCAGTGGTATGAAAAATTACACCACACTCTAATCTCAAACGGTTAAGTGGTAAATGCCTCAGACACATGTCTGTATTGAAAGGTGTGTGGTGTAGGCTATGTAATAATATGTCTGTATGTAGATGACATGTTAATATTTGGAACCAAGGAAAATGTGGTGATTGAGACCAAAACATCGTTGTTGTCCCAATTTGATATGAAATACATGGGAGAAGATGATGTAATTCTTTATATGAAATTAACAAAAACTGAACAAGGTTTCTCAATGAGCCAATCTCATTATGTTGAGAGGATGTTGAAGAAATTCAATTGTTATGATTTACTGCCTATGAAAACTCCTTATGATCCAATAGTCCACCTAAAGAAAAATGAAAGGGAGAGTGTGTCTCAAACTGAGTACGCAAAAATCATAGGAAGTGTGATGTTCCTTATGAACTACACTTGCCTGGACATAGCATATGCAGTTAGTAGACTGAGTCACTTCACGTATAACCCTAGTAGCGAACACTGGACGACACTCTATCGTTTAATGAAATATTTGAGAGGCACCATGGATTGGGGACTACACTTTGGTAAGTTTCCCACTGTGCTAGAAGGCTATTGTGATGCCAACTGGTGTCTGACAATGATGAAGTGAGTTCCACGAGTGGTTATGTTTTTACTTTAGGTGGAGGAGTGATTTCGTGGAAGTCTGGTAAGCAGACTTGCATTGCTTGCTCGACTATGGAGTCAAAGTTTATTGCACATGAGCTAGCAGGCCAAGAGGCAGAATGGTTGAGAAAGCTATTGGTAGATGTGCCACCGTGGGGGAGATTGAGTGCTCCTATATCCCTTCACTGTGATTCTCAAGCAACAATCGGAGTTGCTAAGAATAGTGTGTATAATGGTAAGAGGAGGCATTTACGTATTAGACACAGTGTGGTTAAACAACTTCTGAAAAATGGAGTGATTTCTTTTGATTATGTGAAATCCGAAAGAAATTTAGCTGACCCTTTCACTAAGGTTTTAACCAAAAAATTGGTTTTTGATATGTCGAGGGGAATGACCCCTATCATTAAGAAGAAAATGGGGGATACCCCTCTTGAGGTCAATCGAAACCAAATTCTTTCTTGATATTGTTTATCATTCCCTATGGCATGATGCTGAGCTTTGGATCTTATATGAGAAACTGTAGCCGTTTCTTTGGGTGGTCCTATAGATGGACTTGATGGTTTCTTCATCTTTTTTAGGGTTGAGCATTTAATTGTTCTTAATGGGTCCATAGCCCAATGAGAGGTGGTGCTGGAGATACATACTTGATAGATCCACCTACATGAGTGTGGGGGTGTGACCTCCTATGAAAGATTTGGGCTTGTCTTTCTAGAGCGCTCGTGAGAAATCTTGAGGTTTACGCATGACTTTATAAAAGCGCAACGTTATATCGCAGAGTTCGCTCGAGAGTAAGAGTTCAATGCATGTTGTGAGGGTCTCAAACATGGTTCACTAAGTTCAAGAGTACGTCACTTGGTGGATCTGTTTGTTGCCTCATTTCACTATGTATCAATTCAAATCGAAAGATATTGATACTTAAGTTATTGTTGTGCCTAGAATATAAATCATTCATGTATGTCATTTTGTGGGGAATTGTTGGGAAATGACTCCCATGAGTCGGGTCCGGGTCTGGGTCCGGATCCGATAGTTGGATCCGACTCGTGTCTTTTGGACATGACCTATTTCCTTCTAGAGTCACGATAGATTTTGGTGAAAAATGGTTAGTGTTAGAGTGGATAGAGAGAGAGAGAGGAAGGAGAATCCCTTCGGCAACGGCTCTTCACCCGATAGATTCGGCGAGGTGTTTCTTTGGCAAGAGATTTATTCTTCCCTGCCGTTAGAGCCTTGGCGACCGTTGCAGCTGAAGAAAAAGATATAAATAGGGTTATCTAGAGTATTAAAGGTATGGGAAAAAAACTCTCTTTTTCGATCTCTCTCTCAATCACTCAATCCTTCTCTTTTCGCTAAATCCTTCTTTGTTCCTAATCAATGTTTCTCTTTTTTAATCTCTGTCCAGATTCATAAACTCTGTTCTGGGCGATCTTCGACGATTCCACTTCTCAGGCGACGAGTGCACCTCACCGAAGAAGAGCTGTGTCACCTTGGGAGACTATCGGAACATTGATTGTGCATCCGAGATCGTCGAATAAGTCTTTAAGACAGTGGATTCTCCACGCCACAGCTTCGATCTCCAAACCGATTAGTTTTTCTTTTTTTTTTCAATTTGATTTCAAATTAGTAGTAGTTTCTTTACTTGTTAATTTGTGATGAGCATGCTATAATTTATGTTAATGATAAATTGAGTTGTTGCTAGATTCTGATTTATTAAGAAGTGTAAATTAGATAGTTAATTTTTCCTGTTGGGAAAAATTATTAAAGGTTCTGATTTAAGATTCAGATGTTATGTAAACTTCATTTGATCTGTATGGCTTAACTATGCATTATTGTTTGATTTACTTTCAACCATTGTATAGTGATTTTAGTTTCTGATTAGTATACTGTGAATTGTTAGTTAATCTAGTTATTGATTGTTTCAAAGCTTTTGTGAATTTTAGATTGCATGTACAAAGCTTGTGTAAGTGAAGAGAAAGAATCAGATTTTGTGTTACTGGAAACATTTGGTTGTTGTAGTGTTGTTGTGCATCTCTGTTATTTGAGCTTGGTTAGCCATTATTAGTTGTTGATGCCTTCACAGTCCCAACAGAGGGTTCCTTGTTGGTGGTGCTGCCATCATCAATCAACAAAAAAATTGTGCTTTCCTATACTTTTTTTCTTGGAGCAAGCATTTCTACTCAAGCCTATCTTCAAAACAAACCCAGTTTGGCATGACCCTAAACCCTAATATGTGTTAACTAGAAGCATACTCATCGAACTACAAAAAGACAGAACCTTACGGAAACAGAAATCCATAATAATCAAACCAACAGCTAACATAGAATCAAAGTTCCTTATGTTGACTATGACGGGAAAGAACATCACCGAGAAAAGAGCCGCTAGGTTGACCTTGCCGGCGAAGAAAAAACTTTAAACCAGCGCAAACAAATACTTCTTTTCACAAACGAAATTCTTCATTCCCCAACATTTTACTCTTCATCTCAATGTTCCTTTCACAGGCCACACTTCAACTGAATCAAACTCTTCTTCCTCAAGAAACAACAAACCCATCAACCCAAAAACCAAACCAAATACTGCAAAACAGAAAGACTAGCGATGACGAAGAACGGACAAGGCAAACATAAAGAATTACTTTTCACATCCTAAACTCTTCTACGATACCAAGAAGAAGATCTCATGACCTCTATAAGTGACAAGTCGTCACCTACGGACCTGCTCTGATACCATGCTGAGAAAACTATGGTGTACTTTTCTATTACTTGGCTGCCTTTAAATAGGCTGAATTATAAGGGTTTAGGGTTAAAAATTAAATTACAAAAATAACCTTGAACCTTAATAAAATACCAAACTATAATGTAGAAACTCTAATTACAAAAATACCCTTTGTCCATTGAGTTTTCCAACAAGCACAAGGACCAATGAGAATAAGATGGAGTAATATTACTCTCAAAGCCACTATCTTGCTTTAAATTAAATTCACACGAATCCTAGAGAACCAGTTGTATCAACTGAAATTTCTTTCTCTAATCAGTAATCATGGCTGACTGTGAAGAGTTTTGTGAGGGTGGGGAAATGGACGCAAGAATGAGGAGAAATAGGTTGTCGAAGTCGCAGATGATCCCAATATAGTGGAGGAGGGAATGTATGCCAAGAGGGAAGAGAAGAAAGTTGTTGAAGTCGCTGAAGATACGGTAAGAGTGGAGGATGCAGGGCGGAACCAGCCGATGCTGTTGCTTGAAGAGGTTTATTTGTGTTCGTAGCGTCATACAATTCCTGGTTGAAGCAGGGTGGTCAGGCACCCGCCAAACAAAGCAGCACTCGTCCAAGGGGCCATGTTTGAGTGGCAAGACTCATTCAAGCATTGGTTGAAGAACATTGGACAAGGCCACGGGGGCCAATGACACAGTTGCTGATCAGGATGTCCATCACGACAAAGGCCAAAGGGTTCTATATGAGAGAAGCACTAGGATGAAAACCTTCATCCCGCATACCATTTCCATTGTGGTGTGTAGATGTTAAATAAGGAGTTGGTAGTCAGTCTACCGGTGAGTCAACCGGAGGAATAGATCCCATAAACGTCTCTTTGTCAAAGTTTTCAAGGAACTTACAGAGCACACTTTAGGTTAGACCAAAGGAATATTTGACTATGGCGCCAAGAAACTAAATGTGATGATGAAGAAAAATAAGGTCTTGAGGATACGGAAAATCAAGAGGAAGAGATCATTGACAATGGCGGTTTAGAGATGACTAAGAATGGTGATGAAAATGAAGGCGACAGCGCCCCCGCCAGCACTATCGCATTGGCATAAGACTAGAGGAGGCTCGATTTACGAAGAGGAATTAAGTTTGTGGGGGCACTAAGCAATTAACGGTGGATAAAGAACATGCCTATTCAGCATGCGAATCATCTAATCAATAGTGAACACCTAACTCCTGTCTGCAGAGCACATGGACCAATGAGAATAAGCGGAGTAATATTTCTTCTAGTAGTTTCTCACTTGCTATAAAAGAAACTCACTTGAAGGATGAGTTTCATAAGGGTGGGGTAACAGGCGTGAAGAAGGAGGAAAAGAAGGTTATCGAAGTCGCAGATGATCCCGATAAAGTTGAGGAGGGCAGAGAAACGGATGCGAAGGAGGAAGAGAAGAAAGTTGTCGAAGTCGTTGAAGGTATCTCGAGAGTGGCTAATGCAAAGCCAGAACTGGCAGATGTTGCTGTTTGAAGAGACTTATTTGTGTTCATAGAGTCATTTAATACCTGGATGAAACAGGGTGGTCAGGCACCCGCTGGACAAAGCAACACGTGTCCAACAGGCTTTGTTTGATTGGCAAGGCTCATTCAAGCACTGGTTGAATAACGCCGAACAAGACCAAGGGGCCGGTGACATGGTTGCTGATCAGGATATCCGTCGCGACAAATGCAAAAAGGTTCTATATGAGAGAAGCAATGGGATGAAAAACCCTTCTACTTTCATCCCTTTTCTGATATGACGTACAACTCTGACTGGAGCAGGAGGTCAAAGAACCGATAAGTCAACCGACAAGTCAACCGATAAGTCAACCGAAGGTAAGGAACTTGTGGATCAAACTTCACATAAGACCAAAGAAATGTTTGACTATGGCACTAAGAAATTGAAAATGATGAAGAACGAAAAAGGACCCTGAGGTGTCCAAAAATCAAGTAGAAGAGATCATTGACAATGACTGCTTTTAGATGCCTAAGAATGGTAATGAAAATGATGGCAGCAGCGTCGGCGGCGCCGGCCCTTCTGTATAGGAATAAGACTAGAGGTTTGATATGTGAACATTTAACTCCTGTCTGCAAAGCACAGGGACCAATGAGAATAAGACAGAGTAATATTTACTCTCAAAGATTCTAACTTGCTATAAAAAAATCTCACATGAACCCTAGTGAACTAGTTGCATCGATTGAAATTTCTTTTTTGAATTAGAATGATGGCAGAGGGTGATGAGTTTCGTAGGGGGATGCGAAGGAGAAGGAGAATGCTGTCGAACTCGCGAAGGAGAAGGAGAATGCTGTCGAACTCGCAAATTATCTCGATAAAGCGGGGAGGGTGGGGAAATGGACGCCTAGAGGGATGAGAAAAAAGTTGTCCAAGTCACTGAAGATACGGCGAGAGTAGAGGATGCAGGGTCGTAATTGGCCAACGCTGCTGCTTGAAGAGGCTTATTTGTGTTCGTAGAGTCTTTAAATTCCTGGTTGAGGTAGAGTGGTCAGGCACCCGCCGGACAAAGTAGCGCGCGTCCACGGGGATTTATTTGAGTGGCAACCCTCATTTTAGCACTAGTTGAAGAACGTCAGACAAGGACACAGGGCTGGTGGCATGATTGTTGATCAGGACGTCCGTCATGACAAAGGCAAAAAGGGTTATATACACGAGAAACACTAGGATAAAGAAACTGTCATCTTTCATCCCTTTTCCATTATGGTGTACAGTTGAGACCTCCAGGGCCGGAGGTTTGACTACTGGTGGGTCAACTGAAGGTAAGGATCCCATAAAATTCTATGTGTGAAAGTTTTAATAGGAACTTGCGGAGCACACTTCTGGTAAGACCAAAGAAATATTTGACTATGATGCTAAGAAATTGAATATGATAAAGAAGGAAAGTGAATGACCACGAGGTTCCCAAAAATCAAGAAGAAGAGATCAATAGGGTTCGTGTGAGTTTCCATTCTTGAAGAGGAGGACCAATGTGCAAAGAGGAATTATGGTTGAGGGGGCAGTAAGCAGTTAATGGTGGATAAAGAACATGTATGTCTGACATGTGAATCGTCCAATAAACGGAGAACACATAACTCCTATCTGCTAAACACAGGGACCAATGAGAATAAGATATAGTGATATTACTTTCGATACTACTAGCTTGCTAAAAAATAAACTCATACGAACTGTGAACTAGTTGCATCGATTGATATTTCTTGCCTGAATCAGTATTCATGGCTGATGGTGAGGAGTTTCATAAAGGCGGGGAAACAGATGCGAAGAAGGAGGAGAAGAAGGTTGTTGAAGTCGCAGATGATCCTAATAAAGTGGAGAGTGAGAAAATGTACTCCAAGAGGGAAGAGAAAAAAGTTGTTGAAGTTGCTGAAGATACCACGAGAGTGGAGGATGCATGGCTAGAACCGGCCAATGCAGCTGTTCGAAGAGGTTTATTTGTGTTCGTAGTGTCATTCAATGTTTGATTGAAGCAGGTGGTCAGGCACCCGTCGGACAAAGCAATGCACGTCTAAGGGGCTTTGTTTTAGTGGCAACACTAGTTAATGAACGACAGACAAGGCCATGGGGCCGGTGACACAGTTGGTGATTAGGATGTCCATCGCGACAATGGTAAAAAGGTTCTATATCAGAGAAACATTGGGATGAAGAAGGAAGGTTGAGGGGGCAGCATCTTTCGGTTTGTTTGTTCTGTGTTTTTGTTTCTAGCATGTTGTGTGTTTTCTTGTTTAGGGTTTCAGTTTCTGTGTTTTTGTTGTTTATATATACATCTTTTTTAGATGATTGCCCCGAGCATACTCTGGCGCGGACTAGAGGTGGCCACATCTTTTGGTGTTTTCTAGGCACTAGTAGAAATAAGCATTTTAATGGGGGTTTTCAACAAAGACCGCCGGCGGAAATAGGTATTCCCGACGGTTATCCAAAAAACCCTCAGTATTAGTAGATAAAACGGAAAACCGCCATTAAAAAGCATTTAGTGGCGGTTTTTCTAAACACCGCTAGTGAAAATGTGTTTTGCTGGTAGTTTTCCACATAACCGCCGGGAAAGGTCAATTTAATGGCGTTTTTGAGGAAAACCGCCACTGAAATTCGGTTTACTTGTGGTCTTAATCAAAACCGCCAACAAATAGTTGATTTAACATCTTAATAAAAAGAAAGAGTTTAAAGAGGATTTATAAGATCCTTTATCGGCGGTTTAGAGGTAAACCACCGGCTAATATTTAGTTCATTAATTTGCAATATGCTGTTGTAATTTACTTGTTCAAGGTTTATGTACCGGTGGTTTTGCCAAAAACCGCCATGAAATATCCCCTCCGGCGGTTATTATTGAAACCTCCATTGAAGAGGTCAGTACTGGCGGTTATTATCTAAACCGCCATTAAAGTTGGATATACCAGCGGTTATTCGTAAACTGCCCATAATAGTTGTTTTGAGCTTTAATGGCGGTTTTCTTATAAACCGCTGTTGAAGGGTGCGTTTTTATCCCAAATTTCGCTGCCTCTCGCCCGTTTTTTCTCCTGCGGGAACACACCGAGCGCTCATCTTCTTCTTCTCCAGCGTGAATCGGCATAAAAAATCCCCCAAGCTTCGCCGTCGTCGCAGTGTCATGCTTCGCTGTCACCGCCGTCGTTGCAATCGTCGCTGTGGTCCCTGGAATCATGGCGTTCAGTGGTCGTGAAAATCCTTCATCGTGCTGTGGACATTCTGTCGTCACTGTCGTCGCCGGCGCCAGCGCTTCTGCAGCTTCAGGTAACCACCGCACGTACGACTCTACTACCGCCTTGGTACATCATGACCATGTGAGAATTTTATTTGCATCTGTAGTCCCTTGGGGAGAGTACTTCGGGATTTTAGAGTACTACTGGTTTGCCCTGTAATTATCCCTTTCAATATTGTTTGGTTCTTTTTGTAATTTAATCCATGGCATAACGTTAACAGGCAGGCAAGAGCATCAGAAGAGGCTGAGATCACAAATGCCGTTTGCTGTTCTGCTTTGAAATAGTAATTTTTTGAAGACTCTTCTATTTTAATGCCTTTTGTTCTTTTTGTGATATCCTTTTTTTCTTTTTGTAATATAATCCCTTTCAAATGTTGCTGTTCTGCTTGATCAACTTTTATAATCCTGCAAAATAGACTCCTAGATCATGTGATTTTCTGTGTATATTTTTTCTCCAGTTTTCTCAGAGTTCATTTCTCTTTTTTAATCCTGAAAAATAACATAACATTTCTGTTTAGTTTTAATTTTCTAAACCAATCATTGCTACTCATGCAATAGTAATTATTTGAAGACTGCTATTTTAATGCAGTAAATTCTAGGTAACCAAGGAAAGGAAAGAAGGCGAGAAGAAGAGGAAAAGGGAAGAAATTGAGGGAATAAGAGTGGGTACGAGTCCAAGGAAGTCACTGTCTGTTGTAAACATCAGTCCCTTGAAAAGTGAGTGATCTTCTCCTCTTGTTGCTTTATTGGTTTTCTCTTTGTTGGTACTAGTTCTTTTCTATCTACACGACTAAGATCAGATTATATGGGTGCAGCTATTTCCAACGTTTTGAAGTTGAGTTGTGAACTTATTAAGTTATTTGTCACAGGTAAATTGTTAAATTTTGTGTAAAAGAATCTATTGGTGGTATTCTGCCTAGTAATTCAATCTATGTAACTTCAATAGATCTGAAAAGATTTCATTGTCCTTGTAGAAGCAGGAGTAGAAATCAGAGAGAGAGATCAGAGAGAGAGCTGAGAGAGAGAGATAAGAGAGAGAGAGAGATCAGAGAGAGAGATTAGAGAGAGAGATCACAGAGAGAGAGATCAGACAGATCAGAGAGAGAGAGATCAGAGAGAGATCAGAAAGAGATCAGAGAGAGATCAGAGAGAGATCAGAGAGAGATCAGAGAGAGATCAGAGAGAGATCAGAGAGAGATCAGAGAGAGATCAGAGAGAGATCAGAGAGAGATCAGAGAGAGATCAGAGAGAGATCAGAGCGAGATCAGAGCAAGATCAGAGAGAGATCAGAGAGAGATCAGAGAGAGCTGAGAGAGAGATCAGAGAGATGATCCGAGAGAGAGATCAGAGAGATGGTCCGAGAGAGAGATCAGAGAGAGAGAGAGAGCAGAGAGAGCGATCAGAGAGAGAGAGATCAGAGAGAGAGATCAGAGAGAGATCAGAGAGAGAGATCCGAGAGAGAGATCAGAGTGAGATCAGAGAGAGAGATCAGAGAGAGATCAGAGAGATGAGAGAAAGAGAGAGATCAGAGAGAGAGAGAGAGAGATCAGAGAGAGATCAGAGAGAGAGAGAGATCAGAGAGAGAGAGATCAGAGATAGATCAGAGAGAGAGATCAGAGAGAGAGATCAGAGAGAGATCAGAGAGATGGTCAGAGAGAGAGAGATTATAGAGAGAGATTATAGAGAGAGATCAGAGAGAGAGATTAGAGAGAGATCAGAGAGAGAGATCAGAGAGAGATCAGAGAGAGAGAGATAAGAGAGAGAGATCAGAGAGAGAGATCAGAGAGAGAGATCAGAGAGAGAGAGAGATCAGAGAGGCTGCTTCATTTTTATTTTGATAAATTAGATCTGCAAACTTTTAGATCTTCAAACCATTAAATCATTATGGAGATAAATTCATGCTAGCCAAATAGGTTTTTGGTTGTGGGTTGTTTTTTGAAGACAAATTCATGCTTCACTTTCATTCAGTAGTCATATATACATGAAAAAAAAACAGATTCATATTAATATTGCATGGTTTTTAATTTTTTCTGGTCTTTCAGTTGCTGGTTGGTGCTTGAAATTAAGTGTTGGATAGAGATACTCTTGTGGTGTGGACTCTTTTTAGGTGGAGTTTTCCCAAGCCACTAAAGGTAGAGTATGTTTTACATTAAAAAGTATTATACATCATGCTTTAAGATTGTATACATTAGTCTCTTCTGATTGGTGTGCCCTTTAAATCTTTTGTTAATAATGATTTTAACATTATTCTAGTTTGAGATTCTCTGAATACATCATTGTCTGAATAAATGTTGTAGTCTATTTTAATTCGATTTGTTTATGTATATATAGGTTCAGGTTCAACCCTTTTGTTTCCATTTGCTCCTTTCCTTTGCACTCTCACACTCTAACAGGGCGTGGGAGAGGAAGGTAGAGGGAGATATGGACTATCTTAATGACAAGAAATGGATGTACCGGTATAGGAATAAACATGACCAGTGCAATCCTGAGTTTGTGTAAGGCATTCATTTCTTTGTTGAATATGCCAAACAATACACACCTGTCCAAAGTAGCGGTACAATAAGATGTCCATGTCTCAAATGTGAGAACAGATATTCATTTAATTGTGAGACAGTGGAGTACCACATAGTAAGGGAGGGGTTTGTTCCACGTTACACTATTTGGCACTACCACAGTGAAGCACGATTTGTACATGAAGAGAATATTGAGGTTGAGACCGAACACGGGCCTGAAATATCTCAGTTGTTGAATGATGCTTTCATGCGAGAGGTGTATGTGGATGGTGCAGAGGGTGTAGGTGAAGACTTAGAGTTAAATCAATTCGAATAGTTAATGGACGAGGCAAAGAAACCCCTCTATGATGGATGTGAAAAATTCTCCTAGCTATCCTTCATGGTTCATTTATTTCAATTGAAATGTTTGAACAAATGGAGTAACAAGTCATTCTCAAATGTCGTGGCACTTATTAAGGATGTTCTTCCCTCGAGCAATACCCTTCTGCACAATTGGTATGAGTCCAAAAAAATGATGGCTGATTCAGGGCTAGATTATCACATAATCCATGCTTGCCCCAATGATTGTGTGCTTTTCAAGAAAGAATACAAAGATTTGAACAGTTGTCCTAAATGTCGAACATCGAGATGGATAGAACGAAAAGACAGTGGGAAGAAGAAGGGTGGGAAACCGGCTAAGGTTCTTCGTCATTTTCCATTGGTCTCAAGATTTCAGAGGATGTTTATATCTACGAAGACCTCTTCGTTTATGGCATGGCATGGCTCTGCTCCTGCGTCTGTAGAAGGGAAGATGAGTCACCCTAGGGATTCTTTGGCGTGGAAGCACTTCGATGCACAATATCCCACTTTCAGTATTGATCCACGAAATGTTAGGCTCGGCCTAGGCAGTGATGGTTTCAGTCCCTTCAAAATTGGCACTGGTTCGAGTCGCAACACATGGCCAGTCACCTTAATCATTTACAATCTGCCCCCTTGGTTGGCTATGAAGCAGGGCTTTTTTCTTATGAGTCTACTTATAGACGGTCCTAAATCACCGGGAAACGATATTGACGTTTAGTTGCACCCATTGATCAATGAGTTGAACCTACTGTGGGCTGTCGGGGTGAGGACTTATGATGTTGAGCACCGGTCGTTCTTTCAGATGCGCGCAGCGGTGATGTGGACTATCTCTGACTTCCCAGCATATGGCATGCTATTTGGTTGGAGTACAAAAGGGTACAAAGAATGTCCGACATGTAATGGTAAACATGGTTCTGTCTATCTTTCTGGCAGTCGGAAAAACGTGTACCTACGACACCGTCGGTTCGTACCCGAAGATCATCCTTGGAGTGGGGACAAGAAATCATTTGATGGCAATGAAGAGCGGGACACGACACCGCAAACACTATCCGGTGACGATATATTACGAATGTGGGAAGGTCATGACAATGTTCAGTTCGGCAAACGAAACCTGCTATCAAACGTGGGTAATGAATTACCAAAAGGGTGGAAAAAGAAGAGTATATTTTTTGAACTACCTTATTGGAAGACTCTGCTGATCCGTCATAATTTGGACATTATGCACGTAGAGAAAAATGTGTGCGAGAGAATTTTGAACACTCTTCTTCAGAAAGATGGTAAGTCGAAAGACAACATAAAGTCAAGGTTGGATTTGCAAAAACTAAATATACCCAAAGTTTTGCATCCAAGACCTTCAACAAAGGCTAGGAAGGTATTCATTCCACATGCTTCGTACAATATGTCCAAGGAAGAAAAAAATAGGTTCCTCTGTGTGTTAAAGGATTTGTAATTGCCGGATGGATTTTCTTTGAACATTTCAAGGCAAATACAAGTACGGGAAAAGAAAATAGTCGGTCTCAAGAGTCACGATTATCATGTCTTGATACAACATCTCCTCTCAGTGGCTTTGAGGAAGTCACTTTTGAAGCCCGTTGAAAAGGTCATTAATGAGCTCAGTGTTTCTTTAAGAGATTTATGTGTGAGAGTGGTTGACGTGAGTAAACTACAGACTTTGGAACATACAATTCCAGTGATTCTTTGCAAGTTGGAACGGATTTTCCCACTGGCATTATTTGATGTTATGATCCATTTGATATTTCATTTGGCAACAGAGGCCAAACTTGCAGGACCGGTTCAGTATAGATGGATGTACCCAATTGAGAGTCATTTATTGACGCTGAAAAATTATGTACGTAACAAAACTCGTCCTGAAGGATCCATTGCAGACGGGTATTGGATGGAGGAAGTTACTACATTCTGTGCACATTACATTGATGGCATGGAGTCAAAACTAAATAGGCCTATCCATTATGAGGAGGGCCCCGTTGGTGCCGCAGATTCCTATTTGGTTACATTCGAGGAGGCACAACAAATACATTGGTTCATCCTGTTTAACAGACCCGATGTTGACCCATACTTGACGTAAGTCCAAATAATTTTTTTTTTTTGGTGAAGTTTGCTTCATCTATCTTGCATTTGCTATTAATTCAGCCAATATTTTAATTGAATGATTGTTGGCATCACAAAAACCATTTGAGACGGTTGCATCCTCAATGGACCGATCATCGAGTGCAATAGGAGCAACATAATGGATTTGTCAAATGGTTTAAAGACCATGTAAGTGTCCAGAGACAACTTTTTTTTTTTGTCAAATTACATCATACGTTTGTAACCATTAGAAACCCCTCTCTGACTTTTTAAGAAATGTTTAGGTAAACGATATGTTCAAGAGTGGGCGGGTAGACGAAAATTTACTCACTCTTGCACAAGGTCCGAGGTGCGATGGTGTTTTGTACCAAGGGTTCTAGGTGAATTGATACAAGTTTGAGACAGAGTCACTTGAAAAATCATGGGTCACGCAAAATAGTGGTATTGCAACCGTTGGCGAAGGAGATTTGTTCTTCTATGGGGTTCTACAGTCCGTAATTCAGGTCCAATTTGGAACCACCTTGCCTATTCATTTGTTCAAGTGCATAAGGTATGACATGGGGGGAAGCGGACGCGTCACTAACGATTATAACTTCACTTTGGTGAATACCACTAAACGAAGTTTTGAGGATGAACCATTCATCTTTCCATCTTAGGCTCAACATATTTTTTACTCTATAGACCCAATCACACCTGACTGGAGTGTGGTTTGTTGGTGGAAACCTAGAGACACTTACGAAATCCCACTGGATCATTCAAGTCAGGATGGGTCAGAAGCTGAAGCACTGCTACGTGCCCAGGATGCAGGGGTGGGAGTTGTAGGGGCTGTGGACCACGACGATGATGTTGTTTGGGAGCGTAGAGAACTCAGGCCAGGATTGATGATTGATTTAGAAGAGTTGAATGCAAGATAATGTAGGTTATTGAATATTTAGATAGACAATCTGCTTAAAGTAGTAATAGTAATTCAATTAACCATAATTTAATTACTTGTTTCAGCAGGATGATGCTGCTCAGGAAAATACTTTCGTGGTTCTTCCGCTGGCGCAGGTATATCTTTCTTGCATTTTGTGAATTACCTTTTAAGTTATATATTAATAGTTTTTAGATAATTTATAGGGCCTTCTCGAGTGTCAGTCATCGATGAGGATGGTGAGACAAATAAGGAGGGTCCCGAGACACAGGACGTGGTCGTCGAGACACAGGACGTGGTCGTCGAGACAGTTCCAGGAGGCGTCTGCAAGACGTAAGGGTCGAGGACCTACTAGAGCAAGTTCTCTTATGCCAAAAGAGAATGAATTTCACCATATTGTCATTAAGGATGGCAAGCTAGCGGATGGTGAACTTGGTAAGATACATCGGTTCTTTGGAACCGATTTTCTTGCTCAAGACCATTTCAAGCTGTATAAGCTTTGGAAAGAATAATCGGAAGGTACTTAGATATCTTCTAGTCCATAAAACTTTAATTTAATAATTTTATTATTTACAAATTTTACAATTTGCCGGTATTTGATCCTTAAAGAAGTTTGGGTTTTCGAGAGCTTTTAGAAAGTCGAAACACGAAAATGAGGCAGCGGAGAGGAAACTCTGGGTCAAATTCCTGCTTTGTTTATAATTATTTAGTGAAGCGTCAGAGGCCTCTGATTTCTGATCCCTATGATATTGTTCCTCGTTTAGGGTGGTTGTACGCAGTCCGGAGACGTACCGAAATGACCGTTCGTTTTGAGAATATCGAGATCGGAAACTCTGATATCAGAATAGTGAAGTGAAAGACCATAAGGTCCCTAAATGGAAAGAAATTCTCCTACATTCAGGTGCACAGAGTTTTCATTTTTTATCTTTTTCGTGAAATTTACTCGAAAGGTTCTGCGGTCAGCATTTTCTTTCTTGCTTTTTGCAACTTCTTAAGTTTTCTAGGGCAACGTGATTTTTTTTCTTTTTCACAGTTTTATTATAAACTTCAGTGTTTACTTTCTAACGATCTTGGAAACTTTTGCGCCTTCCACCTAATTTCACAGAACATAGTACAGATTGCCGGCGAGTCTGGTGAGACACTTTGGTATAGAGCGGAGAGGAGGCGAAAGAAGAGCCATGAGGGAACGATGATGAACAGAAAACAACCCGATTCAGAGATAGACAAGTTATGCAAGCGATTCAAGACGATGAAACTCCACCATCAGGAGAAGGAAACGACCACAAACAAACTTCAAAACAAAATCGGTTAGTTAAGCGAGGTTCTGAAGAAGATCTATTATGAAACCTCCACAGAGGGTTCAATCCTTTACATTAAACACGAAACTCCAGGGGAATCATTTACCCCTGAAGAACACACATCGAATAAAAAAACTGAAACAAATACACAGACCCACGCCCAACACCACTGGGTCCATGACGAAAGGTATGAAAATAACTCACTGCAGGAGAACACATCTTCCTTCTTGACAACAAAAAAGGGAGAAATCAAAAGGAAACAAACCTAACGAGATCGTCAACCTGGTAACTTCTTAAAAACAAACCACCCTACCTACCGTATAATCCAAATACAGCTCTATGTTGTCCAAATTCTTCTCAAGTACCACAAAGATATCGTCAAAAAGGAAAAACCACAAGGGATCATCATTAGAGTTGAAAAGCCACCGGGAAGAAAGCACCAACGCCGGCACAAGAGCAGAATGCCCAAGAAATGGACAAAAGAAAGACCAAACCAGGTTACATCAAGGTAAAACACACCAGCTGAAGAAGCCATCACCACCGGAGCCAGAGCAAAGCACTTAAGCAACGGAAACGTATACGACCAAATCAGGTCAAATAATAGAAAAGCACACAAGTCCCCTACGAGAAAGGAGAAATGATGGCCACAAGGGGAAGTAGAGCAGCGATGTGACGCCAGGTTAGTACCATGCTGCCTAGCCCTTTGGATTCGAAAATCTCTCTGTTTTCAATAGTAGAAACCAGGGTTTGGGAGCCGTCGCCCCAAGTCTCAAAACTGTTGCCGTAATTTTGGGCGACGAAATGCAACTGTAGTCTATTGGGAGCGTAGCCGGAAAAGTGATGGTTGAACAAAGTTTTTATCTGGAAAGTCTCTAGAGATGGTTACAACCATCGCCCGAAGTTTCTATTTGAGAGACGATTGAATTTGCTTAGATTGAGCGAAAAAATAAGACCGTCGCCGGAAATTTTCTAATTTAATTTGGCCGACGGTATTAATCGTCACCAGAAATTTACTTTGTGTTATTTGGGAGACGATTGAAACCGTCACCCAAAGTTTTGATTTTTTTTTTTAAATTTCGGCCTGGGTCATCGATTAATCATTTTCCCCTATTTAAATAGTTGATGTACCTATCTGTTAATAAATCAAATATAGCAAAATCAAAGTTCACATATACAACTTTAATTCTCCACCAACTATGAAAGTAGCAACACTATTTAAACAAACCTTATCTACATCCATTCCCACATATGAGCCAAAACTATCCACTAATTAATTACTCTAAAAACCTGCATCCTCAGAACCTTCAAGGGAGTTTCTTCACCGCTGTCCTTGACCATTAACAATCCAAGTCGGTAGTTATGCCAACACTAGTTACCTGAAAAGTATTCAAATAAAGTAGATGTTTCAAAAGGACATGGGATACAAAGTGGAATCAAGTAAAAAATTAAAAATCTAAATGCCCCAAAACAATAAAGTCTTCCCTAGTCAACTAAAAAGATCGACACTATAATCAGAAAGCAAGAATAGAATACCATATAAACTAAATATTTGCACATATATAGAAACTGGATCCAGTAAAAAGTATTATGATTTAACAGAAACAAAGTTCACATACACTCCAACTTACAAGTTTTGAGTCCTTGTTATGCTACATGCTACATATTAACCAAAAGATACACAATACTTAATATTGTCCATATGAACAAATGACACCTGTAAAATAAGAAACTGAAACAAAAAACTATTTGTCATTTTAAACATCTTAAACAAGATGTAGTTTTACAAAAACTTGTATTGCCCATATGAAAGAATTTGAACACAGACCTACAAGCATGCTCCCCTCACCTCCCACATCGCCCCTGAAGGACATTGTAGCAAACAAAAAGTTAAATGAAGGTCAGTTTAGAAACTGCAAGAGCACCATGAAAAAAGACAAAAAAGAAACCTCTAGGGTAAAAATCAGCACAAGGGCCAAGGAAGGCATCACAATAGCCACCAGGAATAATAGGTGGGTAAATTATCATGTCAACCAAAGAAAATTCAATATGTTACCAATATGAAGGAAAGAAGAAGCAAAAACAAACGTTAACCAACAAAGGGGAAAAACCACAAGGGATCATCATTGCAGTTGAAAAGCCACCGGGAAGAAAGCACCAACGCCAGAGCAGAATGCCCAAGAAATGGACAAAAGAAAGACCAAACCAGGGTACATCAAGGAAAAACACACCAGCTGAAGCGTCACCGGGAAGAAGCCACTGCCACCGGAGCCGGAGTAGAGCACCTAAGCAATGGAAACGTATACGACCAAATCAGGTCAAATCAAAGAAAAGCACACAAGCTGCCTTTGGGAAAAGGAGAAATGATGGCGACACGGGGAAACGGAACAGCGATGCGATGCTAGGTAAGTACCCATGCTGCCTAGCCCTCTGGATTAGGAAATCTCTTTGTTATATTTAATTGTGAATTACCTATGAGATCTCCTCTCAATAGAAAAATAAACAATTCAAATACTGAAAACCAACCATGGGATCTGTTGAATTTTAAACTCCCTTCCCTAGATTATACCCTTAACCCAACATTAGAAAACCCAATTTCCGCTCAACATGAGCCGAAAATATAAATGGTGACTAGACCCTAGAAGATAAAAGGCAATGTTCTATACCCTCGAAAACGTAAGGTTTTTGTGTTTCCTACCACCGAAAATGCTTTGGTTTTCGTAACCTCCTGACTTACATGTACTTTCCTTCACCCTGACATCCATCTGCACTCTCTCTCGAAAAATCTCTCAAGACATCCCCCTTAAGTGTAGCACCAAGGGAAGTCAAAAGGAAAACCCCCCACCACAGATTCCTCTCGCCACCTCTCCATGGCCTTCCACCCACCGGTGGACTTGCAGCTCATGCAAGTGCAAGATCTCCCGGAAGAGATGTTCGTTCCTCTCAAGACGGCAGCTCCTCCACTCCCGATTACATCACAATACATCCAGACTCCCGGAAGAGATGCCGATGCTAGAAGCAGGTGACAAACAACCAACCCAAGGTCAACTGAAAAATATCACTGAAAGCTTCCATTGGGTTTCCTTGTTGGGTAAATGTGTTGAAAGAGGAATTAAAAACCTCCAAAACTCCCTAGTGAGTTTGTTCGTAGTTCGCATACCTACTCCACTTTCTATGCTAGCAAACCACCTCCAAAGTCTCTTATGGAAACCTGGCCAGCCAGAAGTAATGATATCAATCTACCCCCTAAACCAAGGATACCATTCAATTTTCCTATCCTCAGCCAAAGCGAGTGATGAACTCCTCATGCATATGCCGATCACGGTCTGAGAATCCTACCTCCACCTCTTCCAGTGGCCTAGAAATTTTCACACAGACACATACCTTTTTGATCATGCCCCTCTCTGGGTACGCCTGTTAGAGCTCCCCTACTATTGATGCCACGACAAAGCCCTTTGCTGAGCTGTTGGACCACTCGGACGATACATCCGTATGGATGCAAACACAACACTTAACCCATGCAGCTGCTCTTACGCTGAAAGTTCTGATAAATTTGGAGGACGAAGACAAACAAGGTACCACTATAGATATTGACCAAGAAAGTTTTTATTTACCATACGTGGTGGAGGGACACCCCAAAATATGCACCATATGCAGAAGATGGGGTCATAACACTGCAGAGTGTCGCGGGCATCCTCAACCAGCTCCAGTAGATCTTGTTTTGCCAAAAGCCCAAGGAGACCGAGACGGAGAAGGCCATGAGGGAGAATGGACGATTGTCCAAAGGAGAAACAATGTAGAAAGAAATGATAGAACCCCCACTCTTCCGCTTGATAGTCTTCGAAAGACCAAAACCCACATGAGAAACCGAAGCAGCGCCAAAAATGTATCCACCGCAGACTTCGTACGATCGCTAGTCGCAGACATGCTACCCTCTCACACCCCACTGAACTCGCCTGTTGCAAAGGCGAATTCACTTATAAAGAACGCGACCGTGGAGGCTCCACGAGTAAACTAGGAGAGTTCGCCGACCTTTGAATAACAACACTACATGCCGAAGCAGAAGAAAGTGTCAAGGAAAAAAAGGCAAATAGAGAACCAGCTAAGCAAATAAATAGACTAGACTTTGACATCTGTCGGTGCACACAAGCTATCCCGAATCGTGAAGGAGGCACCACCCCTCCATGCCTCGTCGCAAGGTAAGCTTACTGTGACCCCCTGACGTCATTTATTATGTCTGTAAATGTGCTTATTTGGAATATCCGAGGAGCACACAGCTCCTCAGCCCGTCACACACTAGATACTATCCTTAAAACCCACACTCCCGAACTTATTTATCTCTCGGAGACAAAATCAGTAACACCTGATTTGTCTCCCACCTACAACTAGTTGTCTGATACTTATCTCTCCTCTCATGCCATTCCCTTGCAACGTCTCAGCAGTGACCAGTGGTTGTTCTGGGAAGATAGCATCAAAGTAGAAATAATACATACAACCGCGTATCTTATACACACTAGAATTGAACCTACAATAGGAAAGGACACGTATGTAACGTTTGCCTACCTACCCCCACAACCCCCTAGGTGGACACTAGCACTAGATGAATTAAAAATATTCAAACATCCTCATTGGTCCCTAGTATGATTGTCGGTGACTTTAATGCCACCGTAACTAGCAATGAGAAATACACAAATGGCGGCCAATATAGGACAAACAAACCTTTCATAAATTTTATTACAAATAGTGGATGGAAAGACCTTGGTTTCTCTTGAGCCAATTATACCTGGTTGAATGGGAGATCATCTGACAAACTTGTACTAGCTCGGCTTGAAAGAACCTTGGTAAATGGAGCTGGCTTTGGTGCTAGCCACACTCTTCATTAACCCCCCTCTGCCCCAATTTCTCCCCTAAGAAGAAAATTCACAAAAGACCTTTTAGATACCAAACAATGTGGAGAGAGGGGAGAGACCACAAGAGCATAGTTAAAACAGCTTGAGATGACATTTGGCACCCAAATCTAGCTACACCCCTGCCAAAATACCTACCGCTTAGACTAAAGCAAATAGCTGTGAGCTTAAAAAATTGGAATAAAGTCTCCTTTGGAAACTCTCATTCCAATATTAGGAAAAACACTAGGACTAGAAGAAACACAAAAAAATACAAACTCAGCCTAGAAATCAAGGACTGCTGGAGTTAGAGAAAAGCTTACAATATAAAATAATAAAAGTAATTAGAATAAAACATATACACACTTTTCAACTAGCCCATCAGAACATTTTTTTTTTCATTCCTTCATAAAACCCAGAAAACAAATAAACCAAATTCAACAAATTAAATCCAGGGAGGGAGTTGTACTGAGCTCGAATGATGAAATTAGGAAAGATTCAAAAACCTATACTCCCAACCAGCAAATAAAGGCCCACCACCTTTCCACACCCCTAAGAGGCTATCCATGGTAGATGGAAACACCCTCTCTCTACCTATCAGTGTGAGAGAGGTAAGGGCAGCATTATATTCAATAGATTCGCATAAGTCTCCTGGCCCTGACGAGTTCCAAGCCATCTTCTTTAAACAACATTGGGCCCAAATAAAAGACGATCTACATAGCAACATATAAACTATCTCAGCTCTAGAAGGGTAGACAAAGAACTGAACAAGACCTTCGTGGTCTTAATCCCTAAGAAAGGCCAACCAATAAACTTTGGAGACTATAGACCAATTAGCCTCTGCAATGTAACCTATATGATCCTCTCAAAAATTCTAGCATACAAACTTGCCAAATTGTTACCTAGGCTAATTTCACCCACCCAGGCAGTGTTTGTCAAAGGCAAACATGTGTCTGACCACATCCTCTTAGCACATGAAATTCTAAAGTCATTCCAACTGAAAAGGAAAAAGTTTGCCTACTTTGTGCAAAAATTGACCTCAGATAGGCCTTCAACACTATCTCCTGAGACTTTATAAGCCACTCCCTGGATATCTATAACTTTCCCAGGCAATGGAAGGACCTTATTCTCTCTTGCATCACTACTACAACATATCAAATTTTAATAAATGGAGTTCCCACCGACCCCATCACTCCATCCTATGGAATCAAACAGGCAGATCCTATCTCCCCTTCCATATTTATCGTAGTCACTGTACTCTTATCGGCCGGGCTAGCAGAATGCAAAAGTCAAGGAATCATAAACCCATGACAACCCACACAAGACAAATCTTCCATATGCAATCTACTTGATGCAAATGATACCCTCCTAATTGGAAAGGCAGACACACAAACTGCATCTACCATTCAGACTGTTCTTAAGGAGTATGCAGCATTCTCGAGGCAACACATAAACCCCAACAAATCTTCCATCTTTTTCTTGGTTATTGTTACACAACAATCCTGAGATCAGATAAGAGAATTTTTATCTTTCAATCTCACTTGTTTTTTAGGAACCTATTTAGGAATAGTTATCCCACAATCTAGGGTCGCCAAAGACTCCTATGAACCCTTATATCAGCAATACAAGAGAGATTTAACAGATGGACAAAGAATAAGCAAGGTCATTCTATGGCATGGAAACAAATGTCAAACCACTTAGGTACACTTAAAAAAACACACCATGCACCAACTAGACAAGGGAGAAAACACTTCTTTATGGTATGATAATTGGCTACAGGATGAAAACGGCAACCAAAATAGCGAGCCAAAAACTTTAGTGGTCCGCATCACCCAAAGGAGCTAGTGAGCTCTCTCATCCAGGGAGGAAACAAATGGAACGAACCTCGCATTAGGGAGCTCTGGCCCCCAAACGTTGTTGAAAGCATATTACAAACACCCATAGCAGCACAAAGACAGGATACCTTGATCTGGTCACCCTCTAAGGCTGGTGGCTTTTCGGTTAAAACAACATAACATAATTCCCATAGAGATCAAAAGATAAATCAAAAATCCAAAAAATTGGGGCCACACGATCTAATATGGAACTATATCTGGAACCTAAAAAATACACCAAAGCAAAAATCTTTTAATGGCTACTTATAAAAGACCGAGTTCCTACTGCTGACAGTCTTATTAAGAGAGGCTTACAAGTTAATCCAATATGTTCGATGTGCTCAATTGAGACTGAAACCCTCACTCACTAATGTCGTGTATTTAAGCATAGGAAGTCTGGAACCTGATTAAGGAACATACTAAGGTTATCCCAAAACAACCCACAATTAGGTCCTTTTGGCTTGAATTTTTCACCTCTAGAGACACGAAAAGACATCCTAGAGTTCAAGCCTACTTTGTACGTGCACTTTGGGAGATTTGGTGCTCGAGAAATAAGAAAATCTTTGAAAAAAAATACAACCCCAAACTAGTGTGCCAACAGAATTTTGGACCTAGTTGAGCAGATCATAAATCATAGGGAGATCTCTAATCAGATGAAAAGTAAAGAACCTAGGTTAAACATTTGTTGGTCTCCACTGTCAATTGGCTTCCTTAACGCAAACTTTGATGGCTCATTGTTATCAAATAGTCTTCACACTGGGGCTGGAATAATAATTAGAGACCCTAGCGGCTCCCCTTTAACTGTAACATTCTGGCCCCTATACAAAAAAAGGAACAATGAAGCTGAGTGTATCGCTCTATATCTCACACTATGCATCATTAAGGAATGTTGTCCAAATCTTAACATTGTTATTGAGGGAGATTCGCAAACGGTAATTCAACTTATACAGGGAGAGATTAGAGTTTGGCTGATAATTTGGCAAAGAATGGATCTAATTTTGCAGGACGAGGAGGAGGATTAGAGCTTGGATGCATGGCATCCCGATTTTTTTGAAAAACACTTTTATTAGTGCCAATCTAGGGGCATGTTTGACCCAACCTTTTGAAACATTGGATAACTGTATAATCCTTAACTCCCCGGAAGACATCTCTACACTACCTATTTTAGGCACTATCTCTACTTCGGAATGAATTGCGAGAATGGTTTCAGATAAAAAAAAAAGAAGCTAATTTCACAGGCTCTCCATAAAATGAATAAAGACTTGAGAGTTTTTGATTTCTTATACGAAATGTTCGCCATTGCTTTTTTCCTGAAGAGCTAGCTGTTGGATCACATGGTTGAACGAATAAAGCAACTGCAACATTCGGCATTGCTTTTTTGCTGAAGAGCTAGCTGTTGGATCACATGGTTGACCGAATAAAGCAACTGCAACGTTCGGCATTGCTTTTTTGCTGAAGAGCTAGCTGTTGGATCACATGGTTGACCGAATAAAGCAACTGCAATGTTCGGAGGTTGTTAGGTCTATGTCCGTCAAATGCTGATAAATAATACTATTTTCATTGTCTCATTTATAAGCTCCAGCTTACGACCCCTGACGATATTCTGGAAACATTTGCTTCGCCATAAAAGCTACCCCAGCACTCATAACCCTAGCAAGTTGAATTCGAGCTCTTTTCCAGACCTACTTATAGTTTCTTTCCTGAATCACTAATGACACCTGATTGCGACTTTTCAATGGTTGGGGAAGCAAACCCAAAGTATGAAGGTCTGACTGAAGAGAAAGTTTTGGGGGGAAACCAACCTGAAGAAAGAATATCTTGCTAGATGTGGTGAAAGTAGAAGAAATTGTTGGGGAAGCCGACTAAGTTGAAGAGGTCGCACTTGAAGAGAAAGTGGAGGAAGTTGTTGGGGAAGTCGACCAGGATAAAGAGGTCGCAGGTGAAGAGAAAGTGGAAGATGTTGTAGGGGAAGTTGACCTGGATGAAGAGGTCGCTCATAGCAGAAGAGAAAGTGGAGGACGTTTGTTGGGAAGCGACTAGGTGGAAGCAACTCCCAAAGGTACGTTATTCCAATTGACGACTCTTTTAAGTATTTGTTGTATCAGGAACAGGTAACGAACTCCAAACAGGAAGGAGGTGTTGAAGGGGCTGAAGACTTGTCTGAGGAAGTCGGTCCATTTTCACTCTGAACGAATAGACTGGCAAAGGCAAAGGGGTGTTGGGAGAAGTTGTGGGATGAAGAATCCTCCTTAGTTCATCCCATTTCTGCCTGTGTGAAACGGGGCGCGACTTCCCTATACTAAAATGTGCGATATGCATGGAACAAGGACATGCAACAAGGGCAGACGCACACACTAATGTGTATGGACAACCAACCGACAAAGAAGCACAAGACCAACTATTAACTGATGACGAGGCGGATAACATGGCACATGTATGACGTGGCACATGAGGTGGCTCGTGACTAGGAAAATGACTTGGCTATGAGTTGGCAAGCACAAGGAGGGAGTGCTTGCTAGTTGGCAACAACTCATAGAGTTAGTGGGAATCTATGGGTTGGCATGAGTTGGCACTGATTGGCAAGCACTTAGAGAAGTGTTTGATAGGTGTCACCAACCATGGGAGGTTTTGTAATCTATAAATAGCCATGTACAAAGGCTTGTAACTCATTCATTCATTCAATAGAAGAGTTCTTTCCTCCCAAATTCGGAGTCTCCTTTGTGCTTGAGTTTTGAGAGAGTTCTAGCACCAAGAACGGAGTGTTCTTGTGCTAAACTTCTTCCAAGAGGCTGACTAGCATCCAGACGGGCTTGGAGGCTAGGCCGCACGCTACTTTGGATCAAGATTGTGCTTCGCATAATCTAGCGGCGTGACAACTGGTATCAAAGCGGGAATCAATCCAATGGCGACTTCGGAGGCAGAAAACGTTCAACTCAAAGGTAAGGAACGAATGTCTAAATCTGAACTTTGTTTTTCTTCAATTGAGGATAGGATCGAGAAAGTAGAGGCTTGTTGTTCGGAATTGGAAGAACAAGTCCGTGAGAACCTTAGTTCTGGAAATGGAAGTCCAGAAGTGGTTCAATCGTTGGAAGAAAATGTGTATAGCGCTATGGCGGTATTCCGAGGAAACCTCGATGATATAAAGAGCGAAATGAAGAACGAGATGGATGAGTTACGGACAAGACTTGCCTTGTTGGAGCGTGTCATTGCGAACGGAGGTGCAAACACGAATGGAACCACAAGCAAGATCAAAGTGCCGGAACTGAAACCTTTCAATGGGGTAAGAGATCCTAAAGTCATTGATAACTTCCTATACCAAGTAGAAAAGTACTTCTTTAATGCTAATCTCAGCGAGACGCAAAAGGTTAGTACTATTTCTATGTTTCTTGTTGATGATGCTCTTCTATGGTGGAGAAGAAGGGAAACTGATGTGGAATTAGGCACTTCTACCGTCAACACATGGGACAACTTCAAGAAAGAATTGAAGGCTCAATTTTTTCCTGAGGATGTAGAATATCAAGCTCGAAAGGAGTTGAGAACTTTGAAACAAGAAGGCACGATTAGAGAGTATGTACAAAAGTTTACTTCTCTAATGTTATGCATTAATGATATGTCCGATCAGGACAAACTCTTTTCTTTCCTTGCTGGTTTAAAACCTTAGGTGGAGCAAGAATTAAGGAGGCGGGAAGTGAAGACTTTGGCCTCAGCTTTGTCTATGGCGGAGAGGCTTACGGAGTATGAACGAAAGCCCAAAGAGGTGGGTTCTAAAAACTCCTATAACACGAAAGACCAGAAGGACGACGAAAGGAAAAAGAGGTTTGAGAAGAAACCTGAGAAGAAGGACTCAAGCTTCAAGTTTGATGATAAGAAGAAGAAAACCGAGAAACGTAAGTCCTATAGGAAAGTAAGATGTTTTGTTTGTGAAGGTGAACATTTTGCTAAGGATTGCCCAAAGGTGAAAGTGTTGAACTCTCTTTCTGGAGAAGGAGATACAAAGCACAAAGGGGGAGAGCCGCGCATGAGTTCTATGGCATTGCTCAACTCGGTACGGACATGTAGTGAAAAGACTACCCAATCGGTAAGGCCTAAATGAAATCTACTTTTCTTGGACTTAATTTTAAATGGAAGTAAGACCAAGGCCATGGTAGACACCGGGGCAACCCACAACTTCATCTCTGAGGAGGAGGCAAAACGCCTTAAATTGAAGTTGGAAGCGGACAATAGTCGAATCAAGGCTGTGAATTCGGTAGCAAAAGCCGTAATTGGTGTTGCTAGAAACGTTGGTGTTACCTTGGACAGATGGGTGGGTACTCTTGATTTCACTATTGTTCCCATGGATGATTTTAGTGTTATTTTGGGGATGGATTTCTTGAACAATTATAAGGCATTTGTAATGCCATATTTGGGGCTAGTAGGAATCCTTGATGAAGGTGGCCCTTGTACTCTTTCCGAATCACAAGTACATGATGTAAAGAGAAAGGATGCAATGTTAACGGCCCTGCAGCTTAAGCGTGGTCTTAAGCAAGGGGATCTTACCTATGTTGTAGCTCTTGTAGAGGACAATGAAGGAAACTCAACTCCAGCACCGAAAGAGGTCATTAAAGTCCTGGAGGAGTTCAAAGATGTCATGCCTAAGGAGTTGCCACCCCACCTCCCCCCTAGAAGAGGTGTTGATCATACCATCGAGGTGGAACTGGGTACCAAACCCCAAGCAAAGGCACCATACCGCATGGCGCCTAAGGAGTTGGAGGAACTCACGAAGCAATTGGGTGAACTACTAGAACCTGGGTTCATTCATCCCTCCAAAGCACCGTATGGAGTGCCGGTGCTATTTCAAAGAAAGAAGGATGGTTCTATGCGACTTTGCATCGATTACCGAGCACTAAACAAGGTAACCGTCAAGAACAAGTATCCTATTCCTTTGATTGCTGATCTCTTTGATCAACTGAAACATGCAAGAGTATTCTCTAAGTTGGACTTGAGATCCGGATATTACCAAGTTCGGATTGCGGAGGGAGACGAGTCAAAGACCACTTGTGTAACCAGGTATGGCTCTTACGAGTTTCTTGTTATGCTTTTTGGTTTAACAAATGCCCCGGCTACATTTTGTACTCTTATGAACCAAGTGTTTTCATCCTTCCTTGATAAATTTGTAGTCGTCTACTTAGATGACATTGTGGTGTATAGCCCAAACCTAGAGGAACACGTCAAACACTTAAACAAGTTTTCAAGGTGTTAAGGGACAACTCTCTCTTTGTAAAGAGGGAAAAATGCTCCTTCGGGTTGGAAGAAGTGTCCTTCCTTGGACACTGGATTGGTGGCGGACGGATTTGGATGGATCAAAAGAAGGTTCAAGCTATTTCCGAGTAGACCGTGCTAACAAAGGTGGGGGACTTGAGGAGTTTTGTTGGCCTAGTGAACTACTATAGAAGATTCATCAGAGGATTTTCAGCAGTAGCAGCACCTCTAACAGACCTCTTGAAGAAGAAACAACAATGGCATTGGACGGCCAAATGCCAAGCTTCATTTGAGAAACTGAAGCAAGTTGTGGTGGAGGAACCCGTATTGAAGCTAGCCGACTTCAGCAAGCCATTTGAGGTAATTACGGATGCCTCTAACTTTGCTATTGGGGGTGTTCTTGAACAGGATGGACACCCTATTGCATTCGAAAGTCGGAAGCTAAATGACACCGAACAACAATACACTGTTCAAGAGAGGGAAATGATAGCAATTGTACATTGCTTACGCACCTGGAGGCACTACCTATTGGGGTCCAAATTCGTGGTAAAGACAGACAACATTGCCTCAAGCTACTTCCTCACACAAAAAAAGTTGAGCCCGAAGCAAGCACGTTGGCAAGACTTCCTAGCGGAATTCGACTTTGAAATGGAGTACAAATCGGGCAAGACCAACAATGTTGCTGATGCACTTAGCCGCAAAGCCGACTTCACGTGTGTTGCCGCTGTGACTCAGGTTAGTACCTCTATACTTGATCGACTCCGTGCGGGGCTACGGAGTGATGCCATGTCGCTTGGAACAAGCCGTGATCATGGGCGAAACAAGACGCTTTTGGGTTAGCGACGGACTGCTAAACACGAAAGGGAAACGTTTATTTATACCAAAATATGAGGGTTTGCGCAAGGAGCTGCTACGCGAGTTCCATGATAGCTTGTGGGCTAGACATCCTGGCCAAAGAAGGACTATTGCACTCTTGTCTAGGCACTACTATTGGTCCGGACTTGATACTGATGTTGAGGAGTACATGCGCACCTGTTTGGTATGCCAACAAGACAAAGTTGAGAGACGAAGACCTACTGGCTTGTTGGACCCTCTTCCCATTCCGAAGCGCCCATGGGAGTCCGTAAGCATGGACTTCATTTCTGGCCTAAGGCGAGCTGAAGGCTTGGGTTCCATTTTGGTGGTGGTGGATAGATTCTCCAAGTATGGGACTTTTATAGCCGTCTCAAATGATTGCACAGCCGAAGAAATAGCCAAGGCATTCCTATCACATGTGGTGAAGCTTTGGGGTGTGCCGGAGACGATTATAAGCGATAGAGATCCAAGATTTACGGGTAAGTTTTGGTCCGAACTTTTTAAGTTGCTTGGAACTACTCTTAACCTTTCCACCAGCTTTCATCCTCAAACGGATGGGCAAACGGAGCGGATAAATGCCTTGCTAGAGGAATACCTTAGGCATTTCGTCAGTGCAAATCAGAAGAATTGGTTCGAGCTCCTTGATGTGGCCCAATTCTCATACAACATGCAGAAAAGTGAAGCCACAGGGCATAGCCACTTTGAACTTGCAACTGGCCAACAACCGTTAGTACCAGCAAGCATTATTCCGGACAAACCGAGTAAGTGACCAGCAGCCCACCTTCTACTTAAGTGTTGGAAAGAAAGGATGGAACTAGCCCGATCATATTTGCAACATGCCAGCAAGCGCATGAAGAAATTTGCGGATTTGAAGCGGCGAGATATTGAGTTCAAGGTGGGAGACCTTGTTCTCATAAAGATGAGGACAAAACAATTCAAGTTGTTGAGGACCAAGAACAAAGGTTTGATAAAAAGGTACGAAAGACCCTTTCCCATTATTCAGAAGATTGGTAAGCTTGCATACAAGGTGCAACTACCGAAGAGGATGCGTATTCTCAACGTATTCCATGTAAGTAACATCAAACCTTACTTTTTCGACTCAGACCCCCAAAGAATTGTAAAGCCCAGAGCACCCCTTGATGTATCCACTACTTTTAGCAAGAAAGCAGATTATGTAATAACTCATAGAGTGGTACGTCAAAGAGGCAAGCCACGTTCCACAGAATTCTTAGTGAAGTGGAATAGAGAACCAGAAAGCGAAGCAACTTAGCATGAAGTAGCAGAGCTTTGGCAATTAAAGAGGTCGAAGCATATCAGGAGCGTATGCAGACGAGGACGTCTGCCTTATGGGGGTGGGAGCATGAAACGGGGCGCGACTTCCCTATACCAAAATGTGCGATATTCATGGAACACAGACATCCTACAAGGGCGGACGCGCACACTAATGCGCATGGACAATCAACCGACAAAGAGGCACAAGACCAACTATCAACCGATGACGAGACGAATGACATGGCACATGTATGACGTGGCACATGAGGTGTCTCGTGACTAGGAAAATGAGGTGGCATACATGAGTTGGCTATGAGTTGGCAAGCACAAGGAGGGAGTGCTTGCTAGTTGGCAACAACTCATAGAGTTAGTGGGAATCTATGGGTTGGCATGAGTTGGCACTGGTTGGCAAGCACTTAGAGAAGTGTTTGATAGGTGTCACCAACCATGGGAGGTTTTGTAATCTATAAATAGCCATGTACAAAGGCTTGTAACTCATTCATTCATTCAATAGAAGAGTTCTTTCCTCCCAAATTCGGAGTCTCCTTTGTGCTTGAGTTTTGAGAGAGTTCTAGCACCAAGAACGGAGTGTTCTTGTGCTAAACTTCTTCCAAGAGGCTGACTAGCATCCAGACGAGCTTGGAGGCTAGGCCGCACGCTACTTCGGATCAAGATTGTGCTTCGCATAATCTAGCGGCGTGACACTGTGCCTGCGCCTGAGTTGACCTCCGGTTCTGGAGGTGAGAGTACCGATTCATTCGTCTCGTCTGTGCTTGGGCCTGTGTAAATGGCTGTGAGGAAATGGTGGATGCAAGACTCTAATAAGTTCTGTTCTAGACAAAATATTTTTGCTCAAATATATGTTGAATCAAGAGTAGGAAGTAGGGGATGCCGACCTTTTGCAAGATGAAGAGGTTGAAATTACTGAAGAGAAAGTGGTTGAAATTGATGTTGAGAAAGCGGAAGTGGTGGAATATTCTCCCATTAAAGGTTCGTTTCAGATCAAATATTCTTTCAAATATATATTTGTTGAATTAAGGGCAGTGGGTATGGAACACTGAACTTTCGAAGGATGAAGAGTTCGAAGTGGTTGAAATGGTTCTTGATGAAGTGGTGGAAGCGACTCTTTTAAAGGTCCATTCCATGGCAATTTTTTGCTGAAATATATGTTGAATCAAGGGCAACAAGTAGGGGACAACAACCTTCTAAAAGATGAAGAGGTCGAAGTGGCCTAAGAGAAAGTGGTTGAAATGCCTGTGGAGGTGGAATCTGCTCCCGTTAAAGATCAATTCCAGACCAAATACTTTTTCAAATATATGTTGATTGAAAAGAAGGAGGCAGGGGACACCGACCTTCTAAAGGTTAAAGAAGTTGAATTGCCTAAAGAGAGTTGTTGAGATGACTTTTTAGGAAGTGGTTGTAATGACTCCCGATAAATGTCTGTTCCACACTGAATATTTGCTCAAATATATGTTGAATCAAAGGCATGAGGTAGGAGATACAGACATTCCGAAGGATGGAGATGTCTTAGTGGTTGAAAAGAAATTGGTTGAAATGACTTTTCTTGGAGTGGTTGAAGTTGTGCCCGTTAAAGTTCTGTTCTAGATAAAAATTCGCTCAAAAATATTTGAGTTAACGGTAAAATGAAGGGGATGTCGACCTTCCGAAGGATAAAGAGGTCGAAGTTGCTAAAGAAAAATTTGTTAAAATGACTTCTGAGGAAGTGGTGGAAACTATTCCCGTTAAAGGTCTATTTCAGACCGAATATTCACTTAAATATTTGTTGAATCAAAGGCAGGAGGTAAGGGATTCTGAGCACTAATCCATATCCATATGATGAGTCTGAACCACATTTTTGCTCTTGAACCACATGCTGAAGAAACCTTTTGTGTGGGGATGTAAATGAGAGTCGATTGCTTGTTCTACCATTTGTCCAATTAATAAACGGAACAAAATTGAAAAAAATATTAATTTTCGATTACCGTTCTACCATTTACTGTTTAACCATATAATAAACGGAATGGAAACAAAAATAGTTCTTTTGAACCCGTTTTATTCGATTACCATTTTTCGTTAGGGTAATATGGTATATTTTTATATCCACTTAGTTGAACCATAAATTTTTAATCTTTCTAATAAGTTTTCATCACTTATTATAAAAATTAGTAGTACCTCTTAATCTAAGAGTAACAAATATTTAATTGTTTTTCTTACAAATATCGAATTTTAAATGTCAATTTTTTATATAAAATAAAAAAATTGTCATAAAAAAAATAAATATATTATAATTTGTAATTAAATAATTTTACAAAGATAAACATAAAAATTAAAAATATACACATGTTTATTGTATGTATCAATTATATATATATAAATGTATATATGTATAAATAATAACAATCATTATACATAAGCAAATTTTATAAAAATGTCAATAACTTTATTAACTATGTATGAATTCAAACTCAAAAACCTTGGGTAATGAGGTGACTTTCTGCTTATTTCAATTGGCGTACACAATTCAAATTGTTGGTCTCTACACCCTAATATTATAATTTCTTCTCTCGCCTGAGGGATACACCGAAGCTCCTAGTGCAAGGTATTTGATTCTCTTCCTCCTGTGTTTATCTCATTTTTCTCTCTTCGATTTCTCTCTTTCTCCTCTCTTTTCGGTTTTATTCTTCTCTCTCCGGTTCTACTTCTCTCTTTCTATTTTCAGTGCCGTGATTTTCTTTTTCTCTCTTCAATTTTATCTTTGTTTAATCTCTTAGATAATCTATTTTCTCTGTGATGATTTGCCCTAATGCCCTAATTTTTTTTCGACTTCTCCGCGTTTTGCCCTAGTGCCCAATCTATTTTTCTCTTTCTTGGTAGTTTGCCCTACTATCCTCATTAAGCCTTTTAAAATTTGAACCAAAAAATTTTCGTTTATCTTTTTTTTTGTTTTTTAGTTTCTTTGGTTATTTTCATATTTTTTAATTACCCATTTATTACCCATTTGTTGGAAAAAGGGTAATAAATGGCAAACAGAAACAGACGGTAAAGGTAGATGGCACCGTAAACGAAAAGGTCAATGGAAAAGGTTTACCCCTTCCGTTTGTTACTCATTTACATCCCTATTTGTATGTGAATCGTTATAGAAGAAATTAAAAATTTTTTATCTTATGGGATATGTTTGTGGCGTTATTTGCACTCCCTGTGTCCAATTGCAACCCCTCAAGTTGTTGCTAATTATTTTACTCCATTCTCTTGATGCGCCATTAGTTTTTGAGCAGTGATATAAGTATTGTGGCTTTTTACTTCTAAGACTTTACATCCGTGGCGTCCTCGTTGCGTCCAAGTAAGAGATAAACTTGGAGATAAAATCTGCAAGATTTTATTTTCTTAATAAAATATTATCTACCTATTCTATTGGTAAACCTTAAACCTTATATTTTCTTAGTTTTTTAACCCTCTCCATTATTGTTCTTGTTATATTTGTTGTGTTTAAGAGCCTTCTCCAAGTGTGAACTTCTTCTTATATTTTCTTATATTCAACTATGCATAAATCTTTGAAGTAACTCAGTACATGGGGATTTAGTCGTAGGGGGCTCTTAACTTCTCTTTTATTAAATATTACCGGTTAGCCGATTACTTGATCGATTAACCGATTATGTCTACGTATCAACCGATTACATCTACCGACTAACCGATTACTGAGCGAGTTACGAATGCCGTAAAGCCCTAAACCTCCTCTCAGTGTTACCTCCCTCGCCTCGAACAACATTTTCCCCTTCCCTCCCGAATCCTCACTTCTCTTCCTGTCTGCACCTGTCGGCGAGCCCTCAGACCTCAGCCTGCGTTTCTCTCTCGTCCTGGAGCCGTCTCTTTCTCACACCTCTCATCCTGGAGCCATCTCTTTCTCACACCTCTCGTCCTGGAGCCATCTCTTTCTCACACCTCTCGTCCTGGAGCCATCTCTTTCTCACACCTCTCGTCCTGGAGCCATCTCTTTCTCACACCTCTCGTCCTGGAGCCATCTCTTTCTCACACCTCTCGCCCTCTCTCAATCTCTCCTTGTTTCTCTTCCTGGCGGCACCTCACATCGAGCTCTCTGCATGCGTTCGTCTCTTTCTGACGGCATAACTTATCTAACCTTCGTTTCTTGCTTCCCGACGGTATCTGTTAGACATATGTTATATTCATTCTTCCTCTCCCGAGCATTCCTGCCATAGGATCTTGCCTGCTAGAACGCAGATTACGGTGAAGAATTGGCTTAATATCTAGTAATTTTCTCATTTCTTAAAATTTAGTTTTCATTTTAATATATATATATATATATATATATATATATATATATAAGTGACCCCTCTTCCTCCAACTTTTTTTTTCTATATTTTTAAAATTTTAAATATGTTCTCTTTAATTAGGTTGAAGTAGAGGAGGTTAACTTGTGTGTGGAATTTTCTTTTCTTGGCTTTGTATTTATTTTTTGTTACCCATTCCTTATTCAGTTAGTTAATTTGTCCAATTTGTCTATAGAGAAAGCCTTTTCGTTCTGAAATTTTTTTAGGTGGAATGTTTTTTTTTTATTCCTTTACTTAAATGGCTTTATTTCTTTCATCTTAAAGTTCTTATCTTTTCAGCTGGATTTTGTTCACATGCTTTTTATTGTTCCACTCTTGTAACAGTAGTATCACTGGTGTTATTTTTGCCTACTAGCAGCTAAATGCTGAACTTTGTTACTTGCTTTCAACATTTATTGGCTTGTTTTTTTTATCTTGATGGAAAATGTTATGGAAAATTTTGAATTTTTTCAAGTAGATAGTCTTGGATTATTTGCAGATGGAAATTCGCGTTCTGGACTGAGCCAGATTATCTTATTCTTCGTCTTCGACTTGCAACTTTAGTTATCATGTTCTCATTTTTCGGTTTGTTATTATGCCGATATTTTAAAAAAGAAGTTGAATTTAAGTTAGTGGTGTCCTGTTGGTAGCGCATCTCTAATTCTTACAATTGCTTCAGCTGTCCATCGAATGCTGTTTGTTTCAATCCTCTAGGCTGATTGAGAAATTTGTTCTTTTTTAATAATAATGGTGACCTAGTCCTTCTCAAAATATTACACTCTTCTCATGAATTTAGGAATAAAAATAACAACTTTGTTAGATTTCATTATAATAAGAAGAGAGCTCAGTGCATTTAAAGTAATGTAAAAAATAATCTTACTTTCTGGTTTATTTAAGTCAAAGTGCTTTTCATCAAATTTTACTACATCCTTTACCCTGCAGCCTGATTGATCAGATCATTAAATTTGGAATGCAAATAATAATAATTGAAAAATATCCTATTCCCCTAATGAAGATGAGACCGGCATAGGAATGTTAAGCATGTATTAGAGGTCTAATGAGAAATACCACATATAATAGTATATGTTTACTGGTTTGCCTCAAATGTATACATTATTGTACCTCTTCTAATCACAACTGCAAACTGAAGTTACGTAAGAGAGGCAGGAACTATCTTAGTGACCTTCAATGAAGGATTCATTCTATCTCCTATCTATTAAAGGCGTAGGCAAGGCAGAGTGGCAAATTACTAAGGGAGAGAATATGTCATTCTTGAAGCACCGATTTTGTAATCTGAGTTTCAAGTGAAGGAACAGACTTCTGTTTCATTGCTTTGCTCGTCCAGTTGTCCTTCCATAAATTTGATTAAATGAATTATTAAATTACTTGAAGTTAACAAGTTGATTGTCTAATAAGATGCTCACAAGGGAGTTCTTTTCTTCAATCAAACTATCTAATAAATAAAAGATAGATGGAACCTTCCTTTCATCTCTCTTGATTTGAAAGATTGTAGCAGGGAGTAGCCTTCCCTTGTCATGTACAAGAAAAGGGGACACGAACATCAATGACTTTTTCCTTCCTCTGGCTCTCTTCAAACTTTTTCCAGCTATTTTTTTTTTAAATTTTTTAAATTTTTGTTTGGTTTTATTTTTTTTGAGAAAAGTGAGAAATGTGTAATATATGAAAGGAAGTTACAAGAGGTGGGGTGGGTGCCCTGCTGGTTAGTAATGCATAACAATTAACTTATCACTCCACTCATCCGGCAACAAGGGGAGAACCTTATGCAGTCCTATTTGCTAAATACTGTGAGCAAGCTTTTTTCCTTTAATAATGCTAGAAAAAAAAGGGATTATTAGTCCTTCAGAAGAGAGGAGGGAAGGGAATATGGGGGCAGTCCTACTCACACGCACCTATCTCTATCTCGTTGATAGTGAAATGTAGGAGATAGAAGGATAGGGCTTCACCTTCTATTCTCATGCTTCTTTTTTCTTCTTGGTTTAGTAGGGAAAGGGGGAGTTCAAAGGTCCATTACAACTGCAAAAGATAAAAAATCTTGTTTAATATTTTATCTAGGAGCTCGAAAAGTACTAGTGGTTTGTGAAGAGTCAACCTATTGAATTTTTATAAACTCAACGAATTTGTTGTTTAACATGTTGAAGATTATCAGTCATTTACGTTAGTTATATTGATATTTTTGCTTAAGCTACATTTTAAAGCTTTTTTCATTTTCCTAATTTTAGCTGCAATGACCAAAAATAAGAATGTAACATTCTCATTCCACATGGTTAGTTCCATGAGTGGTGTGTTTTATCATACAACAAGGTCAATACATTTTGACAGGGGAAGCTCAAAGCTGAAAAGGAATGGAGGGAACATAAACTTCAAATTACAAGTGCTTTGTTTCTTTTCGAACATATGGAGTATTTCAGTATTTTTAACTTATCCATGTCATTTTTTTTTTCAGGATAAGAACTGCCACGATGAGTTTAATTTCTCTAAATGCTTCTTCAAGGAAGCTTGCAAAAGTAATCAGTACGGATGGGGCTGATCCACATGACCAAGAAATTGAAGAAGCAAATGTTTTTGATGGATCTGGTGAAGTCCATCTGAAAAAGAATAAAAGGAAAAGACAATCAGAATTTGACGAAGAGCAGGAAAAGAATGAGATGAAGAAGCTAGAGAATTTCTTATTTGGGTCTCTTCATTCCCCACTGCAGTTTGGGGAAGAAGAAAAAGAAGAAATGCAAGATCTAAAATATCGGGATTCTATGTTATTTTACATGGATAGATCAGCTGATGGCGAAGATGCCATTTATCAAGAAGACCTTGAATCACAAGACGACAACAAACATGATGATCATAAGAAGGAAAGGAAACCTGTTTGGGTGGATGAGGAGGAAGAACAGACTATTGTAGATATATCAAAAATTAGTAGATTGAGGAAACTTAGAAGAGAAGCCAATGAGAACTTGGTTACTGGTACAGATTACGTCTCCAGATTGCGGGCCCAGCATATTAAGTTAAATCCTGGAACTGAATGGGCCCAGATGGGGCTAGATTTAAGGGATTATAGATCAGATGATGAATCTAGTGAAGATGACAATGGAGCTGTTGCAGCACCTGGTTATAGTGGTGTGGAAGCTGATTATGATATTCTTTGTAGTAATGAAGACGTAGTTGTGAAAGGTGGATCCAAGCTGTTGCCAGGGGTACTTGATTACTCAAGGCTTACTGATGCAAATTCACAGGAGCCTTCAAATGGACCTATAAATTCAGTTCAATTCCATCGAAATGGACAGTTACTTCTTGCTGGTGGATTAGATCGAAGATTGAGATTTTTTCAGATTGATGGCAAACGTAACACCAAAATAGAGAGCGTTTTTATAGAAGATTGTCCTATCAGGAAAGCTTGCTTCTTACCTGATGGTTCCCAAGTTATATTTGGGGGAAGAAGAAAATTTTTCTACTGCTTTGATCTTGTGAAAGCCTCAGTGGATAAAATAGGTCCTCTAACTGGTCGAGAGGAGAAGAGCCTGGAAGTTTTTGAAGTTTCTACTGATTCAAATACTATTGCATTTATAGGTAATGAAGGTTATATCCTTTTGGTTTCAACCCGAACGAAGGAGCTGATTGGAACTTTAAAAATGAATGGTACTGCAAGATCTTTGGCTTTTGCTGATGATGGACGACAGCTTTTGAGCTCTGGTGGTGATGGACATGTTTACCATTGGGACCTTAGGACTAGAAGGTGTTTCCACAAGGCTGTTGATGAAGGCTGCATGGAGGGATCTGCCCTTTGCACATCACATGATAGTAAGTTTTTTGCAGCCGGGTCAAGTAGTGGAATTGTTAATGTTTATAATAGAGATGATTTTCTTGGGGGCAAAAGGAAACCCATGAAGACAATTGAAAATTTGGTCACCAAGATTGATGGTGTAAAGTTTAATCATGATGCTCAGATTTTGGCCATTACATCCAGTATGAAGAAAAACAGTTTAAAGTTGGTGCATGTCCCATCATATACTGTGTTTTCAAACTGGCCTTCACCAAAACAGACACTTCAATATCCTCGCAGTTTGGATTTTAGTCCTGGCGGTGGGTTCATGGCCGTAGGAAATGCAGCAGGGAAAGTGCTTTTGTACAAGTTGCATCACTATCAACATGCCTGAGCTGTTTTGACCCAATTATAGCATTATTTATCTTTTCACTTTATGAATTACAGCCAGGCTTTCCTCTTTGCTCCTACCATGTTGAAATTTTTTATGAGCGACGTCTGTCAATTTTGTTTTGAGTAAGACTTTTTGGTTGGTTAAGACTGTTAATTTTTTTTATTTATGTTGTTAATACTGACTTAATTACGGGAAAATATGATTTTGTTTACCTCTGTTTTTTGTCATTCACAAATACAATCAAGAAAAAGTGTTGGTCAGGATTGCTTCCATCCGGCTTTATGACGCTAGCAAAGAAAGGAAAACAAACAAGGTTTTATAGGCACCCTCTGCTGCATTTCTCTTTTCAGTGAGGACTGAAAAGACTTGCTTGCCTGTGATTCTTGACTGAGTTTTCTTGTTTCTTCCATGAGCGCTTGGATTTGGAGATAATGGAAATGAAATGCAGAGTAGAGAGTTTTTTAAGAAAGTTTTCCTTCTCAACTTCTGTTATGGGCGTTTTATTTGAATCGAATCACAATATAAAAGGGGTAAAGAAGAATTGACAAGTTTGTATGTGGGATAGTCTCTTCAGATTGGGGTGCAAATTGGAAGCCGGGAAATACCAAAAAACTGTCAGGCAATCATGTAGGAAAATTCCTCATATATTGATCACTCAACAATCTTCTTCAAATAGTAAGTACATGAGGTATAGAGAACCTATCATTAAGTAAACCCATAAAAACTTCATCGAAGCTACAAAAAATGAATTGAATTAACTAGTTTATCAATAATTGAATTAATGAAATACTGAAATTAACTCATGTACAGATTGAAAGCATAAAATACCCATCCTTTTATTTGGGTAGACTAGTATCTTCTCCATTTTGTTGATTAAAGGACAAAAAATGGAATGACAAAAAAAATGCTCTCATGCAAGATCGAACTGTGGACTTTCAGTTTACAAGGGTATTTATTTTAATCTGAAAGTTGTATTTTATTTATCTCAAAAAAAGCTTAGGATGCAGTCACATCAGTAAAGTTGTTCGACCCTTGTGATTGCGTCCCTTGCTTAGCAAAAGAGTCAGCACGGCCGTTTGCACTACGGAAAACATGAGACCAAGAGAACAAAACTAGAGCAGGTTGAAAGATCATTAACCAAAACCAAAATCGCCATGGAGGCCTAGCTTCACTAGTGGCCCATGAAATGATGACTTTAGAGTATCCTTCACTTAGCTATAAGGACTTTATTACAATGAAAGAACTTACAATATTTGGTACCCAACAAGATACACATAAACTTCCCAAAGCTCCTATCAGTTTTGAAAAACTTAAATCTGTTTGGCTACATTCAAGAACAATTACAAGCACTATAAGCTATTTGAAGGATATGAGCTCCTCTTTAGATGAAAGAGCCACTATTTGGACAACAAATGTGTTTGAAGAGACTTATAATATTTAACAATTTATATGTATACATAAAAATTGAAGTGTTGTAACTTCAGGCGATCAAGTTTTTAGGTTTGATGATATTCTTAACATTGAAACCTAGATTTAAATTATTTAACATTTTATATGTACATTATATAATGATTAACACAACAAAAATCTCACATTTTTAAGTGGTGTTACAAATTGTAAGTGGAGTTGTCACGCCGCTAGAGTATGCGAAGCACAATCTTGCTCCTTAGTGGTGTGCGGCCTAGCCTCCAAGCCCGTCTGGATGCTAGTCAGCCTCTTGGAAGAAGTTTAGCACAAGAACACTCTTGTTCTTGGTGCTAGAACTCTCTCAAAACTCAAGCACAAGAGAGACTCCGAATTTGGGAGGAAAGAACACTTCTATTAAATGAATGAATGAGTTACAAGCTTTGTACATGGCTATTTATAGATTACAAAACCTCCCATGGTTGGTGACACCTATCAAGCACTTCTCTAAGTGTTTGCCAACCAATGCCAACTCATGCCAACCCATAGATTCCCACTAACTCTCTTAGTTGTTGCCAACTAGCAAGCACTTGTCCCATGTGTGCTTGCCAACTCACACTTGCCACATCACCTGCCTAGTCATGTGCCACCTCGTGTGCCACGTCATGCAAGTGCCACGTCATCCGCCAAATGCATGTGTTTGCTCCTTGTAGTTAAATGCAAGGAGTTACGGGATCCCAACTCCGTAGTTAGGCGTGCGCGTGCAAGCAGCCCCAAGCATGCGTCTGAACCTGGTAGATGCGTATGCGCCTCCGCGCGCGCATTCGTAAGTTACCAAGCGTGCATGCTGGTCGGTTGGTTGTCCATGCGCATGTATGTGCGCGTCCGCCTCCGCCGATCTGTCTTGCGCATGTCCGCACATGGACGTTGCGCATTTAGGCATAGGAAAGTCGCGCCCCGTATCAGGAGTGCACTAATACTGCAAACTGGGATACATACTACAAACTGGGGTACATACTTTTAAGTAAATAAGGGTATTTTAGTGTTTTTATTCTATTATCTTTAATATTTCCATACAATTAGGATATTAAATAGAGTGTTCATACGAGCACTTTGAAGTATTACAACAAGGGCTTACATCCTAACGTGGTGTCTATGTGTCCAGGTATAAGAGATAAACTCGGAGATAAAATCGGCAAAAGTTCATTTGTTTTAATAAAATATTATCTTTCTATTCTATGGGTAGGGATGTAAACGGGTAATAAACGGTACGGGTAATGGGTTTCCGTTTACCGTTTAACTTTTTGAACCCTTTACCCGTTACCGTCTGTATCCGTTTAGTTCCGTGAAATCCTTACCCGTTTATTACCCGCCGGAAAACCGGGTAATCAGGTAATAAACGGGTAAATAATAAAAAAATAAAAAAATCACAAAAAACCCAAAAAAGAGAGGAAAAATTAAGAAAATTACTAATAAACAGTCAAATACAACACTTTAGGGTGTAACTAAATAATATCTAAATAGACAAGGAATCAATTAGAAAAAATCTAAAATCTAAATAGCATAATTGCATAGGGAGCAATGAGTCAATGACTAGGGACTAGAGAGCGAGGCAAAACCAAAATTAGAATATTAATTAATAAGAGAAGTAAGTAACTAGTAATTAAAATCAATGATATTACTTATAACTTATTAAGAATTTAGGGTATATGACGTAATATGTTATGGGCCAAAAAATTTAAATTATGTAACCTAATTGAAAAAATATGAAATCATCTCGTGTATTTGTTAATTATTATGTTTATCTTTATATAATTTTCATTATGAATTATAATATACATTTTTGTATGACAGTTGTTTACATTTATAAAAACAATTGTCATTTGTATAAAATCTGACATTTGTAAGAAAAATAAAATTTTTTTAATCTTAGATTACTAATATTACCTTATTTACAATATATGATCTATCATTTATGACTATGAGTCTATGACTATGAGTAGGGATTCTTTATGAGACCATGAGTTAAAGTCAGTACATATTGACTTGTAATAATTACCAAAATATATAAATATATTCAAATTCTCTCCAAACTTTTCAACTCTACAAAATTTTATAGTAAGTGATAAAAAATATAATAAGGTTATTTATATAAAAATAAGTATTTTATGATTAAACTAAGTAAGTATATAAATTTACTATATTACCCTTAAACGGTAAACGGGTAAACGGGTTCGAAAAAGCCATTTCCATTTCTGTCCGTTTATTAAACGGTAGAGCGGGTAAACGGTAGAGCGGTAAATGGATAATAATATTTTATTTCCGTTTTGTTCCGTTTATTAATCGGGCTGACGGTAGAGCGGGTAATCGGCTCCCGTTTACATCCCTATCTATGGGTAAACGAAGGTAGTACTAATATCATTTTTTATTAAATATATGTCAATATATAAAACTAAGTCATATATTATTCATCCAACGTACATCAAAATTTTCAGGTAGAACACTTTTGTAAATAGGTTTAGCCAAAATAAGACTTCCTCTTTCAATGTGGCCTTGATGGAGAACTCTTTATTCCAATGACTCTTGCAACTTAATGTTTTATGAGTTTTTATAATGGTTTCAAGGATTTGATTCTCTCATCATGTGTGAAGTTTCAAGGTGTCATTTGCACTTCACGTGTTTTGCGGGAGGAGAGGGTCCATTTTACTAGGGACTTTAGAGATGCCTCTCATCTTTAGTTCTTCCATTTGAGCAGTAGTAGAATCTCCATTTTGTACGCCTCACCACCTCCTGTTGTTGCTAACTATTTTACTCCCTTCTTTTGATTGGCCATTAGTTTTGGTAATTCTTTCCCTTAATTTTATGCTTGTTATGTTTGTTGTTTTTCACAAGCCTTCTCCAAGTGTGAACATTTTTATATCCAACTAAGTATTAACTTGTGCAGTAGCTCTAGTTACCTAGGAGATCTGGTTGTAGGAGGTCTTGGCTTCAAGTCTCCATGAAAAAAAGAAAAAACAATTCTCTAACCTTGCATTTGGCTTCCATGAACTGCTTAATTATTACCACTTCACCAATTATCTTCAATGATTAACCGATTATGTCTATGATTCAACTGATTACATCTACGTAATAATCGATTACTGTGTTAGAAGTCGAAGGTTGTAAAGCCCTAAACATCCTCTTGTTGTGTTCCCACCCTCGCCTCGAACAGCAATTGTCTCTTTTCTCCCTAATCCTCATTTCTCTTCTTGTGTGCACCTATCGGTGAGCCCTCACACCTCAGCTGGTGTTTCTCTTCCCGACGACACCTCAGATTCAGCACTGGACCTGCATTTTTCTCCTTCTGATGGTACATAGATCATCGTTCTTGCTTCCCGACAGTATCTCTTTCACATATGTTGCATTCATTCAACCTCTATTGGCCTAATATCTAGTAATTTTCTCATTCTTTAAAACCTAGTTTTAAATTATTTTTTCTCTTTATTTAGGGTGAAGTATGTTAAATATTGGGTCTTCTTTTAGGCGCTCTGATACTATGTAAAGTTGGATTCGAGGTTTGTCCCATAATGACTAGCCAATTTAAGAGGTTTATTGTCCAACCTTATTACTCGATACAATTACTTAAAAATATTACAACATGGGATATTTTTTCGACTTAACACTCCCCCTCACATCCAGGCTTACACATATGCTTGAGATGTGAACACACTTTCAACGGAGCAGCCAATATTGGGTCACTTCATGGAGCTCACAAACAAATTGGGTATCACCTTTTAGTGCCTACACACAAATAAAGAAGATAATTGGGCCTCCTGACCCATGCACACAACCTAACTCTAATACCATGTTAAACATTGAACCCCCATCCCAAAATGACTAGCCAAGTTTAGGAAGCTTCTTTCCAACTAATAAGCCAAAATCTATTTTACTTGTTTATCTATGTGGGTTAAATCTCTGACAAAGTAGAGGAAGTCAAATTGTGTGCAGAATTTGTTTTTCCTCGCTTTGACTTGACTTCCTTTTTACTTGTTCCCTATTCAGCTAGTTATTTGTGTAATATATATGAAGCTTTTTCATTCTGAAATTCTTTTTAGGTGGAATGTTTTTTTATTCCTTTACTAGAATGGTTTTATATCTTATTAAAGTGCATATCTTTCCAGGTGGATTTTGTTCACATCCTCTTTCATTGTTCTGTAGTAGTAGGGTCACTAGTGTTATTTCTGTTTAATAGTAGCTAAATGCTGAACTGTTTTACTTGAAAAACTTCTTTTTTCTTGATGGAATGTTTTTTAATTTTTATGAGTAGATTATTATTTTACCTCTTTTCCACATACACCAGCTCGTGGGTATGCTTTTCTTGGCTTGTTTTATTTTTTTTCTCGAGCCTCTTGAAATTGGAAATGACGATACATAACCTTCTCGAGCCCTGTCATCACTGTCATCTCCTTGGAAAGATGCACCCTGTTATTAATGTACGAGAGAACCTTGAGTTTTTCAAAAGCAATACTTTTAATTAAAATTTTCGCACATATGACCTGTCTACAATTAAAAAAATTACCAAGAGTGAGAGAGTCAAAGGATTTTCTTTTTCTTTATGATTGTCATAATTTCAAGCAAAACTCATAAAATAAAATGAAATAAGCACTTGTTGAAGCTTCTCTCCGATTTCGCGGAATAAGGATATGTTGCCAATATATGATATTCTGAACCAAACAAAATCAGTTATCATTGTCATAAACACAGAGACAAACCTCAAAATCTTTTTGAATAAAATCAGAAAAGAATAATTAAAATGTGATAGGCATCACCACTGCTTATAACCCCTATGAAGCAAATTTTTTCAAGAAAATTACAAGTGGGTTTTTCTCTCTTAAAAGTAGATTGCAGTATAGCATTGTACACATACCATATTTTTTAATGTGAGAATATCTTGAATGAAGTCATAAAAGGACTGTAAGTGTTGAGCATAATCAAACCAGAGCAAACAGAGCTTCCATTTATGTCTGAAACGATATACAATGTTCTCAAACAAACCTGAAATCCAGCAAAGGCAGGATATACATTTGACTAAACATGTAAGAGCCAAAGGGTTTTCGAATGGCTTTATGGTAAGGAGAAAAGACAAAAAGAATCAAGTAAAAAAGACAATCACATCTTATCAGAATATCAAGAAAAAGATAATAAAACAACACATATTAATGAACTCCTAGGAAAAACACTATGCAAATGAATGAACCTCATCATCCAATAGGATCCACTTGGTTTAGAAAGTTCGTTCTTTACAAAATTCCGATAGTTTTAGTATACTTCCTCCATCCCAGAATCAATACTTGGAGGCAGCCTGCCATTCTCTATCTCCTTCGTAATCCCAGAAAATAACTCTACAAATTTTTATGGATTAACCTAATCAGAAAAAGTGAGTATTTTGTGAAAATGTCATTGATTTTAAGAGTGCTTTAAAGACATCATGGAATATGACATAGAAGAGGTCACTAATCAATCGTAAGCATTAGCTCCTTTGTATATTTTTTAAACTCTTGGAATGAAAAATAAGGAATTCCAAAACAAAAACTAAAATATGCCCTTCTCAAACACCAACAATTTTGTGGGAGACCAGAGAAGAATGAACCAAACAAAGTTAAAAGAAAGAAAAGTATCAAAAACTTTTTGTCGTGGACATATTTCTACTGGTCATTTGTGTGAACATATCGTGAAATGAACATACTGGTGAGTGTTAAGAGAATTAGTCCCACATTGAAAAGAAGTGAGAAGAATCATGGGCAAAAAAGAGGTAATCGACATCCCTATTGTAATGAGGCTTTTTGGGGTAAAACCCATAAGCAAAATTGTGTGGGCTTGGGCCCAAAGCGGACAATATCATTATAATGTAGAGATGTGGGCCCGTTGGGCAATAAGAAATCTGACATGGTATAAGAGCCACTTTCCGTGCGTGGGCCAGAAACTTCCTATTTGTCTGTGGGTTTGACCCAATTTGTTTGTGGGATCTAAAAGGCGAGACCCTGTTTGTGGACTTCATAAGATGAGGTCCAGTTTGTTCATGTCTCAGGCCTATTGTGTAACTCTGGCCTGGACGTGAGGGGGAGTGTTAAAGAGGTTGTGCGTGTATAATCAACATTACTATTTTTTATGGCCCACCAGATCCTCTGTGGCAAATAATCTGGCAATTATATATTCTTCCTAAATAGAAAATCTTCATATGGCTTCTTATCAAAGACAAACTACAAACCTCATCACTCAGTCGAAGAGGTCTCCATCTTAACCAACAATGTCAATTATGTCACTTAGCCCTAGAAACTATTGATCATCTCTTTATATAATGTCCATTTGCTTATTCTATTTGGCAAGCGATAAATTCATTTTATCTCATAACTCCCCAAACACACAATATCAGATCTTATTTCAACATTTTAGTATACTCTTCCACCACAAAATCACAACCTAGAGCACATATCTATGTAGTTAATACTTTTTTGAAAATTTGGTGCTCTAAGAATAAATTACTGTTTGAGAACAAACTCCCCTCTATCACTCAATGTGTGAACTGTATTATTTATATTTCGCACCAAACCACTATGCACCGCCAAATCTCCCAAACCACAGTCAAACCCAAAGATAGAAATCAAATCCAATGGTCCCCACCTTGGCATCCGTATATCTTGGAAAATTTTGATGGTTCCGCTTTGATTGACTCAAATAGGGTAGGATGTGGTGTAATATTTCGTAAGTCAGAGGGGGAAACATTGGTCTGTGCTTTTTGGTCTTTAACTCATAAAACAAATAACCAATCTGAACTACTTGCTCTTCAACTTACCCTTTCACTCATAAATAAATATTTTGCCTCCTTACCTATTATTATACAAGGGAACTCTCAACTCGCTATATAGATGATGCAGGGAATTTAGACCAGCCATTAGAAGTTAGCGAATATTGTCCACACCTGCCACAATATGTTGAAGAAGCTGCCCAAGGTTCATCACTCCCACCCGCTTAGGGAAACAAACACAACAGCTGACACGTTGGCGAAGAAGGGCTCCACCGAAGCAACTCCACTTACTGATCACATCAGTATACGGTTCTGTAGTATTCCTAGGTTTTTGCGTTCAGTTTTACTACAAGACTATCAGAGCTACTCTTTCCCAAAACTTTTACTTTCAGATGACTGTATAACTCTTCCTGCTTCTAACTTTGTACAATCTTTACCTACTTTTGTACTTTAATACTAGTAAATGTTTTGAGGATCAAACAAAAAAACATTACTATTTAAGAATATATTACGAAAAAAAAATCAGCAAGCTTTACAGGTGACTGATGAGTGGTAAACAGTCGAACTTGATCATTGATCACTTTGGTCTTTCTGAGTAGCCAATTTGTTTGGCTTTACCCCTATTGGTGCCTATGGCTACTCAGCAGGAATACTTGGAGAAAGCTGGGGGGAGGGTATGGGATCCATAATGATGAAGATAAATAAGTGGGACCAGCATATTCATTTTGTCTGGGTCCCGCTTCCCCTTTCTTCCTTCGGAAGGCCTGTGGCAGCAAGGCAACAGGTTCAAGTAGAAAATTACAAACTATTACATCCCAAAACCTTTTATTAATATGGTTATACAACGTATACATAAATTGAACTTTTATTAAAATATATAGAGCCTAACAAGTTGATCAAATTGCATCATATAAATCCAAAACAATGAATTTCTAAAGAGGAGTTTTTTTATAATTTGTTTGAGAAAACATGCCTGGTTTTTATTTGTTATGAGTGTAAACACAAAGAAGTATGAGTCTATTTCAATATAGGATATGTTAGGCATAAAGATTCGTGAACAGCGGGTGGAAGTACCAACAAGAGCACGTCTATGCAAGAGGCTGGCACATGGCCTGTCTGAGTTGGCTCACCCATGCTGCATCTTCGAATACAACGATTTAGTAATGCCTGTAAACATTGATTTCAGCTTTAAGCTTTAGCAATGCACCGCAAGCCTTTGAGCAGAGCAGATCAGAACGCCGGAGTCAGGCCATGGATAGGATAAAGATATTGATTTCTGATCTGCTGACTGAATTGACTTTGTCTCTTAATCCCACATTGGGAAGATCAAAGAATCTCTACTGGCTTATAAGTTACAAATTGCCTATTTTTTATCCACACAAGAAACGATATATATATTAAGCAAATAGCGAGAGTAAGTGAGTGTCACCGATTTGTCGTAATTAAGTATTGTCATCCAAAATAAGAGTGTTCGGGCATAAGTTTGCCCTCAAAGAGTGTTCATATAGGAGTTGACGAACAAAAGATGGGGCACCCTTAAGCCATATGTTGATACGGTTTTGACCGTGCGAAGCCATGGTAATCCCATATTTAGCAAGACTGTCTGCGTGAATCTGTGGAAGTTCGTTCAAGCAGTTTTTGCATGTAGTGACCAAATTTTACAACCTCGAATGAGTCGTCTCCAATTCCTGCATCAGTTGTATTACCAACAAAGAGTCCCCCTGCACAATAGTAGGAGAAGAACGGAACATGTATTTTATGAGGGTAAGGGAAAGCTGAAGGGCTAGAAGTTCAGATTCATTATTAGTTTTGTGGGTAAGTGGCCACGTTGCACATAGTAAACTTTTGCCTGTGAGTCAAGAAAGAATAAATCCACTACCTGCCTTTTGTGTTGAAAGGTCGGAGGAGCCATCAAAATTTGTCATTAAATACTTAGGTGGTGGGGGTGCCAAATTATGTGAGAACGGTCTTGTTTGGTGTACTGGTGCTCCGGGATTTGTTTATGGATGATTGTATGATGGGCTAGGTAACAGATCCGATTGTAGCTCTGAGCTGGAGAAGAAGGGATGTGTTCAAAAATTTCTTTATTGCGAGTATACCATATTTCCCATATGGTATTAATAGCAAATATGTGTGTACGAGGTAGAAAATTTGTGGGAGTATGAAGTAATTGGGAAATATATGATCTCAGTGGTGTACGATGAAGAATAATGGAGGTGAAAGGTTGACTGAGAGGCCTGAGATGTCGGGCAAATAGACATTGAATAAAGAGGTGATCTGGGGTTTGCTGGTGAGAAGTACATAGGTGGCAGGTGGGGTCAATATTAATAGCCCGTCGAAGGAGTTGGCTAGTAGTAGGAAGTTTATCAATGAGAGAGAGCCAGAGGATCCATTTTTGTTTGGGAAGGGCACGTATTTTCCATAATTTAGGCCAAAGAGTGTCACTTGAGCTGTAGATCTGTTGGTTTGATCGCAATTTAGAGTAGGTGTGTAGATAATGGTGCGCTCATTTAACCGAGAAAAGGCCGTCTAGAGAGAGTCCAGATTAAGGAGTCATCAGGGTGGACATCGGTGGGAGAGTTGAGGATTAATTCTACAACGTCAAGGGGCCACAAGTCTCTGACGTGATGTTCATTCCAACTATTATCATGGTGGAGGAGAGATGACACCTTAGCTGATATTGTTAAAGGACCTTCTATTAGACGGGAAAAGTGGCAAAGAAGGTTGTTGTAACCCTTGGACCTACGTATCAAACCAGATGGAAGTTCGAGGTCCCTTTCTCAGCTGAGAGCGGGTAAGCTGTAGAAAGGTGGTTATAAACTTATTGATTTGTCTCTAGACAAGTGAGGAAGAGTTTGTAGTTGTTTTGTAGGCGAGATGAGGAGAAGGCCCGTATTTTGTTCTCATGAAAGATGCCCAAAGTGATCTCCTACAGGTGTACATTCTCCAGAGGAGCTTCAACTTAAAAGTATGACTAGCTGCTTGTATAGAGCGTAACCCTAAACCCCCCCTATCGATGAGATTCACTAAGGACCAGTTTACTAGGTGAAGTTTGTTATTCCCTTTATATGACCATAAGAATTGTCTGAATTTTTGTTTTAAGTTATTTATGATATGCATGGGAATATTAAAGCAAGTAGGAGTGTGAAAGGGGATACTACTAAGGACAAATTTGATAAGGATCGAGTGACCTGCTAAGGATAAGGCTTTATTCACCCACCCAAATAATCTAGTTTATATTGCTCTAATTATTGGACCATAGGTGTTGCGAGTAATTTTTGTAGTGGGGACATTAATACCTAGATAAGTACCCATAGATTGAGCTGGTTTGAATTTGATTATCTGAGAGATAGACTGGCGAGTAGAAGGTGTGACACTAGTTGAGAAGAAAAGGGAGAATTTTGAGGTATTGGGGTGTTGGCTGGAGAAATCAGCATATTGGGAAAGAATGTTTGTGATTGTGGCAGCGGTATTGGAGTCAGCCTTTCCAAAAAGTAATAAGTCATCAGCAAAATGCAAATTACAAATAGGTTCCATACAAGGGATAGGCTGCCAAGGGGAAATAGAACGTTGTTCGATTGCTGATGAAATTTTATTTGAGAGGAGTTCAGTTGCAAGGATAAAGAGAGAGGGTGAAATGGGGTCTCCTTGCCTAAGGCCACATCTAGGGGTAATAGGGTCAGATGGCGAACCATTGATCAGAATATGGTATGTGGTGGTTTGGAGACACGAGATGATTAAGTTTTGCCAAAAATGGGAAAAATTAAAAGATTGTAAAGTGTGTGCTATGAATGACCAAGACATAGTATCGAAGGCCATCCAGAGATCTATTTTTGTGCCAAAGTAGGCATGCTTTTTCCCTAAAAAGGTGAAAGTTTTTAAGGATTTCATGTGTTAGTAAAACATGGTCCGACATTTGGTGGCCTTTAATAAAAGCCGCTTGAGTAGGGGATATGATCAGGGGAAGAATTTCTGTGAGTCTGGAGGCGAGAATTTTTGTGAGGATTCTATAAAGAACATTGTATAGGCTGATAGATCTGAAGTCATTAAATGTTTTTGGGCTTGGGATTGTGGGAGTAAGGACAAGGAAAGTTTTGTTAAGACTAGGCTCCATAGATCAGGAAAGAAAAATTGAGTTGAAGTTTTTAAGTAGATCTTCTTTAAGTAAGGTCGAATGGTGTTTAAAAAAGATGAGGTGGAAGCCGTTCGGCCCTAGAACTTTGTATGATTCCATTGAAAAGATAGCCATGCGTAATTCTTTAAGAGAAATAGGACGAGCTAGTGTTTGTTTTTGGGATTCACCAAGGGGGGTGTTAGGATTGGAAGATTGAGAAAAGAGATGAGAAAAATATATTTTCGCAGCCCATTTGATTTAAGAGTCTTGAAGTGGGAGTGTTCCATCCGGATTTTCAATAGATTGGATTTAATTTGTGTGAGAACGTGATCGAATAAAGGCATAAGAATATTTAGAATTTTCATCTCCTTCTTGAAAGATGTTTTGACTTCCTTGTTGGAAGAGATGAAGATGTTCAATTCCAGATAAGTTCATGAGCTAATGTTGAAGAGCTTTTTCCTGTGATAGGAAATGGGGATCAGCTGGGGAGAGTTGTAGTGATGTTTGAATGTGTAAGAGCTTCTGTGCACTCTCTTATCTTCGTATGAAAATTTCCAAAAGAGGATTTGTTCCATGTCATAAGTTCATTGGCAATGTCAGTGAATCAAAGATGTTACATATCAGGAGGAGGTGTAGCTTGATGGGGGTGTGTAATTGCCGACCAAGCTGTATGAACTAGTTGGTCATACCCGCTATGTTCCATCCACATAGTTTGAAATCTAAATGGGCGGGTAGAATGGGTTGGTTTGGTGAAGTTGACTGGCAATGATCAGAGCGTACTTTAGGTAAAATATGAATAATCGATTGAGGCCGGGTTTGCAACCAAGTAAAATTTACTAAGGCACGGTCTAAGTGAGATTTGATTAGGTATTCACTCGAGCACCCTAGATCTATCCAACCCCCTTTATGAATAAATTCTTGGAAGTGTGTATTAGGTCGGATAGGTGTTTGAAATGAAGAGAATTTTTACATCTGGTGAATAAATCGCATTAAAGTCCCCTATTAAGATGATAGGTGTAGAGACGTGGGCAATTAAAGAGTTTAGACCTTGGAGGGCATTGAACCATGTCAGATGTTGGGGAGGGAGATAGACAAAAGAAAAGAGTGGCATAATCACCTTGTGGGAGAGACACCTGGCCGTGGATGAAGAATTCACCCGAGTTGACAATTTGTAAGGGGATATGGGTTTTCCATAGAAGCCATTGGCCGTTACTAAGGCTGCGTGAAGGGACAATGTAGTTTGATGAAAGGAAGACTGTAGCCACTTAAAAGTGGCTGATGTATCTGGACAGGAGACTTTGGTTTCACATAAATAAATAATTTCGGTTGAGTGTGTGCAAAGAACAGTGGTGAGAGCATGTTTTGCAGAGGAACTCCGATTTATTTTTAGTGGATAAAACCAGATATACCTGGTGTGATGATCAACAAAAATCACAAAGTATTTATAACTATCACATGATAAAACAGGAGACATCCAAACATCTGAAAACACCATCTTTAGAAGAGAATGAGATATAAGAGATATATCATGAAATGGTAACTTGTGACTCTTATTACAGAGGCAAGCATTACAATGAAAAGTATGTAATTACGAAGAAGAAAAGGACACATGCTGAGAGTTTAATAAAGTACGTAATAGTCTATTAGATGGGTGACCTCGACGACTATGCCATAAAGAAAAGGACTGAAGAGACACAGAAAAAACCCTTGGCGATGCTGACATATCCAATGATGGAATCCAGGAATACACCCCATCTTTAAGTGGTCCTTGATGGAGGATGACACCCGTGCAAGGATCCTTCACCTGAAAACGTGTTGATGTAAAGAGAACAATAAATTTATTATTATTATTTTGGAAGAGGTTGTCACATTTCATTGATCAAAATGCAGTAAATTACATACCAATAACATAATTAGTTTGGCATAATTGAGAAACAGATAAAATATTTTTATTCATGGAAGGCACACAAAGAGCTTTGAGAAAATTTAAGGTCAGATTTATTTAAAGGTGGAGAAAGTAAGCCTTTGTGAGTAATAGATAAACCTGCACTGTTGCCAATAACAACATCATCTGAACCATCATATGGGGAATGAAGTGAAAGATTAGCAAGATTGGTTGTGATATGGGGAGTCTCACCCAAGTAGAGAATCCAATCAGAAGAGGTTGGGTTGATTGAATAGGCTGCAGCATTAACATGAGGAAACACATAGAGATGTTGAGTCTGATACTATGAAGTCGAAGAGCATGTTAATGGGAAATGTCTGAAGGATGGGCATCTCTTGGCAGAATGACCTTTCTGCCCACAGAGTTTAACAACGCCCAAGATAAGGAAAAGGATTGCGTTGATTCTGAGACTGAGATGGTTGTGAAGAACCTGAAGTGGAAGATCGAGAAGGACCAATTTGACATTGAGCAGTGGAACGATTCTGAACTTTGTTTGTTGGGGCAGTTCGTGCAGCTACATTGGAGGTGGTCAGGAGAGAAGTCTGATTTACTTTAACTGCCGCAAGTTGACCTTCTCTATTAATAAGTTTCTCATGTAGTCCTTCAAAAGACATTGTGTTTTCTCTGGCTTGAATTGCATTGGATAATTCTTTGTAATTGTTGTCCAGGCCATTGAGAATCTTGATAGTGAGATTGTCAGAATCGACATGGGCATTCATGAGTGCAAGTTCATCGGCTTTGCTCTTAGTAGATTGCAGAAATTCAGTGATGGACTGAGAGCCTTTGATGGGATGATGAAGCTAAGTTTTCGGCTGAGTGATGTGTCCTCTCGTGGGTTTACCATATGTGCGTTGGGAGGTAGACCAAGCATCTCAACAGGTTCGAACAGTGGCAATGTAGGGAATCAAAGTCGGAGATAGTGAAGCAATAATAGCATTAAGGATGAGTTGATCTTGACGTACCCATATATGAAATGCTGGATTGAGAGTTGAACCATTATTGACCGTGAGGAATTGCTCAGGGCATTATCATGTACCATCAATGAAACCTAGCAAATCATAACCAGTTAGAAGAGTTGTAAATTGTAGACGCCAAGAGAGGTAGTTTGAGGCAGTAAGCTTCAATGGCGCTTGCACAGGAACATTGAAGGAAATAATGGTTGGTGTTCATGGATATGTTGAAGTTGATTGATGCATAACGACATCAGTGGTGGACGAGGTTGAATAAGAACTCGTGCAAACTGAGAATGTTCGCAGCTGGCAAGGAGCCGCAACGGATGCCATGACCATTTCCACCACCAAAATAGCAGCCACTAGTTTAGCATCGTAGGTGTAGAACTCGCCTGAGCTCATCCATCTGTCCCTCTCTGCACGGGGACCCAGGCACCGGCCGGACAGTTCCTCTCCAAATATGCATCGTGCCGGAGTGAAAGACAAAACATGGTCCCAGAGGTCGAAGCCTCGGAATTTAAGGGAGTTTTTGGCCAGCAGGCCCATTTTTTCTCCTTACAAGGATGCCAAATAGACGTGGCGAGCGGGCCCATTATTTCTCCTTACATGGAATGCCAATTAGATGAGGCGAGCGGGCCCATTTTTTCTCCTTACATGGAATGTCATTTAGATTAGGCAAGCAGGCCCATGTTTTCTCCTTACACAGAATGCCAATTAGATGCCACCTCACGGAGTTAAGGATTGAAGAAAAATGTTGTAGTACATGTATCACCACTCTATACATAAACCTTGAAAAAAGATATATATATATATATATATATATATATATATATATATATATATATGACCTGTAAAATACTTCTTAAATGGAGAATTAGAAGGCATTCAATTACTAGTGATGTTTAATAAGTGGAATAATTTAGGTTTGCTCCTATTTAGGAGGAGGTTTGGCTCGCATGAAGATAGGGTACTATCCAAATCTGGGATGGTCACTTGAGGTAAGTCAAAGAATAGGAATGTGATCTGCAGAGAAGTAGTAGTTGGGCCCAGTTTTAGTTCCTGCAGAAATTAGTCAATCAAAGAAGAGGAAACAAGGAAGAGGGCTTTATGTTGATCAGGGTGGTGCATGTGATTTTGACAGGAAGAGAAGTACATCTTGAATTAGTAAGTGTGCGGTGGCTGCCAGTTATAATTTGTAGGCAATGGCTGTGGGTGCTTATTGATCAATTTTGTAAATTCTTACAATATCCCAAATGTGTGCATGATATATATCACTTTATGATGAGGCACCGATATAAACAAGGTTTATTATTGCCTTGTCAATAAATAAATAGCCTTGCCATGCATGGGAGAAAATTTGATTAATCCTTGATTGAAGGTTTTCTTAGAAGCTGTTTAATAGAAGAACCCGGCCCTACGAGATAAGGAAGTTGGCTATTATCGATACGTATTGGCCGATACAGGCCGATACTTATCAGATTTTTTAAGGAAACAAAACTCGGGGGGTCGTTTCCATTTCCCATTCACAAAGGCACAAATCAACCGAAATTTTAAAAAAATTGGGCTTGTTTTGTTTTTTCGGTGGAATCCGTCCCCACCTGACAACAAAACTCTAGGTGGTGGAACAGTAGCCAGTGGTCAGCTGACTGTTCTGCAGCGGTCGCCAGTTGTAAGGGCAGCCGGAACACCGGCGCAAAGAAACTAACAGCTGACAATTGGAGGTTAGGGATAAACCTCCGGCGGTCGGGTCCTGAACTTGTGAACAAGACCGGTCTTCTCTGGTTTAGGCAGTGGTTTCATAAAAAAAAGGTTTATATTAAAAACTCAGTTAAATGCTTTGATAAAGTCATTTTTTGATGAAATTGGACCAAAGACATAAAAAATATTTTTTTATTTTATGTTGTATTTTTAAAAATTTTAAAATTTTAAAATCTTCAATTAATGCAATATTGTTTAATGATGGGTTTGGTTCAAAGTGTTTACATTTTTATTTTTGAGTTGACTTAGTAAAAAATAAAGATAAATAAAAAAAAGTGAATAACTATTTTTTATGTAGTAAAGTTTGAGGATACTTATGATATTAAAGGTGATATTTGTAGATTATAAAAATTGTACACAAGAACAATATTTTAACCTTGTGATACAATATTGTGATCATGGTGCAAGGGAGAGACTAAGTTTTAGTACTTCAGGCTGTTTGTTTTTTCAATTATTTGTATTAATAAAAAATATATTATTTTTCATATATAATAATATTAATAAATATTTATATTTTCTATATTCTTATTAAGTTTTCCAATAGTATGTATATTTAGTACATGTGTATCTTAAAGTATCCATGTGTATCTATGATATGTATCCATTTCCGTAATGCCCGATATTTTGAGTATCTCTGAGACTGCAAACCTTGGGTGCTCGACGAATGGATTCTTCGCTCCCTCTCGTGGAGTGTGTCCTGACGAACTTTTTAATTCAAAAATTTTATGTTAACTTTATATAGATCCCAAATTGATCCTAGCTAGTGGTACCTCATGATCATGTTAGTGCGAATACTATAATCAACCTCCAAAGATCTATAGTTGTGCATGCGTGAGTACTCTAGATCAAACACCTTTTAGTTTCTATTTACAATTAATATTATTTTTTAGCAAATATTATTTTATCCCCTTTTTCTCTTACTCTCAGCCTTGTGTTATCTTTCTATTGATCAGACTAATTATTTGAATTCATTATAGTTAAATATGTTAATTAATGTGTAACTTACTCTCAACGGCTACCATATATATTTATTTCTTGTAGTGTGTTAATGGCATAAATGTGTTGGGCGTAAGAATTCGACCTGCCCAATTAGGCTTCAACGTTTGGGAGACCATTTATTATATCTATTCAAGAACTAAAGAGATTTCAAGATATAATAGAGATGATGGGATAGTACTAAATTAACTTATTAAATGAATTATTGGATCGAGATAAAACTAAAAATCATAAACTAATTAATTCCGTAAATAATGTTGTTCGTGATATTTTTATTAAAGTTTTTAGTTTATGATAGTGATGCCAATGGTGATGATGGAAATAGCTAAATATTGGGGATTCAAACAGGGGAAGCTTTGAATGTTGGGTTAAGCAAAGAGGGGAAGAGCAGAGGGGAAGAGCAAAGAGGGGAAGAGAAGAGGGGAAGAGCAAAGAGAGGAAGAGAAGAGGGGAAGAGCAAAGAGGGGAAGAGAAGAGGGGAAGAGCAAAGAGGGAAGAGAAGAGGGGAAGAGCAAAGAGGGGAAGAGAAGAGGGAAGAGCAAAGAGGGAAGAGAAGAGGGAAGAGCAAAGAGGGAAGAGAAGAGGGAAGAGCAAAGAGGCGAAGAGAAGAGGGAAGAGCAAAGAGGGGAAGAGAAGAGGGGAAGAGCAAAGAGGGAAGAGCAAAGAGGGGAAGAGAAGAGGGGAAGAGCAAAGAGGGCAAGAGCAAAGAGGGGAAGAGCAAAGAGGGGAAGAGCGAATAGGGGAAGAGCAAAGAGGGGGAGAAGATAAAGCGGAAGAAAGAAAGGATACAGGGTAAAAGGGAAAGACTTAAAATGGAGATGTTTTAGTCTATTCTAAAATGGACTTGCAAAATAAACCATAACTGACAATTGACAGATAATAGAAATTAAACAATAACCGGAAATAAAGATTTCATTTGGAGTAATGTCGCATGCGCTTACTTCATATCTTTAATTGGAGTTTGATTTCATTGGTGTTGAAATGAGGACCACTAGGATCGAGTGGGTCTAATTAAAATTATCATACAATTTTTGAATTAAAAGATTTTTCAAAGAAACTCCACGAACTGCAGCTGGGTATTTCTGGGCAACACCACCACTTCCTTGGTGTCTTGTTCCTCTGCATCTTCTTGGGCGTTTTCCTATGCATTGTCCTGGTCATTTTCCTTTGCATCTTCCCGGGCATTTTCCTCTGCATCTTCCTGGCCATTTTCCTCTGCATCTCCATCTTCCTGGGTATTTTCATCTGCATCTTCCTCTTCCTGGGCATTTTCATCTGCATCTTCCTCTTCCTAGGCATTTTCATTTGCATCAGCTTCCTCTTCCTGGGCATTTTCCTCTGTATCTTTCTAGGCATTTTCCTCTGCATCTTCCTGGGCATTTTCATCTGCTTCTTCCTGGGCTTTTTCATCTGCTTTTTCCTGGGCTTTTTCATCTGCATCTTCCTTGCTGTTTCATCTGCAACATCTTGGGGTTTTTCATGTGCATCATCCTGGGGTTTTTCCTCTTCCTCTTCGTCTTCCACTACTAAAACAATGTCTTATGCTGGCGGTTAATTTCGCCGGCGGATAAGTACAAACCCGCCAGCGGACCCTCCGGCGGCGGATGATGCTTCGTCGGCGGTTAAGGCGTCGGCGGAAAGGTTCCGCTAACGAAAACAACCGCCAGCCTTCCGTCTCCGCCAGCGGTTGAATCAGGAATTCGTCAGCGAAACGACCTTCCACTAGCAGGTGGAAGTTTTGTCCATGGAAGGACGTTCCACCAATGACAAATTGCCGTCGGTGGAGAGTTATTCCCCCGATGGCTGACCAACGTCGGAAGAACACTATTCCGCCGACGATGAAGACCACTGGCGGAGTTAATCCACTGATGAATGGTTTTAACCGCTACCGGAATTGACTGTTATATGACGGTTTCAATCGCCAGCAGAGTTTTGTTTTTTAAAATATTTATTTATAAATTTCTAATTTACCTGTTACGTATGTAAAAAAAGTATATAGAAAAGATCAAACTTATATAGACAACAATTAACAACCGAAAAATATTTACTTAATCCATTAGAAATAAATATACAATATGTTTGAACTGGTAAAAAAATACATACAACAAAAAGAAGAAAAATGTTTAGTTATGTGAGTGATCGCTGCCTTGTTGTTGGTTAGAAGGCCTTGTATAGGAACATAAATCCGGGACTGCTTGCTTTGGCAACAGGGGGCTCAGGAATGATAAGCCGTAATGAAATATATAAAATTCGTAATTAATTATGTATTAAAAATAATACTAACCTATAGGCGACTGGAGAGAGGCTCACCATTAGTTGAATTCCTGCAATTGAGACTCCATGAGCTGCATCTTGTCCATCATTAAGTATTTGTCTTGTTTTTCCTTTTGCAGTCGTTCTTGAAGAGCTAAGTACTCCAGTGTTCTCGTAACCCTACTAGTCCCAAGTCCTCTTGCATAATGCCCATGGTGGTCCCCAAACACCTTATCTATGATAGGTGTCAAATCCACGTGGTCCGCCGAGTTGTGGACCTGTTGCTCAGTTGCGGTCCGAACAAGGTCCTCTTGCATAACAATCAAAACCTAATTAAACCACGCACTTGGTATGAAATAAAGTTGTAAGGAACCTGATAACTTACACATAATGTTATTGTCTCCTGATCAGGATATGTCCCATCTTTCCTCTTGTGCACCTTGAAGAAAGATCTCAAAAACACGAAGTTTGAACCTTTAGCTTGTTGCTGCATAGAATTTAAATTCCTAGAATAAGTATAGTGCAAAGTTTAAAAATTGAAGTATTGACAAGGTAGATAATTAATCATATCAACATGTACCTCTTCTTCTAAAAAATGGTCAAGAGACTTACACCCAAGTGTGTGAATCCTCTTCAGACACTATCAGTCCGCCTTGTTCTTCACATCAATTGATTTGTCGCTTACCCCATCCCAGTATTTAACTAGCAATGTCTAGTTTTCAAGAGTCATACTTTGAATGGGACAATGTCAGCATTGCTCTGGGGTTTTTCCATCATAGTGTTGCTTCTTATACGAGGTACGGTTGTCTCGTATTATTTTCTGCACAACTACCCGAAGAGCTTTCATCGCCACGGCTTCAGTCACGGGCTGAGCCTTCTCATTAACAAACTTGTATTTTACCTACGAAGAAAAAATACATTTGGTTAATACTTATGACTATTACAAGAACAAATAGCTAGTTTTGGGTCTTACGTTGATTTCTCTGAACCAATCTTTGAATGCATTCGGACCGTGGTCACGCCACTACAGATTTAGTGGGAAATGCAATTGACCCCAAATTTGTGTTCCAATTAGATAGGACAGGTCATGAGTGCATCAGAGACCATCTTTCCCTCATTGATTACGATCGTTGCCTCTTTCTCAGGCATGAAGGACGTCGCTCTCACCTTACACTTCATGTGTAGTTCCTGTAGCTGTGAAGGCTCTATGCCATCAACAGCCTAATCTGGCAGCTAAATCAATCTGCCTACATCAAGTGCACACTTTTTCAACATTAAAATGACATTTTATCAAGTAATATCAATCTAATTGTACCTAAATCATCACTCTCAGGTGATTGATAAATTGGGAACAACTCCCTAAATTTGCGCATTGATTCTTCTAAAATTAAATTAAACACAAATTAAATAAAGTAAAATTATACAAACTACTGACATATCATGTAATTGGGAAATAAAGTTAAAAATATGCCAGTACCTACAGACACTGAGTCTGATGAAGACGTAGCTGGAGTCCAAGCAGAGGGAGGGGGGCTGTTGGAGCCTGGGCCAATGTCATCGCCCAATTGCGTTTGTGCTTAACTGACACAAACTCCACCGTCGATGGCATAATTATCCTGCAAAATAAAAGAATTAGGGACTTTTAGTTAGAAAAGAAAAATAATTAACTATTATTAAATGCAGCGCATGCATTTATAATTGTGAATCGATTTAACCTACTTAATGTTACATCCAAGTCCACACTATTGACCCTTAATCCTTGACCAAGGAATTTGTTGCATCTCTGACTCTTGCGTCATGTGACAATCGCAATGTCTCATCTTCTTATTGCCTTAGACTATCATCACCTAAGGGGATGGTGTAGGTGTCTCTTGGTCTCCATCAACAGACAACACTCCAACGTGGCTCAATCGGGTCTTTAGAATAAAAATACCTGTTGTGATTGACTTGGATAGATGAAAGGCTCATCTTCATAAGTTTATTTCGTTGTGTTTACCAACCTGAAGTCAGACCCGTCAATGAAGCAACCTGTGTCATTTTTCATATCTTACCATTTGCACTTGAATAGGTGCACGTGTCCATTTTCCAATATAAATTTCTATAACTAACTGCAGGACACCATAAAATATCGCATCCCCTTCGATGACGCATGTAAACACATTTTCGACTATGTGGCAGAAATGACAAAGCAGTGTTTATGTGACAAGTAAAACAAGCCTTGTAACCTTTCGTACTCTAGCCAGACAACCTGGCATATGCAGGAAAGTCTGATATAGTCCACATGTACTGCTACGCGCATTTAAAAAAAATGTCTTAGTTTGTGCATCATATTGGCATCCTCCACATTTTGGATGAAAACATCGCACAACATTGTTGTCATCTCTTCACCGTGACAAGTTTCCATAGCAATGTCGATTTCACAATGTTGGGGCAGCTCTCTGTGATGTGTCCAGGTTCCATACATTGGGATTAATCCAAGAAGGACAATGTGGGCCCTGATTGTCTCGCAATCAAGAAACTTACTATTTTCACATTTCTAACATGGACAACGTATTACACCATTACCCTACACCCCCAGTTGCTGTTTTGCATAATCTATAAAAAAAACCGACTCCACCCACACATCTTGGATGACACCGAGTTGGTTTGGACTTGTACTCATACATCCATTTTTTGTCAGTAAAATAGTCCATCTACACGACAATTGTTAAAGACAGAGTACACATAACAAAGAAATGAGTGTTTAGTACTTTTGGGAGGCAACTAATAAGTCACAACCTACACTTTATCTAAACCAATGTCCCTATGAATCTCACTATGTCCAATTATCCTCCTCTTACTTCCACGCTTCCAATTGGTTCGACTTCCTGGGCGTGGAAGAGAGCATGAAAAAATGACATTTGCGAACAGAAAAGTAACGGGACAGTAATACATTATTGTGTGAAATATCTATCAAATACTATAACACAATAGAACTAGTACTGCTAATTCACTCTCCAATTTCTCTCAAGTAGAGAGAAATAGAGAGAGAAAGAGAAACTTGAGAGATAACTGAGAGAGTGAAAACAAGAGATAGACAGAACTCAGAAATACAATTTCAGAGATTCTAACACTTTCGAAGAGGGTTAGAAATAGGGTTTAAGTAGAGAGAAAATGAGAGAGAGAATGAGAGAGAGAGGGAGGGAGAGAGGGAGAGAAGAAACTGAGAGAGAGAGGAAGAGAAAAACTGAGAGAGAGCAATAGAGAGAGATTGAGGGAAAGAGAAATAGAGAGAGAGAGAGAGAGAGAGAGAGAGAGAGAGAGAGAGAGAGAGAGAGAGAGAGAGAGAGAGAAGGAGAGATAAGAGAGATTGAGGGAGATTCAAAATTAAAGTTTGAAACATAATATGAGAGTAAACCGAGACTACAGAGAAATCAGAGAGAAAGAGAGAGAGATAGAGAAGAAATCAGAGATAAAATTTGAGTGAAAACCGAGACTAAAGATAAATCAGAGAGAAAGAGAGAGAGAGAGAGAGAGAGAGAGAGAGAGAGAGAGAGAGAGAGATAAGAGAGAGAGAGATAAGAGAGATTGCGGGAGATTCAAAATTAAAGTTTGAAACTTAATCTGAGAGTACACCGAACGAGAGAAAGATTCAACTAAACAGAAATCAGGGAGAAAGAGAGAGAGAGAGAGAGAGAGAGAGAGAGAGAGAGAGAGAGAGAGAGAGAGAGAGAGAGAGAGAGAGAGAGAGAGAGAGAGAGAGAGAGAGAGAGAGAGAGAGAGAGAGAGAGAGAGAGAGAGAGAGAGAGAGAGAGAGAGAGAGAGAGAGAGAGAGATAAGAGAGAGAGACACAGAGATAAGAGAGAGAGAGACAGAGATAAGAGAGATTGAGGGAGATTCAAAATTGAAGTTTGAAACTTAATCTGAGAGTAAACCAAATGAGAGAAAGATTCAACTAAACAGAAATCAGGGAGAAAGAGACAGAAAAGGAGAGAGAGTGAGAGAGAGTGAGAGAGAGAGATAAGAGAGATAGAGGGAGAGAGAATTAGAATCTGAAACTGAATTTGGGAGTAAACTGAGGGTGATAAATATTTAACTAAAGAGAAATCAGAGAGAGAGAGAGAGAAAAACTTTTTTAAGTAGAGAGAGAGAGAGAGAAATACTTTTTAAGTAGAGAGAGAGAGAAATACTTTTTAAATAGAGAGAGAAATACTTTTTAAGTAGAGAGATAGAGAGAAATACTTTTTAAGCAGAGAGAGAGAGAGAGAAATACTTTTTAAGTAGAGAGAGAGAGAAATACTTTTTAAGTAGAGAGAGAGAGAGAGAAATACTTTTTAAGTAGAGAGAGAGAGAGAAATACTTTTTAAGTAGAGAGAGAGAGAGAGCGAGAGAGAGAGAGAGAGAAAGAGAGAAATACTTTTTAAGTAGAGTGAATCTGAGAGAGCAACCGAGACATATCCTAGAGAGATAGAGATGAAGTCAGACAGAGAGGGAGAAAACGAGATAAAGTTTGAAACAGATTTTGAGATTAAACCAAGAGAGAAATATTTATGTAGATAGAAATCAGAGATAAAGTGAAAGAGTGAGAGAGGGAGAAAAGGAGAGAGAGATAGGAACAATTCCACACTTTGCTTTAATGATTATCCACAAACTGCTGATTCAATTTTAACAGAACAACTTTAGAAAACACAAAGACATCTTAAACTAAAATTCATTTGATTGAGAAGCCCGCATTTGACAAACAAATGTTCAAATCTACAATAAAAAGACATCTTAAACTAAAAATCGACATTAAAATACTGAAGGAAGATGTCATCAAATACAATTTCAAACTTGCTAATTCTTTAGAAAACACAAAGGTAACTCAGTTCGAAATCTAAACATAACAGCACTGCTTATGTTGATAGCTTATAAGGGAAATACATATTAGTAAATTTAATGATTGACACATCAAAAGACACAACAATAAATTACACATAATGTACATGCAGAATTTCAATAAACAAGGGTTACAAACTTGTATTCAAAAAGTTAAGAATTTTAAACAGGAAAACGGAACAATTGAGTAAGCTACAACATACCAGCAGTTATCGAGCCTCCTGGTGAATTTTTAAATAACTTGATAGTACAAAGCTTGTCTCACGACAACAGCTAAGATGGTTTCAATCCAAGGCACGCTGCACTGAGATACCTATGTCTCCTCTGACTCCGCAGTTCGCCTTTAAAGAAAAGGTATAACAAACCTCACATGAAGGAAGAGACATTCATAAAGCAAACGTCAAACTTACTAATTTAAACTACTATCTAAAGCCAAAAAAAAAATGAAAATTAGAACTTACAAAGAAAGACTTAGGGGCACCAAATGCACTTCCTGATGGCACTTGATATTCCCAATCTGGCACATACAGACCACATAACAGAACGATGTACAAGGTGGACAGCTCAGAGACCACTAGTCTATAATTTGCCCACGAAGCCGGTTAGAAAAGAATGGTTGTAAAAAAGAGTGAAGGCATTGGTAACATTTTTTTTCCAAAAAGAAAGCGCAAATACACTATTTCGTCTAAAAGTACATAACATTTTCAGGATATTTGACACAGAAAAAAGAACAGAACAACTAAAGTACGATCTCTTTCAATAACAATAAAAGACATTCAAACAGAGACCCAGCCACTGTGCAAAAGATAAAAAAACAACCTTTTATTTATACAAACAGGGAAGCTATAACTAAATTTTATTAATGATAGTAAACCCTATAAAATCTGGAATCTCCCTCAACACATGGAAAGATGGGAATACAAACAATCTTAAACTTATGCCAGAAGAACAAATAAAATGAACCAAAAACAAACTTACCTGCGGAGAGGGAGAAGAGCCTTCCGTCGATGGCGACGAGGATGGAGGAGTTCGACATCAGGAGGGTGGCTGGAATGCAGAGGAGACCGCCGGAACTTGCCCGGAGAGCCTTTGGAAGAACTGGGTTAGCAACCCCAACGGTTTGTGGAAGCTGGGTCTTCGGCCGGAGGAGAACGTGAACAGGCCTGGAAGAGAATGCTGGAGGAGCTTCGATTGATGGTCGCTGAGGGAATGCCAGAGGTGTTTTTCGAGCTGGAGTACTTCAACGAAATCGTCGATCGATTTCCAGCGCGGGAGAGGGAAAAGAGAGGGCGCCCGTTACGCGCGAAACAGGGCGCGGGAACTTGGGTCCCAATTCAAATTGGGACCAAGTAATTTCATATGGGCCCTTTAGGCCCATATGAATCTGATCGAAATCCGGCCCAACGCCTGGGTCGGATTTCGCGTGATTCGGCCGACGTGTCATTCATGACCGTCGGCCGAATTGTCTTCCACTGGCGGATAACTTTCCATCTGCCGGCGGAACAGAGTTTTTTAGTAGTGTTCCTCTTCCTCTTCCTCTTCCTCTTCCTCTTACTCTTACTGGGAATTTTCATCTGCATCTTCATATTCACGTTCATCTATGAAAAATTTGCCAAGATGTGATTCTTCAATATGTGAATGCTCGAGGTCTAACATGGAGTTTAGTACTATTACAGAACTCTCCCTGTTCACTGTTTTTGTCATTAGCATAATCATGCAGGCACTGGAGATGTAATTAAAATGGATCCCCTTGAAACAATCCGTAACTGGTTTGTGGCTAGGTAAGGCATGGTGAGAATTAGGCCCTTTGGTCCATGAGAAGGTGGTGAGGTCGAACACTTCACCACAACAATTAGCAAGAAATACTGAAAAATATATACTATCGAAGACAACACCATAGCAGAAGAAACGCTTCTCTAGCATGGGAAGCAGAGGACTCCACTCGTCCCTCTCTACGTTGTAAGCCATTGCCGATTGCAGTGACTCGTCAGTTACCGGATTCCACCCGCCTGCCACAAAAATCATCCCGACTCCGTTAGTAGCGTGGGCAAATAACAACTGAAGGGGACTTGGCATCTGGGCTCCCTCTCGCCATTCCCCCTTGGAAACTTTATACACCCACAAGGAGGTACCACGTGAAGCCCATGGATCCAATGTCGTCAGGTCACCCATCACCACTAGCTTCTCTCCCGTCATGGAAATAACACAGCATTTTGGCAGGCTAGCCGCAGGAAAATCACCCCTCGCACCTCCTAACTCGTTTCGCCATGTCGTACAATATCTGCCGGCAGCGGACCCGGTGCCGGTGCCCTTGGCTTTGTTCTTCTTCTCGTATTTAATATCTTCTTGCAACAAGATCATTAATTTCCCATCCTTGCCGGGTATACTATTCGAACACGAGACCAGTAGATAGTGAAGGAGGTTGTAGAAGCATGAGCATATTAAAATATATGAAACCACTAACAACCTTACTATGTACGATTACTTATAGCAATCAAAACTCAACTAAATGAGATTAAAGCTCCACTAGTCTGGTCTTTTCATATAAATTTACACAAACAAAAATATATGCAATACAGATTACCTTAATAAAGCCAACAGAACTACAGAAATAATTTTTAAACAGAAGATAGAACAACAAATTAAATCATAGATCTAATTACAGCATACAATCAATATGATGAATCAGGAAGAAGAACAGAAAATTGAATCCTTTATCTAAATTACAGCAAACAATCAAGATAATGAATCAGGAAGATGAATTCAGACTTTAAGTAACTGAGTTACTGATTCAAATAGTTAATTCTACAAACTCTAACAAGACACAATTTTATGTTAAGAAATAATTCAAAAAGATGGAATTAGATCTGAAATCGAATTTAAAACAGACTAAGACTTACATAATCAAAACCACCATTTAGCATTTAAAACACGTACTACTATTTAACATGCAATCTTTGAATAATAAAACGTAGATAAAATCAATTAACACTCTTTATACAAAATCAAGCATGGTAGTGACTCACTAACAGGCAAAAGAAACAACATTTTTATTAGAAATCAAATAAATATAAAACTTATCAATTTGAAGTCCAAGTTGTAGCGTGGAGAACCCACTGCCTTAAAGACTTAATCGGCGATCTCAGATGCACAATCGATATTCCAATACTCCCAAGGTGACGCAGCTCTCTTCCGGTGAGGTGCACTCGTCACCGGAAGAGTGGAATTGTCAAGAGAGAACCCAGAAATAAGAACCAGCACACAGGAAACCGAATAGAAACAATAGACAATGATTGAGAGAGAGCAAGACTGAGATTTAGAGAGATTTTTGAGCAACAGAGAGATTGAGCGAGAGTGGTGGTTTTTTCCATACCTCTAGTTTCCGGGATAACCCTCTTTATACCCAATGCTTCAACAGTTGCAACCTCTTCCGAAGAGTCATCTCTTGCCAAAGAGTCCCCTTGTCGAAGAGTAGCTTCGCTGAAGCCGTTGGGGGAAGAGACATTGTCCGATTCCTCTCCCCTCCTCCTTTGCTCCAACCTTAATTTCTCCCTCAAATCAATCGGGAGACCAAGGGAAATCAGTCGTGTAAAAAAGACACGATTATTCTCTCTAATTGGGAACCGACTTATGATAAGTCATTTTCCCAACAGATAGTGCTGCCGGTCAGTGAAATAAGTGTGCGCTGCAGCTGACTTCCATAGCTTACACACCATCCCAAGCTTATAAGAGTGGAGCAGAGGGACTCAACCAGACACTTTGTTGCAATCTTTTTGGTAGTACGGGACAAAAAAAAGTAGTGATATGTGTATTGCCGAGTTTTACTATGAAGGTTTACAGCCTGATGTGGTGTCCTCTTTGGAAGATTGAATTAAAACATATCTAAAATAATGACTAAAGAGAGGGAATGGGGCATGGAGATAAACCAGGAAAGAAGAATTTAAAAACAACTAAAACCCTAAATAATTAAGAGTCGTGCCAGGAGAGAAACATGATGCGAGGAAACAAACATGATGGATTGGAGAAGAAAATGAAGAGAAAAATTCGGGCAGACAAAAGATGAGAGAGCAAGGAAAAAGGAAACGTGGGGTGGAAGCGGGAAAAGGAAGAACAAAAACAGAAAAGATAAGATCATGAGGGTATTGAGAAAAAGGGTATTAAAATCTATCGAGGAGATCAAATATTGGGAGAAACAAACGGGATGAGTTTGATAATTGTACATATAAGAGTTAATTTTAATCAATAGGAGATGTATATCTCTGTCTTTCCAATCTCAATAACTATCTAACTTGAACATAAAAAAATAAAATCACGTGGGAGCTTTAATCTCTCAACGAAAACCTGATTTAAATGTTATGAGACCACTACACCAATATATAACAACCACATTCAGTTTTTTTAACTTTTTTTTACTCATTGCAGGTAATTGGTTTTTAATTATTATATATCAATATGAGCTAGTTAAATGAGATTACATAATTTTACTTCTTATTTATTTCTCAGGCGTTTACTAAACATCATCTTTGAGATCAGCAGTATATTTATTTTTAAAAAAATAATATCAATGTTTTAAAAATTGTCGTTGAACGAGTGGAACATCTGATTTTGGTTGAACCTGTTCAACTGGGTTCAGGGTTGGAGCAATGAAAATATACGTTTAATTTATCACAAACTATGTGGAAACAATAACTAGAAACTTTTGACGGAAAAAATATTATGAGATTTTATTTGCACTAATCAGTATTGGGTACAAAATATAGAACAATGAATGACTCTGTTTTCAAGAAATCATTTTAAAGTTTTAGAGGATTGACAAGCTGCATGCTTGGATTGATTTTCAATTTTCAAATATATAAAGTTTTTACCCAAAAGGAAAAGATAACTTTGATCAGGAGAAAATACTAGCCACATTTCCATGGCTAGTTGTCACCCTATATATCCACGGACCATAGAAGTAGTTGGCTAGACTCTTTCAGATGTCACCACGTGGCATTGGCTAAGTTTAGACTTCACCGATGTCAAGGCCACGCCGGTTGTTCTTCGCCCACGCTTCCGACGGAGTCGGCCGGATGATCTTTATGGCGGAGAAGCCATTGTTCTGCATAGATAAAAAATTCTAATTAGATAAAAAAATTCTAGTATTTGGTTAATCACATGACCACCACTAATATTGCGGGTTGATTTGCCTAGCTACTAACAAAACCAATAAAGAGGCATGAACCAGTACCGTATGCAAGGGGTACTGATGATAGACTTGTACATTTCGTGCACGTTACACTCGGAACAGTCACATATATGTAGAAGCCCACCTTACCACGTTTCTCATAAATACAGAGGAGATGAAGCATACAGCAGTATTTTTGCCTTAGGAATACTCTGCAACATGGTTCGTTGAGTTCCCTTGAAAAAAATTTTAATTCAAAAATTGTATGATAACTCTAATTAGACCAGCTCAATCCTAGTGGTACATCGAATGTTAATACCATTAATGTAATCGATCAGCCTCCAAGGATCAGTAATAGAGGATGCGAGACTACGTACTCCCAATCAAACACCTATATATATTTATTGTGAGTTTTTACATCCTGTTGTCATCTTGGCAGCCTAGTTGACAGTTCCTATTTTATCTCTTACCTGAACTGCCAACGAGGATGCCACCTCACGGTGTAAACCCTCACAAGGAAATTTGGCAATACACATATCACCACTTATTTTTAATTATTATTATTTTCTTATGGTTTTTGAAAGCCCATTTAATAAATTTAAACAAGAATTAAATACAATTACAATATCATAAAGAGGATGAGAGAGGAATATAAGACATTATCTTATTAAACGAACTATTGGATCAAGAAATAACTAAAAATCATATACTAATCAATTACATGAAATATATTGATCTTGATCTATTTATTAAAGTTTTTAGTTTATGACAATGATGTCAATGGTGATGTTGGAGGTAGTTATATGTTGGGGATTCAAACAGGAAAAGCTTGAATGTTTAGTTTTAAGGAAAGAGGGAGAAAGGAAAGAGGGGAAAAGGAAAGAGGGGGAAAGGAAAGAGGGGGAAAGGAAAGAGGGGGAAAGGAAAGAGGGGGAAAGGAAAAGAGGGGAAAGGAAAGAGGGGAAAGGAAAGAGGGGAAAGGAAAGAGGGGAAAGAAGAAAGGGGGGAAAGGAAAGAGGGGAAAGGAAAGAGGGGAAAGGAAAGAGGGGAAAGGAAAGAGGGGAAAAGAAAGAGGGGGGAAAGGAAAGAGGGGAAAGGAAAGAGGGGAAAGGAAAGAGGGGAAAGGAAAGAGGGGAAAGGAAAGAGGGGAAAGGAAAGAGGGGAAAGGAAAGAGGGGGAAAGGAAAGAGGGGGAAAGGAAAGAGGGGGAAAGGAAAGAGGGGATTAGGTTAAGGACAGGAGGAAAGGGGAAGAAGGAAAAACTAAAAGTGAAGATGTTTTCTGTTATTTTAACCTAATTGGTCCAAAGGGGTGAGTTCTTATTTATCATAATCCAAAAGATTCATGATTGTGGATTAGTCCATTCTAACATGGACTTATAGAATAAACCAGAAATAGACAGATAATCATAAATAAACCCTTAATTTAGTAAAACCCACCATAATACTCATTAATGATCCATAACAATAATAATAAACCTAGTAATATATTCCTAACAACCAACCCCATCAAGTCTGCCCATGTTATCCAATGTCCATGGACTTTGGTTTACAATAATGTCAAGTAATAAAAAACATGTGGAACATGTCATGAGATGGTTTTTTTTTATATTGTTGCAGGGTCTTATTGGTGGGTGGCCAAACACAGCTGGACCAATAGTAAATGTAGGTGCTTTGAACTGTTATGATGCTGTTCGTTGATTGTCTAAATAAGTGAAGAATGTATTAGAGTAAATGGAGATTACTGAAAAAACACAACAGTCCTCTTTTGACTTTTTAGCAATGTTGTCGGTCTCCTAAATAGATCAAAAGTGCAACTTGGATCTGATATATATCTCTTGGAAAATGCTATCTGCAAGTATCTAACGTATATGACATAACCAGCCAATTCGAAACACAGTTGCCTAGGGTATTTTATCCTTTAGAATTCCTACCGGCTAGTTATGTCATGTACTTTGGATAGGTATTGCAGCCTAGGTGCAGCAAGGATTAGTCATATCTCTTGCATATACCTAATTACTGTTAGTTTTATTACTTGCATGGTCTCAAATGTCGTATATGCCTTGAGGATCAATTGTTTTCTTGCCATTAATCTTTGTCCTAAAATCGTAATATCTATGAACCTTTGTTCAATAAAACAATTAGCACCAATGAACCTTTTTGCATCAATAATGCAAATATTTAGGACCAACTTTATTGAAAGAATAAACTTGGTACTAGTAGTAGAGTATGTTTCTAGGTTTACCGAAATAATGAATTCGGTTTCCCTTAAAAATAATATTATTAATACATATTACACAGACGCCACTTTCCTGTGAGTGTGGAGAATTTTTCAAGTAAGAGTTTTTTTTGAAGGGTCATTTTGAAATGTTTATTGCATAACTGCCATTTCGCAAATTGAAAGTGTTTATTGCATTACAATCCAAAGATTCGCACCTATAGGAAAAACTGAACTTTTCACCATGTTAGTATTTATGATTTTTTAGTAAATTAAATCAATAAATATAAATAAAGTGCCTTCTTCATAATGAAAAGTAATATTACCGGAAAAATATTATCTTTTAATCGGAAGTTGATCGTTTTATGTAGTATATTTAGAAGCATTTTGGAAATATAAGTTAAAATTGGAGCGTATGAGAATTAGAAAACCTACAAAAGCATAGATGATGCGATATTCCACACGTATCATCCAGGACATACTTCTCCAAAACCATCAATAAAAATAAATAAATAAAACAACAGTACCATCGAAGGAAAAAATTGAAGTAAACAGAACATTGTGGAGCATAGTCAATCTTCAGCTATCCAAGTTGAGGAAGACAACTAAAATAGCAAAATGTCTAGTAAAGCCTTGACATAAACGTTGTACCGTGCGTGTAAAACTTAAAAGGTTTTATTCAAACTTTTAAGTAATTCAGTTGGAAAAAATTTCTCACAATGTCATTTTATAATCTTACCCATGTCCGAAATAGATTGAACCATATGGAATCTATATATGAAGCATCGACCCTGGACAAGTCCTCGATTAGAAGAATAAAATATGTACGAAGCATTGATGTACTTCAAATATGTGTACAAAGCTGAAGCAACTAACCCCCAAGATCCTTCAAATTTTCAGCAGACCAGCACCCCAACAGATCAGCAGAGTGCAAATTTTTACCGCACCATAATAAAAAAGGAGATTTACAAAGCATTGTTTTTTGTGGAGTCCCACGCCCGGACTAGATGGTTTCCATGCAGTTTCTATAATCACCATTGGTCCCTTTTTAAAGAAAGACACCACCCAAATCTTCCTAAATACGTCCTCTTCCGCCTCAAATCTCCATGATTTGAATCTAAAAATATCATATACTATACATGAAAGATGTTGATCTTGATCTTTTTATTAAATTTTTTAGTTTATGACATTGATGCCATTGGTGATGTTGGAGGTAGTTATATGTTGGGGTCATAGGACATGGATAGGATAAGGATATGGATTCCTAGGACAGAGATATTGATTTACACTCTTTGAGGGAAGCAAACAAGTAGAAATTAGTTAATAGATTCTATCATTCTCATCAATATATAAGATACATAAATACATGATAATGCTTACATAAATATCACGCCGGCGAGACTAGATATTTATTTAACTCGTGCGTCTCCTCTGCCTAACAGAGAGATGAACTCGACGGCGACGGTGAGAGCATTGCTGGAAGCCAAGGAACTGAGACTCGTCGACGACCACGAGGATTCCGACCCTCCTCCGGCCAAATCCGAAACTCCCCTGAAGACAATACAGGGCACTCCGTTGGACCTCGCCGTCTGCAAGCAAAAGGCGAGAGAGAAGGGTTAATAATTAGATTCAGAGGGGTGAAACATCGGCAGAGAAACAGAGAGGGAGAAACAGAGAAAGATGGCGTCTACGGACCATGACGATGGCAGCGCTTTCTTCGTCGACGGTGGAGACTTTAAAGGTGCTAAAAAGAAACTCTCGATAAGCAGCATTATCTACAAAAATGTCCGCCGTGGATCCTCTGTGTCCGAAGACCACTTTGGGTACTTCCGGCAGACAATACGTCGCGTTCTCGCACTGTTGCAGCTTCAAATCCTGCGAGCATATTGCAGATTAAAAATGGGGGATCTTTTTAATTTTTATCGAGTAAATCAAAGTGGAGGTCGGAAAGTAAAGAAAGAAGCATACTCGAAGCGATCCTGCGAGATGGTACCACGACGCGTCGGGTTGGAGCCAGAAGACCTCCTCCATGGACCGACCGACGGAGTAGAATTCTTCAGGTTTGAACTGCACCCTCGACAGAGAGTTCTCCCCTGCCACCGGAATGTTGTAACTCCCTATCGCGAGCTCCGGCAAGTCTCCCTTCTCCGAGTTCAATTTCTGTCGTTTCAATTCCGATATGGATCAGAAATGGAAACAGAGTATGAAACCCAGCATCGATTTTGATCGAAATTCAGATATGATTGAGTGACGATTCACCATCCAGGCCCAGGAGCCAGTGAAGGCAATGTATTTGAGGATGCTAACGTCGCCGAAGGACAAGGAGTCATTGGCACTTCCGGCGGTGCCGTAATGCACGATTCCCCTCATCTCAAACACGTCTATCAGGATTTGGACCGTAACTCCAGCGTTCAACTATACAGAATATATGTTCAACATGAGTGTACCCCAAATTGGTTTCAATTTTGTTTCTGAAAATCCTTATTAATCAAACGAGAGAGAATACAAGTACCCTGTACCCTTCTTTGGCCGGACATTACACAGATGACATCTACGTCTCGAATGGTTCCAATGTGGAACTCCCGCCCTGTAACAATACCAATTGAAATCAGAGAAATATTTAACGTTCCAATTAGATGGAAGAAGAGTCATTTTGGAGAAACCCAAAATGAAAAAAAATCGAAATCAGAGAAACCCAAGATGGAAGGAGAAGCAGCTTTAATTGGGGAGGTGGGGATGGGATCTAGTGGTGACCGGAGATATGGACGGATGGTGACCGGGTCCGGGGACGGAAGAAACCGGAGTCGAAGAGGGCTCGTTCTTCGGCCTCGTACGCCATCACGACGCCGACGTAAGGTCCGCGAGCGTTCACCTCTTCTACCACTTCCCGAAGCGGGTGGCTCCCAGGTAGCGCCGGGACGAGCGGCGCCGAGTTAAGAATGTACAGTACGAAGAATAGAAATCCGAGCATCGACTTCGTGTCCAGTTCCATTCTAGCTCCTTGACGAAAGATGAGATGAATCGGGGATTCTTAAATAATGCCACTAGTGGAACTTCAATACTGTGTCACATGGGTTATAAAGATTGGGAAGAACCGAAGCATGTAGGAGAAGAGGCTTGAATATTTCAGCGGATTCATGGATGGAAAAGTCGGACCACCTATTCGTCCTCTTCTTTCTTACATAACTAATATACGTTGCTTTCAAACAGTCGATAATTAATAAAACGGAAGGAGAAGAAAAGGCCGCCATTGACTTTTTAGCGCCTAGGTTGTTGGATTTGATGTTCCAGGTAAAAGATCATCTCGCTTGATGCGGACTGAAGATTTGTTGACAAATGATCTTTTAATTTAGGACGACATAGCTGATCGTTTCAATTTTCTAATGGTTTTTTAGGAAATTTTGTTGGAGTAGGGGTTAGCTTTTGTTTAATGGACCCCATTGTATCTCCCAGGATTTGCCTCGAGCCCTCGAGTATCACGTGGGGTACTCGTCGCCGGAGAACCCGTCCTTGAAAAGTCCAGTCGGATATCTGAAGGTCGAGACTAACATAATCTTGATGTCGGAGCAGTTTGATTGCATATTTGCACTGAGGACCACAAAAGGTGACAAGTCGAGATGTTATAATTCTCGGCTTCTTTTTACGAGATTTTTTACGGAGTAGAAACACCTAATACGGATTGAAATCGAGTCTAATATATGAATTCTTTTCTAATGTAGCATCAATGGGAAGAGAGATGGTTCAGTACAATATAGTTCGAAGAAACTTTCATCATTTTGAAAAGCCTTACTATTAAATTGAACAATGTCTTTCTATTAACTTTGGTAAAATCGATTTCTTTTATTTATTTTTCTGATCAAACTATGTAACCATGGAAAATAAATTAATGGGTGGATGCAAGTCTCTTAGGTTATCATGGAGGTTCAACAAAAATATATACTAGTAAACTCATCTCTATAATTGTTTTTCATAGGGCGGGTTTGGTTTTATGGAACGTCCTAGCTTACTCCGCCTCGTCCTGTTGCCACCCCAAATATTGTGCAACTACATATATACATTCAAATGTGACAACAATCCAAAATATGAATTAATTTAATTTAAGGCTAATCTACCAGTATATATATATATATATTAAGTCTAATCTACCTGTTATCACACTAAATTACAAAAGCAAAAAACAAAAAACACCATTGAAAATCTTATCAACTTCTCAAACGTGGATAAATTAAAATCAAACTCTGCCAATAAATGATCAATATTCAAAAGTTATTCACGACAGAGAAGCTGAAAATGAGAAGAAAAGAGAGCATCGAAATAAGAAGAGATTAAAAAGATAGCATCAAACTCAGGAAGTCTTATCGTATGCAAGTATAGTATAAATGGTACCAAGGGCAGTGAGACCTAAGATGACAATGGCTGCAACAACCGAGAAGAGAGTCCATGGGTTCTTAAAATAGGTCTTCTTCAGGTAAACCCACCATTCACGAAGCCTCTTCTTCCATTTTCTTGAGTTCTTTTCATAATATTCGTCGATATCAGCTCTCACTTCCTCGTAGGCGGTACTATAGGGGAAGTACCTCACCTCGTGTTGCAGCTTGTGCAAATACTCTGCAGTCTTCTCCTGGTCCACCTCGTCCGACAGTATGAGTCGTGCGTCTTTGAGTAAGCGGACGTCTTTGGACGTTCCGAGGAGGAATGCGATGAACCTGATGTATGCGCTAATTTCGTGGCCTTTGCCCTAGTGTAGATGCTCGTAGGCCACCATGTTCAGCAGCATGCTCTCTGCGTCCCTATTAATTATGATTTTGGACATTGCTAAGATCCCCTTTTCCTTGTCGAACGTGATCTTCAAGTTTCCACAAATGTATGGCCGCAGTGCTAGTAATTCGTTGTTCTTAAATACGATGCCAACACTGTCTAGCTGGGCGGCACTGTGCATCCGGTCAGTGAGTCGTCTGGGGCATGGGCGATGGGTGCCGATCACAACATTCCTCAGCTGGTCAAGGAAGTGCAGGGGTTCCTGAAGATAGTTGTGATGGAGGTTAATCAATAGCATAGTTTAATAGAGTAAACTTGGGTTTAAAATTTAGTAAAAAATGATTAGTCAAAGTTAGAAAAATTTATCTAATTAATAAACTTAAAATATTTTAGTTGGGAATCAATATGAGAGCTTATCACCAACTCCGAAAAACTTTAAACAAAAACGTCGATCGATCTTTTCAGTACTTACCTTCTCATTGCCCTCCTGGATGCCTTCTGGTTTCTTCCACACGCTCGGATCCGTCGTTAATCGATTTAGCTTTTGAGTTAGAAATCCAGGGAGCTGATTTTCCAGCATCCCACGATCGTTCAACAAGATAGGGTGCCCAAGGAGTGAAGCCCTGGAGCTAAACATGGGATCGTTTTCGCAGTAATCCGATTTATATGCTTTGACGTCATTGTTTTCATAAGCTCGAATCATCTCTAACCAACATAATCCGTCTATAACCATGAGTTCTAGGAACTTATCAGGAGAATCCTTCCATTTCGCACCTAAATCTCTATATGAATCCATTAACGACTTGGTGAGAGGCCTCAGATCATCGACATAATCTCTAAATGATTTTCCCGTTCTCTTGAGTACATGCGCCAGAGCTCTGTGTTTGTGGATTTCCATTTCCGCGAGGTGAGGAGAACCGTGATGGTATGGCCCGTAGGAGACGAGCTTGGGTGTGTATGCCTGAGGGTTCATTTCCCTCACGTACCATGGGATTCGGTAAATACAACACTTGTCCCATATTTTTGCCTCTTCTTCTTTGGACATTCCCATCGGCTTCTCCAGGAGTCTAGTGTCAACGATGCAGGTAGCATCCTCTTTTGCTGCCGTTTGGTCCATGATCATCTGCTTCTCCTTTCGGGAAGTAACTACAGAAATCTCTGCTTGCTTTAGTAATCTCTCCCTCTCCATCAGGGTACGTAATTGCCAATATCGTTTTAAACTCTCTCTGGGTCGATGATGTCTACGCAACTCGCCTTCTCTAGCAGATGATCAAAGCCGCCTATAGGAAAGAGATCAAGCTTCAACACTGGCTGTCTCGAGTCTGAACTTCTCCCCGTGCCCATAAGAAAAATATCTCCAAAACAATCGTTCCTTGCTTTTTCTATCTAGATTCCAATCTTCCAGTTAATTATATCTCTAAAGTAAAGATTCGTTAAGTATTGAAGATGGGCTTCCCACAGTACTCATAGATCCAAAAGTATTCCAATCACTCTTCCATAATTCCCCTTCGCTTTTTCCTTTTCATTTTACTTTCTGGAAGTGTGACGGTTACTCCTTGGATGTCTTGAAGCAAGCCTTCCAAGCATCTAATCACAATTCCATTAGAAGCCACATATCGTTGAGGCATGCATGAAACTGAGACTATAGATCATTAATGCTTATATTCTGTAGAGTCCTGATTGATCTCGGACCTATCATGAGATCCCACTTTGCCCGGTCTTCATTTGCAGAACTAGCAAATTAAGTCACCCCCAACAGGGAAGTCGTCAACAGTACTGGCTGATTTTCTCAACAATTCTAAGGCCTAGAGAGAGATACTGTAATTAGTCAACCACAGACGCTGCTCCTTTCTTTCCACCTCCCAGTTTTGTCTCTGAATTATAAGCTCCGTTAAGTAATATTAAACATGGATTCCCGTAGTCATCTACCAGAAATTAACCGTGTCTTTCCTCCCCTCTTTTCTCCTTTTTTTTTTCTTTACTAGTTGCTCTTTAATTCGCTGTCTCGGCCTCACCGGGTCTTTATTTATTATATATATAGAAGTCAACCAAGGTGGAACATTCTTATTGTTTCTTTGCACTCTTTATTTGGGAGTTTTTCTTTGCTCAGTACTTCCCTAGGCCATGTAGCCGATCAACCTTGGAGCTTTTAATCGTCTAAATCACTCCTGTAAATTTGTTTGAAGTTTGAACAACTGTATTAATCCAATCCATTGTTTGCCGGTCTCTATGCTCAACGCCAATGAATTTAAGCGGGAAACTTCTTTGTGCATCATTTCTGTTCCTGCATCATATGTTGGGAACCAATCTTTTTTACCACAGAAAAGCCAAGATGGTCAATAGTTGCAAGCTTAACTGCCGGTTTTACTGCACAACGTTGTGGTAATTAAGGCCCATCTTCAACATGAGTTCATATATACAAGTTTCAATTTTGTTTCTGAAATCCTGATTAATCAATCGAGAGAGACAGTACATTGTACCCTTCTTTGACTAGAAATTACATATATAGATGACATCAACGTCTCGGATGGTTCCATTGTGGAACCTCCGCACTGTAAAATCAGAGAAACGTCCCAAATGGAAGTCAACCATTAAGGTTGAACAGCCTTATTTTATACTGTCTACCTCATATAATTTGAAATCGGGTCTAGTATATAATTTATGTTTTTGTTTATTTTTTCTAATGTAGGACCAGGGAAGATAAAATAGAGGGACGTATATAATCTAAATGAAAAGCACGAAGGGCATGGAGGTAGTTCAGGACAATGTATATAGTTTGATACTGTAACGTCTTTCCCATTTTAAAAAGCCTTACGCTAGGGCAAACTCATACAATAACAAAAACATTTATTTAACTTGAGCGGTATATATATATCTTTTTTGTTAAGGTTGATAAAATCGGTTTCTTTTGTTTATTTTTCTAATCAGTCTATGTGACAACGTAAAATAAATTAATGGGAAAATGCAAGTCCTCTTTTCTATTTCTCTTATGGTATAATTGAGGAAGAGCAAAATATGAATAAACTCAAATGAATCTCCATTGTTTACTTCACGTAAATATTCTAATACAATGCATGTACAGAGGGACAATTTAATTTTAAAAATTTTGAAATGGAAATGCTTGATATATATTATTTTGAAAGCTGCCACAAGATGGCAGCAGGGATGGTCAAATGGGAAACCCGCCCCAACCCGACCACCGACCAACTTAAACCGAGGACGGGGTTACCATTTTGCCTCTTGGATTGGGAACAGGTTTTGCCCCCAAAACCAGCCCAACTAGGAATAATGTATTAATTAATACATTTAAGGTTAATTAATTTACCTGTATATTTTAAAATTTTAACACGAAATTAACAAAGCCAAAAAAATCATTGAAAATCTTAGCCAGCTACTCAAACGTAACATGGCTAAATTTAAATTAAACACTGCCAATTAATGAACATTTAAAGTTATTCACCACATAAATTAAGCTGAAAAATGAGAAGAAAAACGATCAAGTACTCTTGATTCCTTGAAACAAGAAAAGATGAGAAACATACATGCATCAAACTCAAGCAGCATTATTATAGTAAGCAAGTGCGCAATGAGACCTAAGAGAACAACGGCAGTAAGAAGAGAGATGTAAGTCCACGGGTTCTTAAAATAAGTCCCTTTCAGGTTAACTCTCCAACACTTAGAACCAGTACTGACGATAGGTGATTTCAATGCCTCATTATCGTGTGATGAGAAGTTCTCTGCACGTGGCACTAACTTTAGAACAAATAAATCTTTCCACTCCTTTATCATAAATCGTGGCTGGATTGATATTGGATATAGAGGGACTAAATTCACTTGGTCAAACGGAAGGGATCAGGCTAACTTAGTCATGGCTAGACTAGATAGGGCATTCGTGAATGGGGCCTGGCTGCGATGCTGGCCGCATTCAAATCTCCTTGTCCTACCTAGGGTTAGATCGGGCCACCTTTTTAGTTATCTCAACAAGGGTAGAAAACAAATGAATCACAAGCCATTTAGATACCAGGCAATGTGGAGGAGAGGTGAGGGATACGAAGAGCTGGTCAGTAATGCCTGGAACAGCATGAAACACCCTCATCAATCACCCCCTTGAATACCTGCCTAGTAGATTCAAAAGAATAGCCGAGGACCTGACACAATGGAACAGAGCATCTTGAGAATTTCCACAAAAAATATTAGGAAAACAGCTAAAGAACTAGCTGATGTCCAACATTGCATTCAGAATCATTCACAAAACCAAGCTTACTTAGCACAGGAAAAAGAACTCCAACACAAGCTCATGAATCTGTTTAGGATAAAACACATCCATACCTTCCAAAGAGGCAGGCAAAACATATTTAAAGATGGGGACGAGAATACTAGATTCTTTCATTCTTTTGCTAGAGGTAGAGCCCAAGTAAACAATATCCAACAAATTGAATCCTCCATAGGAACACTGCTTGAATCGGAGGAAGATATTAGAAAAGAAGCACACCTCTTCTTCGCAAAGCACTTCTCCCAACAAGCAAAACAAGGCACCCCTCCTTTTCAACCACAACAGAAACTAGCTGTAGATAAAAATGCCCTCAGCGCCCAGATCAATATGAGAGAAATCAGAACCGCCCTCTTCTCAATGGAATCATACAAAGCCCTTGGACCCGACGGACTTCAACCCATTTTCTATAAGCACCACTAGCCTTTGATAAATAATGATCTCCTAAAGAATATCCAGATGTTATTCAACTCAAGAGAGATGGTCAAGGAACTAAACAAGACAAACATAGTGCTAATTCCCAAAAAGGATCAGCCAAAATATTTTAGTGATTATCGTCCTATCAGCCTATGTAATGCAACTTATAGAATCCTGAAAAATTACGACTTCAAAAAATTGTACCAAAAATAGTATCAAACACCCAAGCGGCCTTTGTCAAAGATAGGCAGATCACGGATCACATAATGATGGCCCATGTAATATTAAAGACCTTTGAACTAAAAAGAAAGAAGTACACCTACTTCGGAACAAAAATAGACCTTAGAAAAGAATTTGATACATTATCTTGGGATTTCATAAGCCACACCATGGATGTTTTTGACTTCCCCACCCAATGGAAGGAATTAATTAATTCCTGCATGAGTACCACTATATATCAAATACTAATAAACAGCTCCCCGACTGAGCCCGTCATCCCAAAATGTTGGATTAGGCAAGGAGATCCTATCTCCCCCACTATTTTCATCCTTGTCACCGAACTTCTCTCGGCAAGGTTCCTGAAGTATACTAGGTTGGGAGCCATTCAGGCTTGTTATCCCTTACAAGATATGTCACCAGTTTGCAATTTGCATTATGCTGATGACACACTCTTGTTTGGAAAGGCCGAACCACAAAGAGCCAAAAATATTATTAAAGTCTTAGATGAATATGTTGAGTATTCTAGCCAACGGATAAATCCCCATAAATCATCAGTTTTTTTTTCTCAAAAGTAGTGCCAATAGATATGCTAGAACAAATTAAGGCATCCTTGCCTTTCAATCACACAACTTCACTAGGCCCATATTTGGGCCTCAAAATCCGACAATCAAGTGTCACTAGGGAATTCTATGACCCACTCATTAAATCAATCCAAAGGAGGCTAACTAGATGGAAGAAAAAGTCTCTCTCCCTAGCTGGTCACATAATACTCATTAAATCAGTCCCAACTAGCATACCTTTGCATACACTGACATGTTTCCAACTCCCCATAGGCTCACTGAGAAAATAGAACAGATTTTTAGGGAGTTTTTATGGTCATACAAGGGAAATAGGAAACTACACCTAGTAAAGTGGAAAAGCCTATGTGAATCACACAGGGAAGGAGTAGGACTAAGAAATTTACAAAGTATGGGATCAGTTCTGAGCACCAAATTGCTATGGCATATTTTCTCGGATTTTGACTCCCTATGGGCCTCCTTCATGAAGCTTAAATATGGGAAATCACCTCACTTAGCAACACAGAAAAATAAACAAGGTTTTTCACTGGAGTGGAAACAGATCTCAAAAAACATGAACTACTTCATATCCAACACAAAGCACCAGATCTCAAAAGGACATAATACCTCATTATGGTATGACAACTGGGTTTGGGATCTTGACAAACCACTAAGTGAAATACCCAGGCTTATGGAAGGCCCACATCACCCGGATTTAAAAGTAGAGGACATAATTCAAGGAGACAATAGATGGAATGAAAAACGTGTTAGGGAGTTGTGGCCTCCAAACATTGCTGATAGGATTTTGGAAACCCCAATAGCATCTATAGGACAAGATTTGGCAGTCTGGTCTCCTTCAACTGATGGCATCTTCACTGTTAAATTGGCATACCATGATATGCACAAGATTCTTAAAGAATGAAAACAGGAATTGCACAGTGGACCAAAGGACCCTCTTTGGCCTCACATAAGGAAAATGAAGACTTTGGCAAAGCACAAAACGTTCCTTTGGCTGCTCCTGAAAGATAGAATACCCACGGCTGATCACCTAAATCGTAGCGAAGTATAGGACAATGTGGCATATGTACAAATGAACCCGAATCACTAGGGCATCTCTTTCTGGATTGTATCTTCACTAAAAGAATGTGGGAGCCAGTAAAGAAGAAGACAGTTGACATACCAAACGAGTCAAATATTAGATCTTTCCTGTTCAAAGTCCTAACCTCAACACACAAGACTCCTTTCTAGGTCCCATGGACACATATGTACAACAACCTGGGTATTGTGGTGTAACAGAAACAAGAAAGTCTTCGAGAAAAAATCTATTATGCCTGAACAATGTGCAAATAGAATCCTAGGAATAGCTATTATAATCATAAAAACAAAGGACGTACCTGAGAGACTAAAAGAGAAATAAAATAGAATAAATATTTGTTGGGCACCACCCGCAGGACAACCTTAAGGCTAACTTTGATGGCTCTTCTATCTCAAATGGGTGTCACGCGGGGGCAGGCATGGTAATAAGAGACTCTATAGGAACACCGATGATACTAGCTTTCTGGCTTCTATATAAAAAGTCAAATAATGAGGTTGAATACCACGCTATATATTACTCTATACCTCATAAGGAAATTTTATCAAAATTATAATATCATAATTGAGGGGGATGCCAAATTGGTGACCCAATCTTTGTAGGGAAGCAATCCAGGTCATTGGAGACGGGAGAGATGGCAAAAGATTTGCCAAAATCTGTCGCAGAACTTGCCCCTGGTGAGGCTTCATCATCAGTACAAAGAAGCTAATGCCGTCGCAGACATGCTGGCGAAAAAGGAGACCCATTTTACTACAAAAGGCGAGAAGAAAATCCATATGAGGAAGTCCGTCCCAACCTTTTTTAAGGATTTTTTTGTAAATGACTCTTTAAGGGCAGGTGTTTGCCCAAGACTAACCTTTTCGGATGACCGTAATGTCTTAAACTCGGTAGAATCCATTGATGCTCTACCACAACTGGACACACCCGCAGGCACTTAATTGAAAGCTCTACCACTTGGTTTAGGATAAAAAAAAGGTTAATTTTCCATTCACGGAACCTCTTATTCCACTTTTTTTAAAGTTCTTATCACGGTATTCCTTGATATCAGCTCTCAATTCCACGTAACAGATCCTAGAGAAATACCTCATCTCATGATGCAACTTCTGCACATACTGTACAATCTTCTCGGAGTTTGGCCAGTCCAAAAATATAATTTCACTAAGCTTGCAGACGTCTTTGGGCTTTTGGATGAAGAATACAATGAACAGGATGTATGCGCTAATCTTGTGGCCTTTGCCCGGGTGTAGATGCTCGAAGGATACCATTTTCAGCATCATGCTCTCTGCTGTCATTTTGAAAAAGATATCGGGAATCATCAAGATACCCTTTTCCTTGTCGAACGTGATGTCCAATTTCACCAAAGGGGATTTTCTAATTATTTCTTTTTAAATAAGATGCAGACGTTGTTCAGTTGGGTCGCATTGTAGTGGATTTAGTTTAGGCATTTTGGGCTTTAGCAAAAGGATCTAATTACAAAATTCCTCTCATTGTCAAGGTAGTGCAGGGGTTCCTGAAGATGAGGTGGTGGTGGTTACTTCATTATGGCATTATGGATAAACTATATATTGACATATATAATATAATTTTTGTTATATCATAGGAAAATACGGATTCAACTAGGAGACATCAACTGTTTAATTGTTCCATTATCCTTGGTTAGGTACCTACACCAATTATACAATTGCCTTAATTGATTCTATTTCTTGTACTCTGTATCTACATATACTCACTTGTACAACAATTCAATGAAAGAGAAACTATTCATTTACATGGTATTAAAGCCAACCCTAGGATCCAAATCCTAGGTGTCTCCGTAACGGCTCCTGATGTATTCGTCAACGCTCTCTTCCTTCTTCTAAATTTCATAGCTGCCAAGAAATCTCGTCATTCGTCAACAACATCGTCAATATACCACATATCGCCCATGTTTCTCCTCCATGAGGCCTCTCCTTAGATCTCAGGAGCACTCTCAGCGGATATCATCTAAGCATATCACATTATTATTACCATGTCTCGATCAAGTTGGACAAACAAAACTATCTCCTATGGCGCTTCCTGTCCTCAATAGCCACCAAGTCATGGGACTCGTCGACAGATACATTGATCCTCCTCCAAAGTTAGTTCACCGTCCGATGAACCTGTTCTCAACCCTCCATATTATCAATGGTACATGATGGACTAAACAATTCAGAGTTGGATAGTTGCAACTATGTCTGAGCACTTTCAACTTAAAAACAACTTCCACAATGTGGCAAAAACTGAAGAGTGTCCACGCCTCCACCTCTCAAGCCCGGTTGCACCATCTCTGTTTCCAACTTCAGATTCTGCGAAAGGGGTGACTATCAATGACCGTGTACCTCGGCAAGGTAATATCCATTGTTGATGATTTTGCTGCCTTTGGCCAACCTCTTGATGATTAAAAGTAACACACTATGTTGTGACTGGCCTTTGACCGAAGTTTAAACCGTTTGCCCAAACGGTCCCTGGACATGAAGATCCCATCATGTTTGACACCCTTCAGAATCTCCTCCTAATGTAGGAGGTCTGCATACATATGCAAGAATAACTCATACATCTCGAGCTCTCGAGTCGTCCTATGGAAAATGTAGCTACAAGGAGAGGTCGTGGCATCCAATGATATGTGCTACAACTTAAGTCTCATATTATAATGAGCGAACGCCAACTTTGTTAATTTGTCACACCATAACCTGTTTCTCTGATTTGTGTTTATAAGTGAAAATGTGCTCCAATTTCTTTCACGACTTGATGATGATAATGTTTGAGACAAAATTCTTATAGCAATCTTTCTAAGATGAGGAGCATCTAATCCATAAGTAACCTACCAATCAGATGTAAATATACAAAATAATTGAATATACTTTTTATAAAAAATAAACTATTTTTTAAAGTTTAAAAAAAATACTGGGTTCAAACTTATTCCAAGCTTGAGTAGACATTATAGAACCAAAAGTGTCTAAATTCTCATGAACTTTTTTGCCTAAAAAAAAAGTTTGACATAAAGTTTATGCAAAAAACACTTAACTACTATAATTATAATAAATGATTTCGGTACTGCTATATTTTACGGTGAGCCTTTACATCCAGATGTGGTTGTCCTCTTGGCAGCCAAATTGGCCGTCTAAATAAGGTTTATGGTTCAGCTTTACCTATAGAATAGAAAGATAGACCCTGTTTTATCTCTTACTTAGACTGCCAATGACGACGCCACGTCACGCTGCAAACCCTCACAGTAAAATTTGGCAATACATATATCACCACTCTTATAATAATTTGCATTATTATTTAAAAATAAAAATAATATATAATCGGTTACCTCAAACAAAGCCTTAAATATTTTTTCTTCATCTGGCTCTAACCTTTTAATGACCTTATGCAAGCTTTGCAATAACTCTTCGTTTGTATCAATTGGTACTTCGGATTGAGATAATGGGCTGCAATATTATTAAATATAGATTTATAATAAAGAATCAATCTATAAAATCATTTATTTTCCAAATAATCAAATACCCGCTGCATGTAAGTCATGGAGGAATTGACGATTCCACCTATTATCAATGATATCGCAATATTGTTTGTGTGATCTCAAAGAAGCTTCTTGAACTATTGACGTAGTTAATCATATCGCCTCATATATAATATTGTAGGCATTTTGTCTCCATCAACGATTTTTAAAACTTTGACGATTGGCTCTAAAATCTTAACTTCATGCACACTACCCCAAAAATAATTCCTGGTTATAGATATAGTTTGTTTTAATTTTGGCTTTCTCCATCACATTTTGCATGAAATTTAGCTCATATCTTTCAACATAAGGTCCATACAATGAGTTGCACATGGAGTCCAATGCAGATGTTTTATTTTCTCCATTAGAAGCTAAACAGCTTTTTTGAATGCAGCGTTATTATCAATCACAATCTGAATTATGTGTTTTTCTCCTATTTTTTCTACAATTTTATCCATCAACTTATATAAAATTGATGGTCCATAATAAATTTGATGCATCAATCGACTCATGAAAGATTGTTTTCTATAACAATACATCATGAAATTTATTATACTTAATTTCGTCGGACTTGTCCAACCATCACACATAATAGTATCTCTATACATTTCCCATTCTATCTTTAAATCTTTGATTTAATCTTGCAACTCTTCCATTTCCACAATCAGATATACCCCAGAAATTTCTTTTGCAATTGGTGGTCTAACTCCTTTACCAAGTTCTAGAATTTTAGAAACCATGCTCTTGTAATATAAATTAGATGCATTTGTCGAAATGAAATTATAAAGAAAAAATTTTGATATGCATCGTCCTAAACTCTGAGTATCTTTGCCTGTCCAACTACCCTCTAGCCCTCCTTGTTTTGCAATTTGAGGTACATAAATATAAGAATCTTTTAATGAGGCAATTATCGATGCCTTTCTCTAATGGAAATGAGATTCTTGAGTACCATCTTTACTACCTGATCCACCTCTACCTCTCCATTTCCTTTCTTCCAAATCTTCAGCTTTTTGGCAACTAATTCTTATAGTTCTTTCTATATCTTTCTTCGTTTAGGAAACATCCCTATCATCCTCGTCATCAATATTGAAGCACTCTCGCTCTCCATAAGCTTGTTTCAAATGTGAAAAAATTTGTTCCTCATTTTCTCTAATCTTCCTTGTCTTTCTTTTGATTTCGGGAATTTTATACCATTTTGAGAATTACTAAACCCTCCCAGCTATATGTTGTTTCAGTATAGTCACACCTCCACTGTTCATTATATGTCCACAACATTTGTATTTGGTCTTTAATCTATTATAGTCAATCATAGAACTATGATCTCATCCAATGTCACGTTTGCTTTCTCTTGATGGCATCTAATATGCACATATATGAGTTAATAACACTCAAGTACAATATTTATGTGAAAAGTGATGCTATAATTAAAATCACATTGAATCTAACTAAAGACCAAGAACTGTTTTCTAAATACTAATAAGCATCAATTTAGTAGTAATACTAATAAACATCAATGTTTAGCATAGCAACATGCGCAGTCTATTTAAGAACAACTTCTATCATTGAAGAAGTCTGTAAACAAACTCCCAAAACAAGAAAACGAATGTAGAAAAAAATTTAAAATTAATATATTTAGTCCTTTGAAATCAACTGAATAAGAAAGCATGCTCGTAACAACCTACAACGATGATTCTAATCCAATTTAGCAGTAATATAAATATTGATGAATGCTGATATTAGAATTATGTTGACAAGGATCTCTTGTACTAGTTTATAGGAGCACAACACTGAGTATGAAAGTGAACTAATAAGTATTAGACTTATCAAAACCAAACATGATACTCCAGACCAACACTTGCTTTCAAATTTACGTTTAATTTGTTAGTCCATTATAGTATTTAGCTATTTTATTTTGTCTTTTTCTCACAATTTATACAAGAAATAATAAGATTTATGCCTTACATGTACCAGAAACAATAAATATATGGGCCGTACCCAGTTTGGGTATTAACCAAAGATATCTCTGAGGCAGGTGCAACTCAATGGCCAGTGCAAGCAAATCTGTAGATCCTGCTTTCCAAGGAGCAGGACAGAGAATGTATCCTTCTATATAAGTTTTAGTGCTTCAAATGAGCAGTTATGGAATTTAGTGATTACATAACTTGTCTTTGTTTCCTACAAACATTTCTTCTCTTGCGATGCTTGTCTTCTTTCTTTGTACTTAACTTGCACAGAGGCACTGAAATATGGCGCATAGAGAATTTCCAATCAGTGCCCTTGCCCAAGTCTGACCATGGTAAATTCTATTCTGGTGATTCTTACATCATTTTACGGGTGCGTCTTTTATATTTCTTTATTTACTTCAGTGTTTTCCTTCCTTTAAGTGGTATATTTATGTTTTCTGTTGTGACTTGGAATACTTCAAGTTGTTAGCTGAGTGTAAATAAATATTTGCAGACTAGTTCTGGCTAAGGTGGTTCGTACCTCTATGGTATTCACTTGTGGCTTGGGAATGACACCAGTCAGGTGATTCTCTAATATTTGTCAGTCCGGAGAAAAAGCCTATTGTGCAACTGGCTAAGGTGGTTCGTACCTCTATGGTATTCACTTCTGGCTTGGGAAGGACACCAGTCAGGTGATTCTCTAATATTTGTCAGTCTGGAGAAAAAGACTATTGTGCAACAAGCTATGCTATTTTGTCGATTTAACTGTATTTGATAGGACGAAGCTGGAACAGCAGCAATCAAGACCATTGAACTTGTTCTTGGAGATCGTGTAGTTATAGTATTTTGGATCCTCTGATCTCCCATCGTGAATCAGTGAATTGTGGTCAGGGATTTTCAAACTTTAGTACCGTTGGGATATGTATCAAGATGTTTTATCGATAAGTTAGGAAACCTTTGATACGGCCAATAAGGGGGTGAGATTCCTCTAAAAGGAAACCTGGCTCTAACTGAGGCCTGGGACAAAATGTAGGTCGCAGCCAAAGCCATGGGCAGAATGGGCGCTAACCTCAATACTCATCCTATATATCTATCAGATTTTTCACAACCATTGTCGTATAACTATACAATGTCGTAACTGTTTCAACTTGACTTATCAACCTTTTGTGACTCCCCATGCTTCGAGACGCTCAAAATGACACCGCATGTTTATCAACTGAGGGCCTCCCATCACATTACTTCGGATGTTTCTCTGTTGACAAATAGTGCCCTTTACTCAAGCGTTGACTAAGTTGTGCCAGGGTATTGGCACAGGTTTGTCTATGTCATCCATTGGAACCTATAAGTCAACAAATTCCATTACTCTTTTGAGATGTTTTATGAGTCATAACCTTCCTAAAAAATATTATATATCTCTCATTTGACCTCTGATACTAAATGCACCATTATATTCGACTCTCACGGTTTTTTAGTGCAAGAAGCCAATATGGGCATAACCTTGGTCAAGGGCTAGAATAGGAATTGACTCTATGTTGTCTATCAAACTGCTCCTCCTTCTAGTTTACCTTCAGCAGTCTCTCTATTTTTCTTTTGGAATCAAAGATCAGGTTACCCTGGTAGTGAAGTTCTTTGGTATGTATTTCGCACTTTTTAAACGAAAGTTGTTTTTCGCACTTAGAATACTAACATTTCTGACTTCAATAAAAAGACGACTTGTAAGGCTTGTCACATTAGAAAGTCTGTTGTATTACCTTTCTATGCATCTCAATCTTGTGCTTTGCCTCCATTGCATACAACTTCTACGGTTGTTTGGGGACCATGTTCCATTACGTCATTTAATGGCTTCAGATATTACGCCTCTTTTATTGATTACTATAGCCATTTTACTTGGCTATAACTTCCTAATACCAAATCCTAGATCTTCTTATCTTTTGTCAAATTTAAAATTTTTGTTGAAAACTTGTTTTCCACAAAAATCAAGTACTTTCAATTTGTTGGAGGCACAAAATTTCTAAATCAATAGTTTAAACACCTATTTGATCCCTCATGTATTCACCACAAGATTTTGTCCACAGTACTCCAAAGTAAAGATGAACGCAAGCATCATCATATAGTTGAGATAGGTTTGGCATTGTTTGCACAAGCATCAGTGCCTACGTTCCACTTCGAACTCTGCTTTCTCCTCAACTCTTTTTTATTATTAATCGCCTTCCCACCATTTTTTGTCGTCAAAAATCCATTTGAAAATCTTTTTGCACATAAACCGAGCTACTCAATCCTGGAGGTTTTTGGTTGCCTATTTTATCCTCATCTACGCTAATTTTCAGTTCATAAGCTAGAGGAAAGATCAACACCATTTGTGTTTTTGGGTTATCACCCTAGCTGCAAAGGGTACAAGTGTCTAAATTCCAACACAGACGGAGTCTATGTTAGTCGTAGTGTGGTCTTTTACGAGACATCCTTTTCCATTTTCGAAGGAGTCCTTGCTTCCAACACCGAAGTCTGTCTCCACCACAGAAACGAGTAAAACTTTTTCCTATTTCTACCCACCATCCGTTGTTTTCCACACGCCTGCGTGCCATCTTCCATTCCCACTCTTTGGTCTTCCGCCAAGCACCCAGCCACAACCTACTCACTTGGAGTCCCCACCTACCTCCAGTTCTTCATCCTCATCTTTTATTAAAGTATACCAGCATCTGACCCTACCCACTTCTCCACCAGCCGGTGCTTCCTGGCCTATAGATCAACCGATGGACCAGCGACCACTGATAGGATAACTATTCATATCTCACCCAACTGCCCCACTGGCCACTGACCCTATGAAAACGAGGTCCATGACCGGCAGGCTCAAACCCAAATCCTTCCACTCAACTTGTCATCCACCCCTACTTCCTCCCTCACCTGCTGACCTAACTTGCTACAGTCAAGTAGTGAAGCAGCCAGAATAGTAGCATGAGGCTATGCAAGCAGAGTTTAATGCATTATTAGCTAACAACATATTGATCACATGGAATAAGTGCTATAAAGGTGCAAGACCATATCTGATGGCAGCATTTGTAGAATTGTAGAGAGAGAGAGAGAGAGAGAGAATTACTACAAATAAAATGCTTATTTTCTGTGAAGTCCTGATTGATTTCGGATTTATCTCGGAATTGCTTTTCGGGGAAGGCGACGTATTAGGGGACGCTAATGTCGCCGAAGGACAAGGAGTCATTGGCACTTCCGGCGGTGCCGCAATGCCCGATTCCCCTCATCTCAAACACGTCTATCAGGATTTGGACTGTTAACTCCCGCGTTCAATACATAATATATGTTCACATGGGTGTACCCAAATGAGTTTCAATTTTGTTTCCGAAAATGCTGATCAATCAAAATGAGAGAGACAAGCACCTTGTACTTTGAACTGAGACTATGGTTAAATGCTTATGTTCTGTAGAGTTCTGATTGATCTCGGATCAATTATCTTGAGAATATCCTCTGAAATCACATTGTTATCATCTTTCCCACATCACCTTAATTCATTTGCAGAACTAAGTCACCCCCAACAGGGACGTCGTAAACACTGGCTGATTTTCTTTAAAACTCTTAACCCCTACCCGAAGAGACAACCCTAGGGAACTAACCAAGTAGTTGGATTTCATCTCACAGCAGAAGAGTCGTCCAATGTCCCACATTTGCATTAGTACTTGAAAGCGGTTGTCAAAGAGCTAGGTCCTGCATCGCCCAAACCTCTGTCGTCGGTGGCTACACCATCCCAGAAGGCACACAGGTCGTACTGAATGAACCCTTGGACCATTCAAACAGATCCGTAGTTCTGGAACGCCCCTCGAGGGTCTGCTTTGGGAATCATCCCATTTGCAAAACGGACGACTTTACATGTTTTGGATATATTTCATCAGAATATTCCAGAGGTAAATATGAGTGAAATATTTGAAGTTGACCTTCTATAAGCTTTACCCAAAGGGCTTGTTAAACTGGCACTCATATGGACCCTCGTAAAGTTTTTATATCTTGTAAATTTATGTGATCTAATATTCGATGTTGTACAACATATTCAGTATCACAGCCAATGCCAATGTCACTATGGATATGTTCTCGAAAGGATTAGTAGATAGTGTATATATAACCCAAAACCAACAAATCTTCTGCAAGAGAAACAGCGGGTGCACAAGAGGCAAAAGGAGTATATATAACCCAAAACCAACAAATCTTCTGCAGGAGAAAAGTGGGTGCACAAGAAGCAAAATAACCAAGTGGCATTAATCTGCTTACGAATCACAACCTTAGTCTCTCATAGTTATGTAATAAAATGAGACGACAACATCAGGCTGGCCCCACAACACTATCATCACTATCATAACTATCAGCCTATCTCCTACAAATTCATGAGGCGTTCAAGAGGGAGTCAAATCAAAATAGACAACATTATATCAGTGAGGTGAATCAAAATAGGCCTCCTGCCGCTGTACAAATGAGGTGAATGTATTCCTGGGGCGGCCTGGAATAGCTCCGCTTTGACTGGAACAAACCACCTCTTTCTTTGTATGTATATATAACTCCATTCTTTATCTTTCATCATCTATATCAGCAGCAGCCGAGAGCTTGCACCACTTCTTTACATGCGCGAGGAACACAGGCCCATCCGGAGCCCCCCTCTTTGGTCATGTTTGGGATGCTCCCTCCACCGAATGGCTCCACATCTCTCAAAACAACAGAAAACTTGCAAGGATCTGGGGTTAACCTTCCACCATTCTGGTTGTTGCAGCCCATGCATGCGTGCAAAAACCTGCCCTTTGTCCTGTCTTCTCCAATCCATACAGCATGCTTGAAGTACCAAAACACCACCCATTATATTATTGAGACAAGTAAATGACCTCAGAACAGGTGATCAGGAGAGCAAAGTATCGGCACACATGTCAGCCACAACCAACTTGCTGGATGCAAAGTATGTAACCCATCACTTCAACACGGACCTATCATGGCTCAGCCATTGTAGTGCAGTTTCTGACTTTGCGCATTCTGGCCCGCCTGCTGCTGACCAGCCTGCAGGTTTATAGGTTGAGAGTTGTACTGTGTGAATGGCTGAGAGTAGAGAGGATTCATCAGGCCCTGCAAGTGATTTGCACGCATGTTCAGCTGTCAAAAGCATAGGATTCAAATTTAAACGATTCAACAAAATTATCCCAGACACATTACATGTTCCTTGTGCCTTCAGATACATGTTAGCAAGAAAACTCCATGTTATTTTTTAACTTAAAAGAAAGAGAACATAGAGAGAAGAAACTGCATTTGCAAGAAATAAGAGGACAACAATTGTTGTTCACTATTGAACGTTGATGGCTTTAGGTACTTTATTTGTCAGGATAGAAAAAATTACTTTAAATGGAGTGGTACTAGCCATAACAATTGACCTGTGATTGAAGAGGACTTGGTCCGGCTACACCAAAGTGTGATTGTGAAGACTCATCTTGCTGGTGTTCACTAAATCCAACTTGTGTGAATAAACCTTGAGACCCGTGCTGCATATAGTCCTGTATAAAATTCATATGAAAATCAATAACCAGGAAAGAATACAGGCTAGCAAAAGTGTAAGACAGCTTCAACAAAACCTGAGATATGAAGTCATTGCCAGTGCCTAAGTGGGAATATCCACCCTGAGTGTTTTGATTGAGGAAGCTTCCAGGGAACCCAGACTGGGTTCCTCGTGCAACATAATCAACTCCATACCCACTCTGAGAAGCCTGTGTTGCAAATAAACATTAGAGGGCAAGATCTTGATAAGTGCAAACTTTTAGTATAGTTTGAACCTACCTGTGTTGAAAAATCTGCAACGTTATATGCAACATGAGATCCTTGGCTTTTGAAGTCATCACCAAGAAAATCCTGAAACGATTTTTAAAATTGGGAAGTATGTTAAAACTAGATGAGAAAGAAATTAAAGAATGCCTATATGTATTGCAACTAAATGCACCTGAGACATGCCACCAATGGAAAATCCTTCACGGAATGTCTGGCTAAGACCCTGAACAGGCATCTGCAGCAGTGGTGAATGAAAATCAGGTCACACTGCTTTTATCTCAGACTTTATAAAATAAAATCTAAAAAGAACTGCAAAATAAAAAGGAAATGAAATAGAATGCAAGAGAATAAAAAAATTTGAGCAGACCTGAGTCATGAGTCCTGATTGAGATAATGGGGCTCCAACAGATGGCTGACTATTCGGATTGTCCAAAGCAGGAAAATTAAAGGCTGACCCTAGATTCCCAATAGGTTGCTGAGAACCTTGCTGATGAGAGAGGTGTCCACCTATCGGACCACCTGCATTACCTCGTCCAGCACCAAAACCCCTGCTTCCTGCCTGAGGAACTTGAGGAACAGCTCCAATTGGTCCATGGACAGCCCCACGAGTTGGAATAGCATATGGCTGAGAATGTGGCCCACCAGGAAATGGTGGAAGAGGAATTCTGGGCACAGCATATCCAGCTGGTGGGACACCAGGTTTATCACGTACCATTAGGCGGTCCAAACTGCATATAAGAATGACCTACAGGTGGAGAAACAATTCTGACTGTATTAATTTAATTTGTTTTGATAAGATTATCGCACCAAAAACAACTAAATAATTGAACTGAAAATTATGAGGAAAAGCTATTCTAATATTCAGGTTGAATTACAAAATCCTGTTTATCTAATACACGTAGAGCCATTCTGTAAACAGCTTTTACTATACATGAGAGCTGAAGTACACAGTACAAATACCTTTGCCACGATTACCCCTTTTATCAGCATTTGGGCTTGATGAACCAATAGAACTGAAGGAATCATTTGGTAAGGCTCCAGGTCCACCACCAAACAGAAGCCGGCGATCATTGTAGATCTATTTATAAAATCGAAGATGAAAAACAAACTTAAAGAATGTTCTGATTGATCTGACTATAAAAACTTGAACATAAAACCAACATACAGAATAAAAATCGGCTGCATGAAGAACTTTCTACCTTTTTTGGCTTTTGAAACTGAACCATGCTTTGTTTCAGGTTATTAAGAGGACCCTCAACAAGACATTCATGTTCCTGCAGATAAAATTGAAAGATTTGAACACATATGGGAAGGACAGAACTCAGAAAAACGATAACAAAATTTCTATTAAAACAGCATAAGATGAGCTAACAAAACATGAAATACCTTATAATGGGTCAATAAGCTGTTCCATAGGGGTTGTTTGCTGAGGACTTTAGGATTCCCCAAAATAACTATTCCATAACGAGCACGCGTCAATGCTACATTCAGCCTCCTTGGGTCATTAAGGAAACCAATTCCTGCAGACATTGTCATACAAAAAAAAAGCCCGAATTTTAAGCAGTTAGATGCACCACTTAGTCCATACACCGACATGATGAGAAGGTATAAAATTTCAAAGTCACATCATAATTTGCCATATCTCAGAGATAGGGTTTCATCATGACTTAAATGCCCACCTGATGCTCATTGCTCCTCACACATGACAGAATTATGTAATCCTTTTCTCTCCCCTGGAAAGAATCAACACTTGCAACCTATAAAGAAAAATGAAGTATATTACGGTAGCCATCAATTATAAAAAAATTAAGGAAATACCAGCTCAAAAGCAGAGTATAACCTCAATTTCCTTGTAAAGCTGTTGCCTTAAGGCCCCATTTCTTGACATATAGTTTACGATGTAAGCCCGTTGTCCTTCATATGGCGTTATCACACCGATCTGCAGGTATTTTGGAGTTGTAATAGCATCGAAATTAAAATGAGGAAAACAACAATCACAAAAATATATATTAGCATACCTGACTAGGAACCACACCACTCCATGAAAATGTGGTGACAATTTTTTCCACATTTGCAGCCTCAGTCCTATTTAGGTAGGATGTTCCACTGGCACTTATCTCCTCTTGTCCCATCTAAGAGAATATTTAGCATGTTACTAACATAGTCTTGCAGAAAAGCTCATCAGCTAAATCAAATTAAAAGATACTTACCTGAACATAAAAGAACATTGGACGATTTGGCACAGGCCAGGAAAGTCTATACCAGTTGTTTGCCTCTCGTTGATGGTAACACCATTCTGAAGGGTACCTTCATAGAAGCTATTTGAAGGAAATTCTGATAAACAAGGATGCATTCGATATTGAACCTGCAATTACCACCATGATGAATAGGTAGGGTAGAATGAAACGGCTGGGTATCAATCAGTGGTAGCGTGTACCAAACTGGACACAACCAGGAGATGAAAACTCTTTTCTGGAAGACACAACACAACTCATACCTGCAATCTAAAAGGTTTACTCCCAGCAGTACAAGACGCTCAAAAGGGACTGAGCAAGACCTGCACGCTGCTTTCTTGCACATAATCACCGGACCCAGTTGACAATGGTCCCCAACTAGAACAACCTTATTAATAAAAACATATTTATTAGTGGAGAAAATATCAAAGGGCTATTAACAGCAAATGCATGGAGAACAATGATCTATTACCTGTTTGACCCCGAGAACCAAAGGGATAAGGCACTCAGGCTCTGTTGCCTGGGTAGACTCATCAATAAGAACCTGCATAAAAAATAAGTAATTAAACACAAAATAAAAAGGAAGGAAAATAATCATATGCAAAATCTCACCTGCCGAAATCTGAAGTTGGCTAACCGAGGATCGCCAGCACCAACACAAGTGCAGCAAATAACATCGGCACTCTGGGATATTTCCCTCTCAGTAGCACGTTTCAGAGCCTTGTACTTCTTTTCATCACTGCTTGACAGTTCCCCTGACACAAAGTACACATTGAATCAAACTTCATTACATTATTCTAAAAATGCTTCGGATTACTCTCCCGGTACTTCAATACAATCGCAATGTCAAAAATACCATTAATAAGGAGATTATCTCTTAAAATCAATGTCAGGTAGAAAGTTAAGTCTTCTGAAACTTTGACCTAAGAGGGTATAATAAGGATATTAATACCCGGACGTCTTGTTCAGATGTTTCTAGGGCAGAGTACAAGTGAAGTATTTCAGTACTGAACCATTAGGCCCAGTAACATAAAAGCAAACCAAAAACAAGTTTCCATCCTTCTGGAAAATTCACAAAACATAAAAATACACACAAGATATCGCTCAAGTATTAAATTTATTATTATTTGGGAGTAAAATTTAATAAATTGGGGAAAATAATAGGTTACATTAAAACATAGAGAATATCAGCCGAAACTGAAAAGTACATTACCACAAAATATTAAGCAGAAAAAAGAAAAATATCCTTCAAAGAAGCATTCTAAGCCTAGAACTACATAAATCTGCAAAAGAATACAACCTAGACTGTTACAAGAATATCATCATGTGCCATTCTTCTATATATTTCTAAATGAAGGAGAAAAAACTGAAGAATATTATACCTTGTTCATCTTTCAACTGTTGGAGCTTGTGAAGTTCACTTTTCTCAGAAGTGTCAAGATGCCTTACCTGCAAAAACCATTTAAAACAGCTGCTAATATTGGCAAAATCTCATCCATGATTCATAGATAAAAGCAACATAGCCATGCTAACAATGATCTGACCTGATAGTGAAGTGTCAAATGCTCAACAGGGAGCTGACAGCTTCCCTAGATTTTATTGCATAATCTGACTACCTGAAATCCAAGCAAGAAAAAAAAAAAAAAAAAAACAGTTACAACCAAAGAAAAATCTTTATCTCAATTAACAATAATTTCAGAGCAAGTAATTGAAAGAAAGAAAAGGCCTTTCATTGAATGGCTTTTTGCTTCGCTTTTTGAAAAGCTATTTAACAACAGATACTACCAACCCATGCATGAATTTTTTGCAAACAAGTTAGAGCAAGAACAATCTCAATAACAGAAAATATGAAAATCCACAAGGATGTAAAATCTCCAAAGAAAGAGGAGAAAAAATGATTGCATCGGAAGAAAATTAATCCAATAAAAATTCTTAAAAAACCTAACTCAAATTACCTTCAACCCAGTAGCACTGATCTTCTCTGCAAGCTGATCAACAGCAACATTACTAGGGGCACAAACTAAGACCTGAGAAGCATTTTAAATGCAAAATCAGGCACAGGAGTTCTCAAATTATAGCTCAAAACTAATGCAAACTAAGCACCTTGAACTCACCTGCCCCTGGCCCTGCTTTGCCATATGATACACAATGGCAGCGGATGTAACAGTTTTCCCTGTACCTGGAGGACCCTGAATTAAACTGATTGGTTTCTGAAGGACACTTTTAACAGCAAACACCTGTACACAGAAATAATGAGAATCCACATAACCAGAGCTTGCAGGAGCACAAAATAGAGTAAGAATACTGAAATCTCATAGCCGCTTTGAGATAACAAGAAAATATGCAACTGCGCTGCCAAGAAAGAACATCAGAAAATTATTCATATTTTTCTATACTTACATTCCCACTCAACAGCAAACAAACAAGCCAGACACTTATGTCACCATAAAAACCAAATTACTAAAAACACATGATTTCAGGCAGACATTGTCCCAGAAGGTAAAATTACAACACTTCAATTTAAAGGACACCTAGCTTCTATCATTCATTTTTTTTGGAAGAACATTTAAAAAAAATGGAATGGCATTCAAGGACAAAGACCAAGGGCCAAAAAAAGTCACATGACGGGGAAGATAAAACAATAAGAAAGAGCTGGTCCACATCCACCAAGGTTCCCACATTTCTAGCAGACATAAATGTAAGAAGTATCAGCCAATAAAAATTCCATATCCGAAAATTTTTGTGAATCTAGGTAAACCCTGATGGCAATGCACTCAAAGTGATACCCATGCACCAAAAAAATCCCTGATATGCTACATTAGTAAACCAACACCATCTCTGTTCTACAACAACAAAAAAAAAAGATACAGTATGATAGAGTACTTGTTTTAATAATCCTGAAAATACTGCAAAATCAAATTCGCTAAAGCCAAAATGTAGTTGCATCACAACCCAATTGGCCCAACTTATCATATGTGGCAAAAGACAGCATACCTGAGAAGCATTGAGCTCAGGAAGGCCAGGAGCACCAAAACGACGAGGTAGTGCATTACGAACAACCTGAAGTTCAACTTCATGCCCCAGCAAGTGATGATAAATATAGCTGCATATACAAGTACAAATGATATTTTCAATCAGACGCAGCTGGAAGAATGCGGCCCAATTCAGAGTTCCCAACACAGAAAACAACAGAATGTTGTGGTTGATTTCCTAACATAATGTACAAATCAGAAAAGCAACTATTTGGCCAGTTGGCCAACACGTCACTCACCCACTAACACTTGTTTCATCGACTGCAAAAGTCTTCATTGCTCCCTGCATCCGATCAAAGCTTGTACTCTTCCAGACAAAATCAACACTAAATCCATGGTTCACATCAACTGGAACACCCTAAACAACAACAAATAAAGCAAAAATAATTATGAATAGTTGCAGAAAATTCAGGGAACTCCTAATTGTCCACTGGCCTCTTCCACAGGTAATAATTTTCCAGAATCAACATAAATAGATATTGAAAAGTCAATAACAAAAACTAATATACCTGACTAGCACGCAACTCAAGTGCCACTTCCTCTTGTGCAGTTAGCTTGATCTAAATTCATTGAGAAGTAACATACCAAATAAGAACAACATCAAAATTTGAACTGCTTTAAAACATAATTAGAAAAATTGTCATTAAATTAATACAAATAAATAAAGAAACAGAACATGAGAGATATATATATAAATCCCATGAGCTTATACTATGGGAACTCTTCCAGAACTAAGAATACATACCACATGCCCCACAGATTGCCATGCAGGATGTGTTGCATCTCAGAATACCGTAGCATAACTCATCACCAGGAACAAGCCTCAACTCATTATCTTCCTATAGCATCATTATTGCCACAATTATTATAAACATAAGATAATTTAACTAAACAACTAGAAAATATCATAAATATCCCACCATGTTGTAAACTGAAATTAGTGTAGCACACTCAAATTCAATACCTTTGGGAATACAAAGTACGCAATACGCTTCTTATTCAAACCAATATCCCAACGGATGGTAACATTATCTTTACTTTGAGATTCTTTCATCATCTAAAGGAAACAAAGAACCGTGTTAATTTAAGTTCATATGCAGAATCCTGAAATCTGCAAAATAAAACCTAACGAAGAAACAACTTAAAATATGAACCAGACTCCCCAAATTTTTTTTTCACATTTCAAGATGATAGTTTCACATAGCCAAAGGTATGACAGAGAGCAAACACTAACTTTATCATAGTCAGCTTCAAGTTTGACAAGTGGGGCAAACACATTTTGATACTGCAATTAAAAATAGAAAAGATTAGCAAAGTCATATCCATCGATAAAGCCCAGGAATTACAAAACAAAGGGATAAAAAAGAGAACAAAAAAAAATGTCTAACAGAAATATGAGCAAAAAGACACTCTCGCATCCACTATCATGCTCCTTAAAGTAAAAATGGTTACCTGATACGCATCTTCATATTTTAATGCCACAGGTTGAGGCTCATCATCTACCCCAGGTTTCTCAAGATCTTCAAGAGTAGCATCAGGGTTCGTTTTCCATAATTCCTCTACCTTATTGATTTGTTGAGCACTAATCTGCCGTGCTCTTAATTGCTCTTGTTCAGAGGGGATCTACAGTTGCCAAAAAAACAGAAAAAAAAAAAACATAGAGAATGTTTTAATATCTTTAGAAAATCAACAGTGCAATTATTATTTGTGAGAAAATAAACAAAATAAACTTGACAGAGGGTAAGAAAGCATACCTTCACGAGCCACTGCAAGAAACATCTATCGTCAATAAGCGGGCACCACTGGCTCAAGTCCCAGTTCATGTCCTTTAGTGCATTCACACTCAAACAAGGCTCCCGACATAAGAGAACAACTACACTCTCTGTCTTGGCAGATATAAACCCCAAAAGAAATACATTCCGGCAACCACAGTTATAACATTCAAGGATTGTTTCCCCTAAGGGGCTATCTTTATGAAGACAAACTTCCTTATGTTTTGCGCGGACCTACAACAGAACGAAATGTAAAGAGCAAGATTAGTTCAGTTGACTTCCACAGAGAGATAATTCAAACATATGCAAGAGATATCTGGCACAAAGTGGCCAACAATATAAGATTAAATCATTGAGGTTTATAATTTCAAGTTTTAGTACGAACGCATTTTCCTCTTCTGAAATGGAGTATGATAAAAAATAACTCAAAACCCATACTGCAAGTAGCAAGCATCAACCTGGGACAGATGAAAAACACGCTTACAGTTTTGTACTTTTGTTGGGATACTAAATCTGAAATTTTTATGAGCCAGTGCTTCCTAAAGGGTCGATGTGCTTTATTGCACTTAAAGCTCTGAAGTAAAATAGAGTGATAGCTAAGCTAGTATCTTCCAACATATTGATTTTGCAGGTTACAAAAGCATTCAAGTGACTGCTTAAGGTGCTTTGAGTGTCCTACTTTTCACACTTTTTAAAACAACTACTTACCATTTTTTTTTTCAAATATAACTCCTTACCGCACTCATCTACCTAACTAATATAATTTTGTCTCCTTCAGAATCAAACATCAAATATGTATCAAAAAATTTATCTTTGACTCTGAAGGAGACAATTAAATTAGTTAAGTAGATGAATGCGGTAAGGAGTTCTTCAAGTAAAAAGGAGCGGTAAGTAAAACATCAAATATCATGAAACTTTTAAAGACAACCAGTAAGTTAAACACAAGAAACATTCTGTTACAACTCCTAACATTTTTTAGGTGATGATAATAAAGGGAAAATCCAGGCCAAAATCCACCAACACGGTTACCAATAACAAGACCTAACAACACAAGAAATTGGATTCCTGCCCCATAACCCAATGAATCACCTGCAGAGTTTGCTGATTCCACCTGCTTGTCCCAACCCAAAGGCTACCATCTTGCATCAACAAACAAGTTTTTCTAGCTATAGTTTTGGGTACTGAAAATGACAGCCTTTAAGAGTAGTCCCAGCCAACAATCAGACCAAACTAATCTATTACATGTGGCCAATATAAAACCATGCATTCAAAACCTGATCTAATTGTGTCAGCCACTGAGAGTGTGTCAATAACATTTTTTAAATCTTTTAACACAGCATCGACAGGACCAAAATTTCCACAGCCACTTAATCAATAAGCCTTTCTTCATCGGACAGTAGTCTTCGACTCCTACTCCATATGTTTTTAGATAATGAATACCCCCATCGAAATATATGGAACATGAATTTTTCTGATTCACCGCCCTATAAGAACCTACCTTCAATGCCTTAAATCTTTTAAGGACACTAGCAGCACAATGACAGGAGTGAAAAATAAAATTGAAGTTGAAGAGTTGCTGAGAATGAGTCTCCCAGCTTAAGATAGCAGCTGATCCCTCCTCCCAAAAAGGGCACTTTTTTCCTAACTTCCCTAAATAGGTTCCAAAAATTTACGAAGTTTTGTGAGTCCTCACTAGCTCGTTATAACAATTTATTTACATATAAAAAACAATTTCAAGTCAAAACTCAAAGCAGACTAAAAAAACGAAGGAAGTATTAAAAAATTATCTTTACCAATCTTATCTCCTTTCCAGAATCAAAACTCTTGGATATTAGAATAGATCTTTAAAATAATTCCATAACAACAGCTTCAAGGGTTTACCAAGCATTCGCCAATCTTCTAGTAAAGATAATCATACATCACCAACAACAGATCATTACAGATAAAGATAACATGATTTTTCAGAGGAAAGCAACATGTAAACAGTAAAGACCCCTACCACATTCTAAATCTCAAAGGTTAGTATACTTTACAGCCCTCGAAAAGGTATAGGTCAAGCCAACATGTGAACTTTCATTTTCATCACTCAACTAAATTAAAATTTGCTGCTTCATTTTATGTTATGTTTACAAAAAAAAAAATTTTAATGAACAGGAGAGTTCAGTAAGGATGTATAAGTCAAACAAGTAAATTCAATACAAATTTCATGAGGATGGGTCTCTAAACACGAGTGGCTGCCAATCCTCCTTATAAAAAATAAGCAAAATTGTTGAACCGTCTAAATTACTATATTTAAAAGCTATGCCTTTCAATTAAATTCCCGAATTCTTCCAGTATCTCCAAACAGGCCTATTTTCCTAAGACCATTTTAATCTTATTTGTTCACTTTCACACCCAGGAACGATCCCTGTGCAATACAGCACCATTGTTAGTTGCACCTAGAAAATAATTGAATTAATCGCATTCTCTTTTTTGTATTGTCCATACACCTCCGACGTATCTATCAAATGCATGAAACCATCCTCGCATTATCTAAAGCGTTTCATTTGTGTCCTATTTTGTCTTCAACTCCCGTATCCAGCACCCTATACACACGACAGTACTAATCCCTAAGCCCAAAATCGTATATTAAGATATGTTCCCACGTGAGGAATCAAAACAGGGAACAAAAATCAATTACTTACCAGGTGATTAACAATATGCGAGCCCGAAGTGTTTCCCTCGAGTTACAAAACCACTTGCGGCATGAAGGAACGTTGCACCTCACAACACAGGCCGGGTTCTGCACCCCACAGTATCGACAAGCATGCTCCGTAAGATCTCCCTTCCCATACTCATAACTGTCATCCTCGCCCGTCTCCTCGAAATTCAAGTTGCCCATCCCGGACGCAAGTGCATCCACAGCAGGAGAATTGCTGCCGCCTCGCGCTTTCGAAGTGCTGGAGGCGGGCGTGGAAACCGCGCCTGCATCGGTCTGGAGATCAGCGGGTCGGTCGGGTTGGTCCGGAACGGAGTCAGAGGAGGACGGCCATACGGAGGAACGAATTGGCTGCGAGAGCTCCGGGAATTCAGGGTAATCGTAGTCATCACCCTGTGTGTTAAACTCGAGAAAGGTGTACGCATCTCCGCCAGTGTCCGGCTGCGACGCCGTCTCGTAGAGATTGTTTGGGACGACTGTCTGCGCGGCCATGGAATCAACGGACGCGCCGTAGGTCAGCGAGGGCTCGAGCTAGCGTTACGATTCTCCGATTTCCAGTGTTAGGGTTAGGGTTTGATGAGAACGGTTGGGGGTGAAGGGGATGGCCAAAAGCCGCGAGACGAATTTGGAAGAGAAATGAAAAAGAAACAGAATGAAAGAAAGGTGTGTGTGAGAGAGAGATAGAGAGAGAGGGAGACAAATGGACAGGGCCTCTGCGTGTGTTAATATGTCCGTGTACATTTCCGCGTTACTGACTTAGATACCTTGAAACTTCGAGTCGGTGGATATAAAATATAAATCCATCTAAAGTAAGGGCGAGTCCGTCCCCCTCACACATGGTTGATGAAGACTGACTGAATCCTGGTTGGGTCTTGTTAAATCTGTAACCATAGTTCATGGTCCATGAAGGTCACTCAAAGATGCCGACTACCAAATTAATTATAAAAATGAATGTAATGTATACTACAATACAAAGATTAATTTCCTGGTGTTAAGGTACCTGACTTGGATCATACTTTATTATTCTTTTACTAAATATTAATTGATTAATACTTATGCGTGGGTGAGATATGGCATGATCATACTTGTGGTATGAGATTTCTAATATCTAGCTTAGTGTATTGCTCTACTGGTCCATGACTTCACCTTATATTCATTGTGAATTTTTAACTTGAAGATAAAAATGTGCCCATATTAATACAAGTAGAAGAATGTGTATGGAGAGCTTGATAAACCACAAATAATTACTCTCTTGCGATCTAAGGTTTTTTTTTTTTTTTAAAGTCAACTAGCTCGTAATTATTTAAAAGTATATATCATCAATCAAGATTCAAAATGCTTCATTTTTCATTATTATGCAGCGTTTTGAGCTATCCGAATAAAGATCATATTGATTATGATTGACTTCGTTTGTGCCAGCTCCTACTGCTCATAATTCTTTGCAGCTGGTCGAGGAGTAAGGGAAAGACTGGCAGGGAAAGCCTTTTATCTGCCCTATGATGGCACCACGTTCACTTTACAGTATAACTTCCTTACCTTGAAAAACTCCGATTAGTTTTCTCTGCTACATCACTAAATCACAACCCAAAGAAAAACCATCATCACTGGCTCCAAAACTGTAAATCAGTCTTCGAGAATTTCCGAACAAAAAATGACTATTGTTACAAAATTCCCACGTATGAACCATGATGCCCCACCTCCTAATGTTAAAATTTTTTGTATAAATACAGGCTACAAGATGTTCTTCCGCAACTCTAGACTACGCTCACTTCACTTCCATGAACCAGTCAAAATTCGTAGAGCCGGAGTTCTACCATTCCTTCCTTTCGTTTTGGTGAATACCAAAATACAACCTTCCCCGACTCTAAAGCCCCTAGAGAGTAATTCAAACTGTAAACAGTGTCTTCAACATGGGGCAGTCGCTTCCCTGATGGCGAATTCAGCGCAAGCCTTGAATCCACTCGAAAGACGATTGGGCCGGCAATCTGTGGTATAATTTGTGTTAGAGAGATGGAAAAATGACAGGAGTGAAACAAACTAGCTCTAACAGAGAAAGAACTAAGAACCTGGTATGCAATTACAGTACCTGCTGATGAAAGATGAAGTTCAGTCTTGGAGAAGTCAGTGAATCTGTATCCTGTTTAACAGGAGCATTCAAGAGACCAGATACTAAATTTTTGGTGCTCTTTAGGAGTACTGATGCTGAAGGAATGTCCAAGCGAGTATCTACTCGTGTGAGGTCCAAAAAATCTTTCTTGAATCTCCCATGTTGATAAGTACAGCACACAGAAGCAAATGCATCAATGCCAAATAATGATCTTATATTCACATCCGAAGTGACTTCATGATGGACACTACTATCTCCCACCTGATGTTTTGAACTGATTGATGAATCACCCCTGCCAGCCAGCCAAGAAGTACATGTAGCCCCTAATACCAAACATAATAAAGATTATCGGAAAAAATATAAGCCCGAGGAATCGTATGGAATTCTAGAACTGGGTACATGAAGGTGTGTAAAAGATAGAAGTGGTCAGCTTGGAGCAAAAGAACACGACAGGACTTTGAGTTCACTGAATTATGAGACCAGACCAGACTTGATCTTGCATTTCAGAAACTATTTAAAAAAACATTTGCTCATTTCTAATTTAAATTTCCATATTTCTTCATAAATGTTTCAACTTATCACATACTAAGGGAGAATCCATCATCAATTCTGCAGAATAAACGAAAGTTCCCTGAACTAAAGAACGGCAGAATCACTCATTCTTTTTTTTTTTCTGAACATTAACTTAAAAGGTTTCTTCATATATAAAACCGTCATTTGAAGTCTTTCCCACCGGCATTTATTAAAGTATTTGCCCCTATTTTCAGAGATTTATCATTGTTACTAGATAAATAGGTTTAGACAGTTGGTGTCACTTCACTTCTTTTAGCCGTGGACTGCTCCAAGACCAGGAAATTTTTAAATTTCTCCCCTCAAACTTATTATATATCTCAACAACATTTAGATAATCAACTTTATATCCAAAGTAAACCTTCAGTAATAGAGAGTTAAAGAATAATGACACAGATAAAAAGAAATAAAGGATAGCATTATTACCAAAAATTCCTGATAGTGCTGCATGGGGTTCTTTTAGACGCTTATCATATGAAAACCACCTGAACCGACCTTTTTCAGTTTTTATTTCCACATCCTCTTTTCTCTCCTTCAGTCTCCAAAAGTCCTTGCTCTTCTCATATGAGAAAGCAGCTTTGGCACACAAACCAGGCATCAGAGCTGATGGCACATCCCCACAAGTAGCATTAAGAGCATGAGGATGACCACCATTTTTGTGTAGGCCAACACGATATCTCAATCCTGACTCAGAAGCATGAGACGACAAATCTAGTGACACCAAAGAAGGCATATCCCAGTAACCACCTTTGCTGTCCAGAAACAGCTCTGGCCAAGCAGCTTCAAGAGCAACATCATGGTACGGAAGCTGCATGCATCCAATCAAACTAGTTAACTTGCAATGCTCTATCCTAGGCTGTTTGCATGTACCACTTATATTACCACTATAGATTGCAACACTCTTCACCTAAAGACTAACTTATATTGCTTCTTTGCAAACAAGTGTTTTGAAAAGAACTAGGTTCCCCTTTTTCATGCATTTTCAGTAATTATTAATTAAACTCGTCGCGCATGCTATTCTTCTAGCATTCTTCTGGTATTTGACATATCAATTTTCCTTTCTAAAGGAGAAAAGGTCTTCATGTAAACTCTTTTTACTTCTGTGAAATTAATGTGATTAGGGAATAATCACAAGCCCAACTCTCTTTAAGCCCATGAATAAAGTACAAAAATACCTTTACTACAACTGTACACACTTTGCCACTTAAGAAATGGGATCCCCCATATTTAGTGAACCTTAGGCACTATGACCGCTTGCAAGAATAACATTTTTATCTTTTGACACTTCACTGGTGCAACAACCCAACACTAGGAGATGTAGATCATGTCTTTACGGGATTTCCTTCATTGTAGTGAACCTTGGAACTATAACTGCTTACAAGAATAATCTTTCTAATATCTTTTGACACTTCACAAGTGCAACAGTCCAACACTTGGAGAAGTAGATCATGTCTTTCTTCTTTTACAGCAGTGCTTCTATAGCAGAAAATTGGTTACACACTACCACTTGGAAACCTGATCCAGGCTAAGAGAAGTTCTAAGAAAGAGGAATAAAGTTTGGACATACATGCACTTGATGATTAGTCCCCTCTTAGCAGAAACATCTGCTAAATTATTGTCAGAACACACAAGAATACTTCAGATCTAGTAATTTTGTGAAACCTAAATACCAGATCATTTAGGTGAACCAGCCTATACTTTTCATCTTAATTCGTGACACATCCCAATCACAGGATGATGAGAAAAGACACAAAACCTAGCACTGACAAAGGAGAGTCCATACAAGGTCAGAAGCCAGAGGAGATATGTGAACACTGAAGTGGCACATAGATGTTTGGCTATGTTGACCTACATCTGCTATTAGCATGGCTTCAAAAAGGGAGAGAAGGAGTCCCTTAAAAATGAAGGATCAGCTGGAAACCCCTTCTCAAGCAGGAAAACCAGCAATGCAATCAGCTGAACTAAATACATGATTCCATGCAGTTACGCTTTTCTTTTTTCTATTCTTTTTTTTTTTTTGGAAGGAGGGGGCAAGATGTTCTTCTCGCTGACCAACTAATAACCACCAGAGACTCTCCTTCCATAATGACTTGTCATGATGTTTATCGTAAAAAAATCCACCAACCTTGGGTGAATGCCGAGAGATCAGCAGCTGTCAAGTCAGCCACACCAAGGAGACCAGAGAATGAGAAGAGAGTGGAACCCGCACCCTCTCTGAAGACAGCACTGCGGCCTACTGGCCCGGTACCCCTAGAGAGCCCGTCAAAATCCAGATATATGCAACTAGGAGCAAGGGGAATCCATTGATGCAAGGGGATGCTTTGGAATGGACAGCTTGGTAACTGCTCCTAAATGCTGTTTGGCAACTGAAGACAATAATGAAATTAGTTGGCACAAATAGGTGAAGACCTTCAAAAGTGGGATTTGTCCACCACTGCTTTTGACCAAAGATTACAGATATTCAAGATCTCTTTGCATGATAATTTGAATGAAATATGCCAATATATTGACATTTCATAGCTAAAAGCTCATAATATGCTGCAAAAGACCATAAATTTGTAGGACATTTCGGAAATTTACTAGTCTTAGACAGGTTATGAAGAAATATCCGTGTTAAAAGCGACATTGAAAATTTGGGACGGTGCAACTTAGCATATGCTCCTCCACTTGGCCATTCTATCTTTGTTTTTCAAAAGTTATTACCTCACAAATCTTCTCTTTTTCAGTGCTTAGATGATCTCATTTATATTTTCAACCTAGGATATTAAACCATGTTTTTAGCTTACGCCGTCCACAAACTTAAACGAAACAGAGCTTGCCTTCCACTTTCTTTGAATCACCCTGAACATGTTCATTCAAAAGAAAGAAAAGATTGAAGACATAACACAAAAAATAGTGCCAGATGCTCAAAGTGAAGATTAGTGTCTATGCTCCTCATGATGTGCATAAGCTGATAATGGTGGATTCTGTAACACGAGTTCTCCACCCATGCCTTTCAAATCAATGTGGTAGACAGTGAAGAAAGACACCGTAAAGATGATGGTCTGAACATTATCAATGGAGGCCTAGTGATTGAACGGTTAAAGGAATGCAGTGATGCTGGTTGAAGGATGATGATTACATCAAACTGGTGGTGAAAGACTTCAAGAAAGTCAATCACACAACAATGAAGATAGCAGAATAGAGAAGGATCCATATAGCTCTAATGATTATGCTGATGATGATAGTTCAAGACTTTGTCCTCACATAGTACGTGAATATTTTTAAAACCACAAATCCATAACTCTCATTCCGGTTCAACAACTAGAAATGCCACACCAACAGTTCTTTAGGACCAACCTATACCAGTAAAGACCTCCAGTGTTTTCAGTTAGTGTGAACATCAATGGAAGTTTCCTGACTGGTTTAAAGATAGAGTTAGTGCAATATAAGTTTTAACACTAAATCAATGAGTGAAATTAATAACTCGTGATCTATAAGAAGCAAAGGCATTAGTGCCGAAGAATACAGATAAACGGATCACCTGATGAAAAAACATTGCTTTAGTGCGGCTCCCTTTCTTCTCACCGTGAGCTTCAGTGCTGAAGAATATGGATGACTCAGGTGATAAAGAAAATTGTGAACAGAGGCCAACTGAATACAGTGACTTGTCAAGAAAATGCTTTGCAACATCTTTAATTGAAGGAATTTCCAGCTCATCATTTTCCGTCATTTCTGCTTTAATTGAAGTTACCAACTTTTTAGGACGGAACTGTCCAACGAGTCCAACCCACCTACACAATGTAAATGAACATAAGATTCAATCTAAATAAAAACTTAACCATTAACAAGAAAAAAAATTTGAAAAGTAGGAGGCAAACAGCATGACGAGGCCTTAAAAGTGATTCTAAAATTAGTAAAAAATTGAGTCAGACCTTTCCAGTCTAAGTCTCTCGAGCGCTCGAGTTGGAAGAATGGATTAATCCAAAATCTAACACAATGTATTACATGAGGAAGCAAAAATGAAAAAGCTAAAACTGGAGCATCGCCTTCTTTGAATGGCAATTAATTGCATAGCATTAGTAACAGCAAAATCTCGTAAGAATACCAGAGAACTACCTTTACGTCCTTCTTCAATTCAAATCAGGAACTTGGCTTTCACTGGATTACTCCACCAAAAGAGAAATAGGGAAGAAAAAAAAATAAAAAATAATGACCATTTATAACAAAAAGAAAAAGAGATAAACAAAAATGCCATCCAAGCAACATACGCAGTCTGTAAAAGAAAAGAACAACGGAGGTCCATCATTCTCTTATCCTCACCAGTCAGGAGCCTCATGTTGAAACAAAAGCGACTGTAGCGCGAAGGAACCCAGCTCTTTGGGCGAGGTCGGAGAGAAAGAAGGAACAATACCCAGTGGAAAACCATTTCCTAACAAGGCAAGCTGCTGCGGGCGGAGGGCCCTACTCGTCGGGGAGGGACGGAGTGGAAGGGCTCCCAGGCACCGCACGGGCCGAAGCATCGAGGGTATGCGAGGTCGAGACCGCTAAATCCCAAAATGCGGCGTCCATGGCCTGCCTCAGCTTCGACATTTTCGATCCTCCACAGCTCCCCGCACTTCAGTACAGCTTCCTCCTAGTCCCTCCCACCCTTTCCTGAGTCTTCTTCTATGCTCCTTATCTAAGCCGTCGTAGCGACTGACACAGGCGTTGTTTTTATGAGTACGTTGCCTAAGAGAAGTTTGTGTCTTCTTTCCTCTAAAAAAATTATTGAAATATATTTTCTACTTTATAAGCATAAAACTATAGTTTGGTAATAATATTTTTATAATAATAATAATAATAATTAATACCTAATATAATTTTATCTTGCAATGTGCAGGGTGCGCATTTCGTCCCACATAACGGGGAGGAGGGACATTTGTGCACCCTAGAGTTTTGTTAAACTCAAACTTGTTTCACATTAATAAAGGCCCAAATTGTAGATAGTCCATTACAACATAAAATCAGTAGTGCTAGTTGCACCTGGTCCCCAATACCTATCTGACCTATTAGCCCATATTAAAACTTTAAAAAATAAAAAAAATAATTTTTATTTATAAAATCTTAAATTCTAAATTCTAAAGGATAAATCCTAGGCATAGATGCATCTAGTATTATTCAAATAAAATATAAATAGTTTGTACGGATGAGTGTTGCAGCCAATCACTAAATGCCATGTGGATAAAAATATTCTCTTGTAGTTCTAGGTAACCCACATGCAAAATTACCCTATTATCACTGTGAAGATCAACTTATCTGGTCCAATAATTTAACTTTTAAGTGTCTTTCGTATAGGTAATTTTCTGTAGGTTAAAACAGGAAATGAAAATATACATATCTGGGTTCAGAATCTCCTACACCAACTTATCTAAGGAGATGAAGTAACTATCAGTACATGCCATGCAATCATGTGGTGGTTTACCTGTCTTTTCATCATTGTGATTAATTGTATAATGTTTGTGATTAGAGATTTTATTTGGTCTTATACGCTCTTGATTGTTTGATCTTCAAAAACCACTGGAGAAATCATCAGCTCGAATAACGCATTTACACATACTAGTTTACTTGAATAATAAAGAAGAAATCTACGGGTTTATCCATAAGCATCAAAAGCTGCCACCATGAAAGGCTATTCATGTTATAGTCTTGACCGAGAGAAGAAACATGCTGAAAGTGTAAGACCATTGCATGGACACCATATTTTCCTTCCTGCAGTCTCTGCATTTCTTCCATCTTTGACTTGTAATTGTTAATATGCTTCTTTTTAGTTGAAGAAACATTGGCAGCCAGCTTTCTCTTCCTTTGAATATTGAAACTAGCTAAAGTAGCAAATTACCTGGTTACATTATAAACTGTATTCCTTGATGTCTTACTTTTGTCTCGATATTCTTCGGGGAGAAATGACCACCAAGGCACTAGTATTGTATCTAGTGTTAGTTTTTTTTATATTTTTACCCTTTAAGTGTATTTTGGCCTTTTCCATTGTAAGCACCTGTCTTATAAATACCTCAATTGTCAATAAGAGTTTAACCCATTTGTATATGATTTTGTCTAAATTAACATGGTATCAAAGTTGACTCGGTCCAACTCAGTCCAACTCAGTCCTAAATTGGTTTGAATTGGTTCACTTGGGATCAACTCTAACGAGTTGAGCGAGTCGACTTGGTCCGACTCGATCATCTTTCCCAAGTCAAAACTAGGGTTTCAACTCTGGTTGGACTTTCCGGTGCCGATTTTGGTAAATATTGTAGGTTATTCAGACTTTGTCAGAAACTTCACCTTGTATCTGGTTTGCTTATTGCTCAATTAGGGCTTTGTCAGAAATTTCTTCTTTATCTGGTTTGCTTATTGTTCAATTAGGGCTTTTGATTTGCATATGATTTTGTGCGATTCGCTCCAGCGTAGCTCAAGGTTTACTCTGTACGTCTTCGTCCGTCATAGCCACTATCGCCACCTCTGTCGCCACCACTGACCGGTGCAACTTGCTGTCGTCGTAGTATCATTGTTGTCATCCCCGTCGCCGTCGTCCCGTTGTCGCCGTTGCTGTCGCCCTATCATCGAAAGTTTACTGCCGGCCTTGTTTCTCTACTACTTCAGTATACACACATGTATTCCAATTGAACCAACGTAGTCTGACCAGGTTGGACCAGATCGGACTGGACAGGGCAAGATTGGACTGGATCAAAACCCGACCTTTCAGATTATGAGTGTTTGTTAGTGCATTTGTTTGTCTGTAAGTTTATTGGGTGTTCTTGCTTTTATTGTGATTGATTGGAAGAGCTCAGGATGACTTCTAGCGATATGACTCAAGTATAATGTTATTATTGTAAGAAATTTGGACATATGAAACATTCCAGTCTGATAAGGCTAAAGAAAACTTAGACTCATATTCAGACTCCCACTACTACATTGACCATTGCAGATATCCGAATATGATTAACAAAACTCTTGTTAACCTTGGTCAAGGTATTACCTCGATTCTCTGGTTTGTCCGCTCATTCATAAGGGCTCTTAAATCATTGACTACGGTGTGTCAAATCATATGACATATGATTCTTCTATTTTTATTTCTACAACTTCTTCTTCTTCTCCTTCTTCATCGATTTATCAGATTGATGGTTCTAAACTTCTTGTTGCACATTCTAGTTCAATTTGTACAAATTCTGGTATTTGTTTATCTTATGTTCTTTGTGTTCCTAGTCTATCCATGAATCATGTTATCTCATTAGTGATCTTGGGTTTCATGTTCTTTTTACTTCTTCTAGGTGTTAGGTACATGATTTTTTGATAGGGAAAGTTTTTGGGACAAGCGTAAAGTTGGCCGATTGTTTGAATTTGATAGTTTGCATATTCCTTCTAGTGTAAACTCTTTGATAAATTGTGGTTTGACTACTTGTTCTAGTTCGAGTTTGCCCTATGGCATAGTCGTTTGAGTCATGCATCTCACTCTACACTTTACCGACAGCTTGTAGGTGACCTGATTTATTTAACTATTACTCGTCCTGATACCAGTAATGCAGTTCATGTTGTCAGCCAGTTCATGTCTGCTCTTCATTCAGTTCATTATGTTGCAGTGTTGCGCATTCTACGTAATGTTCGGGGAAGTTTGTATAGGGGTTTGTTGTTCTCGTTTGCTTCATCGCTTACTTTGTCTGTATATTTTGATGTTGATTGAGCAGGTGATGTTACTGATAGTCGTTCTACTACCGGCTATTCTGTTTTGTAGGTGACTCTTTGATTTCTTGGCGTAGCAAGAAGCTATCTCTTGTTCTCGTTCTATATTGATGCGGAATTCGGGATCTGGCTGACACTACTTCTGAGCTCATCTGGTTTCGTTGATTACTTCATGATATGGGTGTTTCTTTGGATTCTGCTACTCCTCTTCATTATGACAAAAAGAACGCTCTTCAGATTGTTCACAATGATGTGTTTCATGAGAGGACCAAACATATTGAGGTTGATTGTCATTTTGTTCGACATTATAGTGTTTCTGGTACTCTCACATTGTTGTATATACCCTTTGAACATCAAATTGGTGATTTATTTATGAAGTTGCTTACTTCATCACTATTTATGTTCCAAACTCCAGATGTACTCTTTTAATTTATCTTAAGTTGAGGGGGGATGTTAGATTATATACTTTATTTAGCACTGCTAAAAATGTTGGGTCCGCTGACGGAAGCCGTCGGCGGAATGAGAATTGGTCGACGGACCTGGGCCAGCCGTTGGCCGATTATACAGGCTATTAAACCCCCATTGGCGGAACGTTAGGCCTTATTTTTGGCCCAAAAAAAGTGGCATCATCAGGCCCAATTGTCCACCGATGGATTATATTTAATTTCATCATATACCGTTACATAATGTAACGTTTAATTTCTCCCGCGCGCCCTCAATATCAACTATGTTGTAGTTTTGTCCCTACGCGTGCGCTCTCGGTCTTTGGTGTTGTTTCCGACCGATGTAACCTTCGAAACTCGCTTAGGGAGCGTTCTCATTGGAATCGAAACCATCTTCGACCCTCTCCTCTACAAAAACCCTCCGGAAATCTTCAGGCGAGCTTCAACCTTGTCCTGCCTTCTCTGCATTTGTTCCGCCGGCCTGTCTTTGAGATCCCGCGCCCTCTGTTTCCAAAGCTACCGTTCTGCCATTGCATTTCCCTACTGGTCTGAATCCGTCGTTGGACGAGACTCAGTTCGAATCCAGCAGAAATAGGCACAATGATGTTTATTTCGTAGCTCGAACAAGGTACCTTCTTTTTCAATTTCTGAATGTGTATTTTTCAATTTTCCACTGATCTTGAGCTTCTTGTTCAAATCGAAACAGTATTTTGTTTTCCTCCTTTTTTGCTAAAGTGTTTCTCTTTTGGTATTGCTTCGCGTATATTATTCATATCACTGCCGTGTGATTTTGCTACTACAGATTATATAAGTTCATCGTCATTGATGTCTATGCATAAATAAAAATACACAATGACCCTTTACATCGTCATTGTATGGTCTTAGTAGATTGAAGTGTTTAGCTTTTTTCTTTGATTTTATTATATTGATGCTAACTGTTATAGAAATGTTGACCTCTTGTTGTAAACTTAACATCGACCAGAAGAATTGGGAGGGATGCCAAAGTGTATTTGGTTAATCGATGGTTGAACATTGGCATGTAAAATCTACATTTTTGCATGCTATGTTTTTATTAAATTACTGTTTATTCACAAAACAACTATTTTTGCCAATTAAACTTTCTCCTTCTTACCTTAACCAAAATGAGAGTGGCTTTTATGAATGGTTTCTTAAGCAGTAAAGTCATATATCGTCTCAATTATTAGACTTCCTTTTGGCTGCTCATTGCTTGAGATAGGTATGTTGTTTGCTTTATGTCCTTCTAACCTATTTATATGTCTTCCATATATGACTCTTATTTCGTAGCTGTTCCTACTATCTATATAGTACACAGTAATTAGTTTCCTAGTAGCCATTAGAGTTGTAGTTTCCATGAATTACTTCCTACTTTTAGACTAGTATTAGCCATTAGAGTAGTTGTTTCTACTATCAGTAAAGCCATTTGAAGTTCTAATTGTTATATGTGTATATACTTTTTTTTGTTTTCTTTTATCTCATTTGATCCCATGTTTCGTAGATTCCCGAACAAGTGACTGTTGCTGAGAGTTTTTACATCAAAAACCTTGTTGTCCATCATTAATTTCGCTTAGGTACCATGTTGTCCCTCTCTCTCTCTGTCTCTCTCTCTCTCTCTCTCTCTCTCTCTCTCTCTCTCTCTCTCTCTCTCTCTCTCTCTCTCTCTCTCTCTCTCTCTCTCTCTCTCTCTCTCTCTCTCTCTCTCTCTCTCTCTCTCTCTCTCTCTCTCTCTCTCTCTCTCTCTCTCTCTCTCTCTCTCTCTCTCTCTCTCTCTCTCTCTCTCTCTCTCTCTCTCTCTCTCTCTCTCTCTCTCTCTCTCTCTCTCTCGCTAAGGTACTGTTGTCCTAGATGCCATTTAATTAAGTGAATCAGTGGAGAATCTAGAAATTGGTAACCTTAGATAAAATGTGCATGGAATTGAAATTCTGGATTGTTTTTTTCATTTGTAGGAAAAAAGGACAGTCCCTAGTCATTGGAGGAGGCTGCATTTGATACTGATAACTTAACTGATTTCCTTTTGCCTTTAAAGCTCCTTTTTGGTTGTTGTCCGAGTTCTTCCCCTTTTGGTACACAGGCATGCACTTTATCACTTGCTAGTACAAAAAGGTTTTCGGTTTAAAACAAACTATTTACTGATTGTTATAATTGATCTTTGTCATAGCTGATAAGTAGATACTGCTACCTTTAGAGCTCCAGTTGGGGGCTTGCTATATGCGGTTGAAGAAGTTACTTATTGGTAAGTAATTACTCTTTTTCAATTTCGAATCTGCTCCAAATTATTGATATATGTATCTTTGAGTTCTGCATTTCCAAATTCTCCTATTTTGCAGAAATTGATTGTTTTATTTCTGCATTTCCGTTTACGTGGCTCCCTTGATATAGTTTTTCAATTCTTTCCTCTTTTCACTTATTCATTAAAATTCTTCTCTTTTGAGATTCTGTTCTAATTTTTTTTTTCAGTTTCTAACTTGCTCCTCAAGCTCTCCACTTTTTAGTATCCCTCGGTTTTATCTCTATCTCTCGGTTTTCTTTCTATCTCTCTTTCTCTCACAATTTCTCTCTCTCCCTCCCTTTCTCTCTCTATCTCTCTTGGTTTTATACTATTTGAGGTTTTCTTTCTTTCTCTCTCTCTCTCTCTCACTCACTCTTTCTCTCTATCTCTCTCGGTAATGTACTCATGTTTTGTTTTGTTCTTTAAAGTTTCAGCTTATCTCAACTTCTCTTTTGTATCGTGCCTAGGCCAATTCAAGGTACAATTATCTTAGCTATGTACTATTTTGCATTCTCATTTAATTTAATAACAATTTATCTTCTCCTTGTCTTTTCTTGAAATGTGTTCTTGTCTTTTAAAATCTGTTGTCTTTTAATTGATCTTGTCTCTCTCTATGATTAGTGTTCAAAATGTCTATCTGATTTTTTATTATGTATTGAATGTTTGTAGTATTACTTATGCATTATGTTAGAGCTCATAGCTTGTAGTTCAAGACAACTAAAGGTAAATGCTAAGTGTAATTTATTCAATGGTTGAATCAAATAAGTAGTTTGTCTATTGTATTTAGAGTTTCAAGTTTGATTATGAAGTGTGATAAGGACTTGCATGAAAGGATTTGCATTTTTTGGAGAGTGGAAGTAAGAGGGAGATATTGGGCAAGGTGAGTTACCCAATTGAGTATTAAACACCCATTCTTTTGTTTTGTGTGGATTGTCTTTGATAATTACCGTGGATATGGACTATTTTAATGACAAGATGGATGTACGAGTATAAGACAAAGCCAGCTCGGTGTCATCCTAGGGTGTGGGTGGAATCAATTTCTTTATAGATTATGCAAAACAACATTTGGGGGTGCAAGAAAATGGTCGTATGTGTTGTCCATGTCGGAAATGTAAAAATAGACAGTATTTTGACTGTGAGGGACTTTTTCCACTATACAAAAGGTGGTCATACCATATAGAACAATCGCAAAATCACTCAGACGTTTATGTGTCGACTGGTCACGGTGAAGAGATGGCAACAATGTTGAGTAATGCTTTCATGCAAAATGAAGAAGAGGATAACATGGAGCATGAAGTTGATGATGTGGAAATGCACAGATTTGAACATTTACTAGAAGAAGCGAAGATGCCACTATATGGAGGAGGAAAAATACTCGAAATTATCTTTCATGGTGCATTTATTCTAATTGAAGTATCTGAACAGATGGAGCAACAAATCATTTTTAGATGTTGTCTCCCTTATTAAAGACGCTCTTCCCCCGGATAATTTGCTTCCATCTTCAACAGTTCGGAGACTCGGCCGTACCTATTGTAAGTATAAATTCAGTCCTTTCACTAAATATTTCTCATTCGTACCTATAAACCATGTCTTAATTAATCTATTTTATTTGTTTGTAGGAACATAGAGACTACTTGAGAGGTTACACCCCAATGGACCGATCATCGCATAACATAACCATTTTGTACAATGGTTTAGAGCACGAGTGAGTTTATCACCCAAAACAGTAGTTTTAAGTTTTAAATAACATCAAGAGTCTCTTCTATGTTGATGCTTAAGCTGTTCATTCTTTTGTGTAGGTCATGAATTTGTCTCAGGAGTGTAATGAAATAGAAGATTTACAATATGTTGTGCATGGCCCAAATCGCAAAAACCAAGCCATATAAGGGTTTTTTGGGAATGGTTATAAGTTTGAGACAAAAGCGGTTGACAAGATTCGGACCACTCAAAATAGTGGTATTGCCACTATGGGGAGGGTATGAGATATTTTATGGTGTTTTGCAACGGTACTAGAAGTGTATATTGGGCCATGGACTCCCATGAATATATTTAAGTGCAGATGGTTTGACATGAAGAAGGGTATTGGTCGTGTGATTGATGGACTTGATTATGCGCTAGTAAATTCATCAATAAAAACTTATGAAAACGAACCCTTCATCTATCCAGTTCATGCTCAACAAGTATTGTATTCTAAGGACCCCATTTATTCAGATTGGAGTGTTGTGTGTCACTGGAGACCCCGGGACATATATGACATCCATCTGGTTAACGTCAACATAAGGGCCATAGAAGATGAGGCCTTGTTGTTGGCACAAGATGCAGGTGTTGGAGACGTGACAGAGTTTGACAATGAAGACGATGTTTTGTGGGTGCGTACTGACATGGGTCCAAGATTAAAGATTAATAATGCAGACATGAATATAACATAACGTAAGCTTTTGGATTACCTTTGTTATTATTTTGTACGTAACATATAATTTGATTTTTGTTATCTTGATATGACTGACGATCCCCATTTCTTTAATTTTGCTGGGTAAGTATGCCACCTAAGAGGGATTTCATTGACTCGTCACACCGACATTGGGAAGGTTCAAACGTCGGTGTGCTCCACCAGCCCGAGCTACACTAGTACTGGCCCCGGCTACACTAGTACTGGCCCCGGCTACACTACTACTGGCCCCGGCTACACTACTACTGGCCCCGACTACACTAGTACTGGCCCCGACTACACTAGTATTGGCCCCGGCTCCACCAGCTCGGGCTACACCAATCCCGACTCTGAGTCCACCAGCTCTTACTCGGGCTACACTAACTTCGACATCACAGTCTGTTGACATAGGTACTAACTAAAAACCCTCTCTATTTTTTTGTAGTTATGTCATCTAATTTTAGTTCTTTCAAATTATACCTGATTGTATGCATAAGTTTAGAGAGCTCTTTCCAGAATACGAATCCCCTGAGAGCTACTCTTCAGGTAAATTTGTAGTATTTTTGTTAATTGTAGTGTGTTATATATATTGCATTATAACTTGCAATTTGGTAGGCCCCGATCCCAATGGAAGACATGGAAACACAACTACCCAATTGGCTAGATACAGAAGATGCTGATGAGCCACAACAACTGTGCGTGAAGTGGACAGTGAAAGAGTCTTCATTTCTTCCAGAAAGGCCATGGACGATCAAAATCAAAGATGGACAGGAGGTTTCTCCCAGACAGGGTTTATTGTCATTTCTCATGGGGACAGTTGTTCGGGCAGACCAGTACTTTCCGTTGCATCTCTAGTGGTGGGACTATCCCCCTAATGAGCTGGAAACCTGGTTTAATATTATCAAAGTCAGTCAGGTTTTTTTAAGATTGTATTTTGTAAATGGTTACATTCAAACTAAGCCATTTTTTTTGCAGGAAAAGTATAAGTTTGTGGATGAGAAGGGTCTTGCAGTCCCAAACAAAGCAGCCATGGATGCAATCAATCCAGTGCTTCAGAAAATCATAAGAGATAACAGGTGCCAAACTGCGGAGAGGTGCCTCTTCAAGCTCTCCTGATTTTTTGGCCATTGTGAACAATTGGAAAGGGAGAGATGAGACATTGTCCGAGAAGGTGGAGGCCATGAGCCAACACATGGAGAAGCTAGAAATGTTGATTGTTGCACAGTTACAACATGGTAAGTATTGTTTTCAGTTTATGAATTGGTTTTAATTGATGAATTAAAATGTATGTCCATAACATAGTACATAATTAACCTTGTGCAGAAACTTCAAACAATGGTGGAAACGACCAGTCGCGTCATTGAAGATATTGGTGTGATTTACATTGTAAATTGTAAATGTAAACTGTTACATTATGTGATTTAAACTTTTACATTGTATGTGATTAAACTTTTAATTTTATCAGCTGTTTTATTTGTGTGTGTGATGTCTTGTATGTGATTGGGAGTTCAGTTTTGTGTGTGATGGGGAGTTCAATTTTAATTGTAAGTGGGAAGTTTGTATGTGATGGGGAGTTCAGTTTTTATTGTATGTGTGATTTTATCAACAAGAAAATAATAATAATAAAGATTTAAAAACTTCCCCCGGTGGGTGTACAGTCGGCCGACAAGAATTCCACTGACGCGTGATTATGCGTCAACGGAAAATTGTTTCACTGACGCACGAAATTGCGCGTTGGAAAAACATTCCGCCGATGCGCCCATTTGCGTAGGTGGAATAATATTTCATCGACGCATGAACACACCCTGTTTCGTCGGCAGGGAGCCTACCCACGGCGAAAGAGGGCCCGTAGTCGGACGAGTTGCTCCGCCAACGGCTGCTAACATCGGCCGAGTTGTTTCATTCCCATGATGCATTTTTTCGTCTCGCTAAGCCTCTGGCGACAGACGTTCCGACGATGTTGTCTTACCCGTCATCGGATTGTCCGCTGACAAGTATTGGTATTCGGACGACGGCTTTTGGCCGCCGGCGGACCCAACATTTTTAGCAATGTAGGTTTTTTTTTTTTTTGTATTTTTTCCCTTCAAAGGGTATTTTGGCTTTTTGCTTTTGTAAGTATGTGTATTTAAAATACCTCAATTGCTAATAAGAGTTTAACCATTTTGTTTCTGATTTTGTCTTAGTTAACACCTGGAGCTGGCCTCACGATGCCGATAATATCAAGAACTTTGTGGTTTAGAAGTCATCCCCAATCTCCAGAGACGTGCCATCATATTGACCAATAACTTGCCACTAGCTTCCGTCGTTGTCAATTGACAAATCTTTTTACTAGCTCCGAAGACGCTTCAACTGTCATCTCCTCCCCATCACTCTTCATGTAATATAATGGCAGCCATATTGTTATTGTTGTTGTTGTTGTAATTTTGATTCCGAAATTTAGTGCAATTTAGACACACTCTCTCATGTAGTACTTTAAACCCCTAAAAATATAGGCTTTGTCCATCGGAAAATCACATCTTGTGATGTTTTCTTATATTTTCGTTTATACTTCCTTGAAGGTCAGATCTGCTTTCCATTCTCAAATTTCATCAGCCAAAGCAACTTTTGATTCCATCACTTCGTATCTTGGATTTCGGTTGATTTCTAATGATTAGGAAATTAGGAGGAAACAGCCATTATTCGCGGAAGAAATCCAGCAGCAGCTAGCACTGGTGCGATGTATCACTGATATGGCCCGCGGCCAATATTGACTGAAAGGGGGATCATGAAACATTCATTTTCATTAGTTGTTTCAAGTTGCAAATGACAAAGAAGCTTCCAAATTGCTTTCGTCTTCCATGACCAGAAGAAGGCAAGATTCGTTGCCGTCTTCTAATTGCTTGACCATCAAGAAACAGAAACTAATAATCGGGTCCTAGCGTACCTTGAATAATGATAAAAAAAACAAATATACTGTAAGTGGGTCGGCCGTTCCGGGGCTGTCTTGTTCATTCTTTTTATTAATTTAGTTCAAATAATATTCCATACAAAAAGGTGTCACCTTGAGTTTTACTTACACAAGGCACTGGAGATAATATTATAAGTAGGTAGAACTCGAGTCCGGCAAGAGTAGGAAATTAATTAGGAAGAAGCAAGAAATAATAATGGAGGAGAAGGTTGCTCTTCATAAGCTCCAGGTGGTGCAGCCTCGCATGGCTCTCAACAGGGCTTACGCCTTCCTTCACTCTTCCCTCCTCCTCGCCTTCCTCTACCACAGAGCCACCACCCTCTTCTCCTCCTCCGACGACACCGCCGTGGTACTAGCCGGCGCCGCCCTCTTTGCGGCGGAGGTCGTCGCTTCGTTCCTGTGGGTCCTCGCCCAGGGCTTCCGCTGGAGACCCGTGTCCCGGACCGTGTTCCCGGAACGACTACCGCCGGACGAGGAGCTGCCGCCGATCGACGTGTTTGTCTGCACGGCCGACCCGGAGAAGGAGTCGCCGGCGTCCGTGATGAACACCGTGATATCGGCGCTGTCGCTGGACTACCCGCCGGGCTCCGGGTTTTCTCTCCGACGACGCGGGGTCCGGGGTGACCCTGTTTGCGGCCAAGGAGGCTTTCTCCTTCGCGAGGTCGTGGTTGATATACTGCGAGAAGAACGGAGTTGCGACGACGAGAGCCCCGAGGCTCATTTTCCGGTGACGGCGACGTGCATGGAGCAGCCGCAATACCGGCAGACAAGGAGAAGATGAAGGTAGACGAATGAAATAATCTTTTGCTAGCTTTTGGATTTAATTTCTGCTCACGAGGTCCGGTTCCGGTCAACTGGGGCCGGTCCGGGCCGCCTTTGATAACATTGTCATGCTCCACTCAATATTTATATATTATCGATCCCCAATAATTTTTTTAATTTCTAAAAATATATCCTTTATTTTTTTCGTTGCTTTATTATTTTTATTCCAATTATATCTCTATAACACAAACATTGTAGGGATGCCTTTATTTCTGTTTGTTCAATATATAATTGTTAATGGAGATATATAGCATATGGGATTCTAATAGTTTAATTTGTAATTTTAACACTTTGATACTAGACGGTAAGCTCAATTACATAATAGACTTCTGGTTATAATTAATTTAATCAACTTATAAGAACTTACCTATCGATTCATTTAACATCGATCGACTGGTGAGAACTAACTACGCAATAATTGATCTCCGACTAACTATTAATTAATCCATAATAAAAAAACATTATAGGGAGAAAAAATCGAAAATTCTAGATTTGGGTTAGCATGTATGCGGGCATAGTTTAAGTATTTGTTCAGTAGAATACAATATATTTAACCAGTTTTTGCTAATTAAATAATGCAGTTGAAGTATGACGATTTCAAGCAGCGCATCAAAAGAGCTGAGGTTGATTACAAACTACTCAAAGCTCACAAGCACTCTACCAAAGAACACCCATCTTCCATAGTGGTACGGACGTACCCTTTCAAGTATATACCCATTTCTTCATATATTCTTACATGTTATATTCTTTTGCACAATATTTCTCCCTGGACCCAATTAAGATGAGATTTTAGTGATCTAACACTTCTCATGTTCTATATCAAATGTATAGCTCATACATGAGGAGGTCATGACTGATGTGCCTGAAGAGGAGAAAGCCAAGATGCCATCACTGGTATATGTCTCTCGAGAGAAAAGGCAGGGAATCCCTCACCACTTCAAAGCTGGTGCTCTAAATGTTCTTGTAAGTAGTACTACTCCATCATCCATATATAATTCCCAACTAATTTCTGTAATCTGTTCCTCCATAATTAGGACAGCTACACAAAATTAGTGATGACCACGATGTTACATTAATATCCGCCCGTTGAATATTGCAGCTTCGAGTTTCTGGTATACTGAGCAATGCACCTTACATACTGGCGTTGGACTGTGACATGTACTGCAATGATCCTAATTCAGCAAGACAGGCTATGTGTTTCCACCTTGATCCCAAGGTGTCCCCCACTCTGGCCTTTGTTCAGTTCCCTCAGACTATGCATAACATCAGTACCTCTGATATCTACGATGGCACCATGAAATGGACTTTTGAGGTGATTCATATTACTAGCTAGCTCCTTGGGTTACTCTTTGAGATGAGCAGTAATATTTAACAGTCTCTAATTACTTAGCTTGAATGACTACTTGTTAATATATAGCTGCTGTGGAAAGGCTGTGATGGTGTAGGTGGGCCGGTTTTATCTGGTACTGGCTTCTACATAAAGAGAGGGTCTTGCATGACACTCAACAGTTTTCTTACAATAAGGAGGGAAAGGTTAAGAGTCTCCTCTTTTTTTTTTTTTTTTTTTAACAAATTTCATGTGCCAGTTATTTATAGCTTATCATTCTCATATTTATACACTGATATTGTACATGTTCATATGTCTGAACAGTCGACTTCATAATTAGTAGTACTGCCAGTACTGATATGCTTCAACTTAGACGAAGAATCGACCCTTCTTACCCGCTTATTAATGCGGCAATGCAACAGTACTCTAAAGAAAACAGTACCATTACTGAAAATCTTTCAAAGGGTCCGGCAGTACTCCTGCAAGAGGCGCACAAAGTAGCTTCTTGCTGCTACGAAAAAGAAACCCAGTGGGGAAAAGAGGTGCTCACTTTCTTTTCGTAACTGTTAGGACCAGTTAAGAGATGTTTTCTAATTTTCTTGTAAATTGATCCTTTGATGACACATATATAGTCCTTTTCAGGTTGGGTTCCTATACGATTCAGTGGTGGAGGACTACTTCACCGGCTTCAATTTGCACTGTGGAGGACTGCAATCTGCGTATTGCATACCCTCAAGGACACAATTCCTGGGCTCGGCACCCATTAACATGAGTGATTGCTTACTTCAAAACAAGAGATGGGGAGCTGGGTTGCTTCAAGTAGCTTTCTCAAGATATTGTCCTCTCATATATGGGACAAGGAAGATCAGTATACTCCATAGAATGTGCTATGCCTACCTTGCTCTCTTGCCCTTCATTCCTTGTTACTGGTCTGCTATTCTCTGCTTCCACCTCTCTGCTTCTTCAATGGCGTGTCTCTATTTCCAAAGGTATATATGTCTGAAATGGTTATGAGTGATTTCTTCTAATGTGTGAGTATGAATCAAACTAATAATATTTGCACCCTGTAAGCGCAGGCTTCAACTCCATGGTTTCTTGTTTACGTTTGCACATATTTGTCATGCGTAGCTCACAGTATGTTGGAGAAGTTTAGCATCGGAGGATCGTTTGGGATGTGGTGGAGCTCAGAGAGGATGTGGATGATGAGAACTGTTTCCTCCCACTTGTTGGCACTGCTGAGCGTTACGATGAAACAGATTGGGATGACACAGATCGATTTTGAGCTCACAAACAAAGTTAACGATGAAGAACAAGCAGAGATATGAAATGGGGATTTTCGATTTCCAAGGGGAGGTACTCTGTTGTTCCCACTGATCACAGTGGCCATGCTAAACTTGGCTTGTTTTATTGGAGGCGTTGGGAGGATGGTTGTTGAGGGCACTTATGATGCACTGCTTGCTCAGGTCCTTCTTGGAGCTCTTGCAGTGGTTGCTAGTTATCCTATAATTGAAGGCGTCTTTGTTAGGAAAGACAGAGGAAGCATTCCAGTCTCAGAATCTTCGAAACCACTGATGCTTTCGATGGTTATTTTATGTTGTGGGTATTATACTTTTAGCTTGTAAGATGTGATCGAAACTGATTTCAAAATTTCAAACCACATAGCAACAAAAGTCAGAACAAGAACATGCAAGAAAAATTATTTTTTACTTTATTTTTGTGTAATCACTTGCTGAGCAAGTGATTATGGAATATATAGATATTTACCTTTTCTTATTCTAAGTAATAAAAATAAACGAGTAATTATTATCATATATTACTTACTTCTTGATAAAGAAACAAGATACCCATCTTACGTTTCCAGATACATGCTCACTTAGAAACAACAAAAAACAAGAACAAAAGACAGATTTTGTCGTGATGATGATCCATATATTGATCAATATTCAGCATAGTTTGTTTTCTTTGTTTCGTTAGGTGTGCAAATAAAGTCTAGCGATATACAAATATGAATCAACGTGGACACGATCGTGGGTTTTTAATTATAAGCATGGAGACGTACAACATCTCTATGTTTTTTTTAGTAGAATCACAAAATAAATTCACATGGGTCTGGATTTAAAGTGTTAGATTATGTAAATTTAATTAATTTTTGTATTTTACCCTTTAAGGTTATTTTTATCATTTCACATTGTAATCATGTTGTATATAAACAGTGTGACGAGTTAATAAAAATTAACACAGTTTTATCAGGATTTGTCAAATTTAACATAGTATCAGAATACATCCAACAATATCATACCAATGTGGAAATAGTACATGGTATCCAAAAATACCAATAATTCTTTGTAAATCAATTTCATGTGAGGTGTATATACACGTACACATGAGAGGATCATGGGGTCGGTCTCGTCCACGAGCAATTGGATCCTCCATGTCTCTTCCTTCCAGAGGGCCTCCTCACTCATGCTGGGGGTTCAACACCACCAGCAGTGGCTTCTTGTCAATCGAAATGCTAGATTTCTCTAATGTACTTGCTGATCACGGCTCGGCCGAGGGGGGAAGGGTGCCTGGCAGAAGGAGTACCAAGGCATCATCGACACGTTCCTAATATTGAAGGCTTCCTCTTTGGCTTCCGTCCACTCCCACCTCGTACGGCCTCTCCATGTTCTTCCCCTGCAGTGAAGTCTCATTGTAGATCTGAGCCAGGGACGTAAACTTCCTCGTTCAAGATCATGTCCAGGTCCGAGATCAACATAATCACTATCTTAATTCCTCCTCAGCACCTGATCCACATTAACCTTCATTAATAATATCATAAAAAAGTACGGTTAATTTTCATAATTAATTAATTCGAAGCCACAATTAGTACTTATTAAGGAGGAAGGAAGGAATTAAAGTAGCTCATGATTAAATATTAATTTTAATGGCAACGACTTACGTACGTACCCTTCTTTTGGTGGTTAATTCCTTCGATCAGTGGAAGATCATCTTTGGAGAATATTAATAAGGCTTTCAGGATCATTATGTTGTCAATGTGGACAGTCTCGAAGAGACGCAGGAGGAAAGCTTCAATTCAATGTGTCTCTTGTCATCTACAACATGAGGTGCCTTTACACTACTAGAATTATAGTCTCCGCCGGTGGAAAGAAATTTTTTCGTCAACGGTCATGTATGATTCCTCAGCAGAGTATCGAAGCATCCAACCCAACTGCGGCGAAAGGAAATCCTACAGATTGGGCGAATTTGATCATGTTCATATGGGCCCTATTGGTCCATATGTAATATTAGGTCCCAATTTGAATCGGGACCTAAGTTCCCGCGCACGGCTACACATGTAACACGAGTGCGCGTGACGCACGTAACGGGCGTGAGCCTTCTCTCTTCCTTCTCCCGCCCCGGAAATTGTTCGACGATTTTGTCGAAGAGAACCAGCGCGCGAAACCCAACCTCCGGCGTTCCCACGACGTTCCCCCTAGAAAAACTTTGCCTTTTCCTCTTCTCGGTGTCACACATACTCCTTCGGCCGAAGACCCATCTTCGATGACGCTCTTCGGTTGGAAAACCCAGTTCTTTCGAAGCCTCTCCAGGCCATTTCCGCGGTGTCCTCTACGTTCCGGCCGCCCTAATGATGTCGAACCCCTTATTGCGCAGGTAATTTTATTTTCGGTTCCATTTATTTCCTTTTCTTCCCCTTTTCTCCTTATTCTCACAATACTGCATTTTTCTCTTTGCCTCCCTCCGAGCTATAGTTTCTCCTTCTTCTTACCCTCTGTTGACCACCGGCAAGAGAAGGTGACCGTCCAGGGCTATCGGAGACCAACCGCGACCACTGGAAGCCACTGGTAGACAGTAGCGAGCACCTTCTCCATTACAGTGAGTACCTTATTTAATAACTAAGTAGCATTTGTTAGAAATAATTCTTCATTAAGGTTTTTATCTTTTGTTATTTGATTTATAGTTGTTGATTGTATAGTTGCAGTTTTGTTTTTGTTGAATGATTTTCCATGGTTTTTAATTATGTGTTGAATGATTGTTATAATTCTGTTACTGGTGTGTTTCTCTCAAAATTGATGGTGTGTAATTATGTGTTGAATGATATTCGACGGTGGATGTGTTTTGGTGTGTTTCTCTCGAAATCAATGGTGTAATTATGTGTCGAATGATATCCAATGGTGGATCTGTTTATAATTCAGTTACTGTTTTATTTGATGGTGGATGTGTTTATAATTCAGTTACAGGTTCTCTCTGATTTATCTCTCTGTTTTCTCCCTGAATTTCCTCGCTTAAGTCTTCCTCTCTCTCTCTCTCTCTCAATCTCTCTCTCTCTCTCTCTCTCCCTCTCTCTCTCTATTTTCTCTCATTTCTCTGTAGTTAAATTTCTTTCTCCCGCGGTTTTCTCCCAAATTACGTTTCCGAATTTAATTTTCTCGCCCTCTATCTCTCTTATCTTTCTCTTTCTCTCTCTCTCCCTCTTTTTCTCTCCCTCTCTCGGTTTTCTTTCTGATTTCTGTCTCTCTGTTTTCTCCTTGAATTCCCTCTCCGTAAATCTTCCCCTTCTCTCTCTCTCTCTCTCTCTCTCTCTCTCTCTCTCTCTCTCTCTCTCTCTCTCTCTCTTTTTCTCTCTTATTTCTCTCTAGTTAAATTTCTTTCTTCCTCAGTTTTCTCCCAAATTACGTTTCCGAATTTAATTATCTATCTCTCTTATCTCTCTCTCTCTCTCTCTCTCTCTCTCTCTCTCTCTGTTCTCTCTCTCTCTCTCTCTCTCTCTCTCTCTCTCTTCTCTCTCTCTCTCTCTCTCTCTCTCTCTCTGTTTTCTCTCTCTCTCTCTCTCTCTGTTTTCTCTCTCTCTCTCTCTCTCTCTCTCTCTCTCTCTCTCTCTCTTTTCTGTTTTCTCTCTCATTTCTCTCTCCTTTTTCTCCGAAATTTTGTATCAGAATTTAATTCTCTCCCTCTATTTATCTTATCTTTTTCTTTCTCTATCTCATTTCTCTCTAGTTAAATTTTTTTCTCCCTCGGGTTTCACCCAAATTACGTTTCTGAATCTTAATTTTCTCTCCTCTATCTCTCTTATCTTTCTGTTTTCTCTCTCATTTCTCTATAGCTAAATTTCAATTTAACTCGGTTTTCTCCTAAATTCTGTCTCAGAATTTAATTCTCTCCTGTATCTCTCTTATCTCTTTTCTCTCTCCTCCTTTTCTCTCTCTCTTGCTCCTCTCTCTCTCTCTCTCTCTCTCTCTCTCTCTCTCTCTCTCTCTCTCTCTCTCTCTCTCTCTCTCTCTCTCTCTCTATTTTCTCTCTCATTTCTCTCAAGTTAAATTTCTTTCTCCTTGGTTTTCTCCCAATTAAATTACGTTTCCAAATCTTAATTTTCTCTCCCTCTATCTCTCTTATCTTTCTCTCTCTCTCTCTCTCTCTCTCTCTCTCTCTCCTCTCCTTTTCTCTCCCTCTCTCTCAGTTTTCTCTCTGATTTCTCTCTGATTTCTCTCTGTTTTCTCCTGAATTCCCTCTCCTTAAATCTTCCTCTCTCTCTCTCTCTCTCTCTCTCTCTCTCTCTCTCTCTCTCTATTTCTGTTTTCTCTCTCATTTCTCTCTAGCTAAATTTCTATCTCACTTAGTTTTCTCCTAAATTCTGTTTCAGAATTTAATTCTCCCCTCTCCCGTATCTTTCTCTTGCTCTATCTCATTTCTCTCTAGTTAAATTTCTTTCTCCCTCGGTTTTCTACCAAGTTATGTTTCCGAATCATAATTTTCACTCCCTCTTTCTGTCTTATCTTTCTGTTTTCTCTCTCATTTCTCTATAGCTAAATCACTCGGTTTTCTCCCTAAATTCTGTCTCAAAATTTAATTCTCACCCTCTATCTCTCTTATCTTTCTCTTTCTCTCTCTCCTCCTTTTCTTTCTCTCCCTCCTTCTCTCTCTCTCTCTCTCTCTCTCTCTCTCTCTCTCTCTCTCTCTCTCTCTCTCTCTCTCTCTCTCTCTCTCTGTTTTCTCTCTCATTTCTCTCTAGTTAAATTTTTTTCTCCTCGGTTTTCTCCCAAATTACGTTTCCAAATCTTATTTTTCTCTCCATCTCTCTTGTCTTTCTCTCTCTCTCTCTCTCTCTCTCCTCCTTTCTCTCTCTCCTTTTCTCTCCCTCTCTCAGTTTTCTCTCTGATTTCTCTCTGTTTTCTCCTGAATTCCCTCTCCTTAAATCTCTCTCTCTCTCTCTCTCTCTCTCACTCTCTCTCTCTCTCTCTCTCTCTCTCTTTCTATCTTTCTGTTTTCTCTCACATTTCTCTCTAGCTAAATTTCTATCTCACTTGGTTTTCTCCTAAATTCTGTTTCAGAATTTAATTCTGTCCCTCTATGTCTTTTATCTTTCTCTTTCTCTCTCCCTCCTTTTCTGTCCCTCTCGGTTTTCTCTCTGATCCCCTCTCTGTTTTCTCCCTGAATTCCCTCTCCTTCAATCTTCCTCTCTCTCTCTCTCTCTATCTCTCTCTCTCTCTCTCTCTCTCTCTCTCTCTCTCTCTCTCTTTCTGTTTTCTCTCTCATTTCTCTATAGCTAAATTTCTATCCCTCGGTTTTCTTCTAAATTCTGTTTCAGAATTTTATTCAAATTCTATCTCTGATTTCATCGTTATCTATCTCTCCCTCTCTCTTTTTCTCTCCCTGATCTAGTCTTGGTTTCTCTCTCTGATTTCTCTCTCTCTCTCTCTCTCTCTCTCTCTCTCTCTCTCTCTCTCTCTTTCTCTCTCTCTCATTTTTCTCTCTACTTAAATACTATTTCTAACTCTCTTTGAAAATCTTTGTCTCTGAAATTCTATTTCTGAGTTCTCTCTCTCTTGTTGTCACGCCCTCAGTTCTCTCTCAAGTTTTTGTTTTTCTCTTTCTTTCTCTCTCTCTCTCTCTCTCTCTCTCTCTCTCTTTCTCTCTTTGATTTCTCAAAGTGATCGGTTTTCTCTCAAATTCCATCTCTTATTTCATCACTATCTCTCTCTCCCTCTCTCTCTTTTTCTCTCCCTGATCTAGTCTCAGTTTCTTTCTCTGATTACTCTCTCTCTCTCTGTCTCATTTTGTCTCCACTTAAATACTATTTCTAACTTTCTTTGAAAATCTTTTAGTCTCTGAAATTCTTTTTCTGAGTTCTCTCTATCTATTGTTTTCACACCCTCAGATTTCTCTCAAGTTTTTGTTTCTCTCGCGATTTCTCTCTACTTGATAGAAATTTGGGAGTGAATTAGCAGTACTAATAATATTGGTTTGTAGTATTTGATGGGAATTTCACACAATTATGTTCTACTGTCCCATAACTTGTGTGCTCTTAATTGTAATTTTTTTCATACTTTCTTCTACGCCAAGAAAGTCCAACCGATTGGAAATGTGGAAGTAAGAGGAGGAGAATTGGGCATAGTGAGATGCATATATAGGGGCAGTGGGTGGTCCGTCTATAACAATTGTGTCCCAAAAGTACTAAACACTCATTTCTTTGTTGTTTGTAGTCTGTCTTTAACAATTGTCGCGGAGATGGACTATTTCACTGGCAGGAAATGGATGTATGAGTACAAGTCTAAGCGAACTCGATGTCATCCAAGATTTGTGGGTGGAGTCAGTTTTATTTATAGATTATGCAAAACAACAACTGGGGGCGCATGGAAACGGTGTTATGCGTTGTCCATGTTGGAAATTTGAAAGCTGTAAGTTTCTTAAATGCGAGACAATCAGGTCCCACATTGTTCGTAATGGATTTGTCCCAATGTATGGAACTTGGAGACGTCTCGGGGAACTGGCCGAACGTCGTGAAATCGACGTTGCTGTGGAAACTGGTCATGGTGAAGAGATGGCTACAATGTTGTGCGATGCTTTCATGCAAAACGTGGAGGATGCCAATATGGAGCACGAAGCAGAGGATTCGGAATTCCGCAAATTTGAACAGCTACTGGATGAGGCAAGAAAACAATTGTACGGAGGATGTCGTAAACACTCGAAACTGTCATTTATGGTACATTTATTCAAATTCAAGTGCTTGAATCGATGGAGTAACAAATCATTTTCGGATCTTGTTTCAGTTCTAAAGAACACTCTTCCATAAGTTTATTTGCTTCGACGCAATTGGTATGAGGGAAAGAAAATGATGAGTGACTTGAGTTTGAATAATGAAAATATTCATGCATGTCCAAACGACTGTTTGCTATTCAGATATGAATATAAAGATTTAGATGCTGCCCAAGATGTGGTGAGTCGAGATGGTCAGTCAAAAAAAATGGGAAACGTGCGACTACTAGAAGGCCGATGAAGATCCTTAGATATTTTCCTTTGATTCTGAGGTTGCAACGGTTGTTCATGTCTACTAAAACATCGGAGCTTATGACGTGGCATGGTTCGCTCCACCCTCTTGAAGGAAAAATGTTCACCTTTGGGATTCAATCGCTGGAAACACTTTGAATCGTGTGCATCCATAATTCAGTTCAGATATACAGAACGTTTGACTTGGACTTGTGAGTGACGGTTTCAGTCCATTCAAGATTGGGTCTGGATCAAGCCGCAACACGTGGCCAGTTATTATTACCATCTATAACATGCCCCCTTGGTTGGCAATGAAGCAGAGCTATTTCATGATGACCCTTCTTATTGATAGTCCGAAGTCGTCGGGAAATGATATAGATGTATTTTTACAACCGTTGATTGATGAGTTAAAAGTTTTATGAGAATCTGGTGTGAAGACTTATGATCCACAGACTAACAGATTTTTTCAAATTCGAACTGCAGTCCTCTAGACAATATCATACTTTCCTGCATATGCAATGTTGTCTGGGTGGTGTCCTAAAGGTTACAAGGAATGCCCTATTTGTCACGTAAACATTGCTTCGTTATATCTGGCGCTTAGTAGAAAATGTGTTTACATGCGTCATCATAGGTTTCTACCAGAGGATCACCAATGGAGGACTGATAAAAAGTTGTTTGATGGGACAGGGGAACGTGATGATACATCCACAGGATTGTCAGGTAATGACATTTTAAATTTATGGGAAGGACTTCAAAATGTTGTGTTTGGAAAAGGACATTGAGCAAAAATCAAATATTTGCCTGAAGGGTGGAAGAAGAGCAGCGTTTTTTTAGCTTCCATACTGGAATGCTCTACTCATCTGCCATAACTTTGACGTAATGCATATCGAGAAAAATGTACGTAAAAGTATTTTGAATACCATTTTGGATAAAGATGAGAAGTCAAAAGATAATATAAAATCGAGGTTAGATATGCAGAGTCTCAATATAAGGAGACAACTTCACCCGAGGCTTTCGAAAAAGGTTAATGGTGTCCTGCAGCTGGTTATAGAAATTTATATTGGATCATGGACACCTGTGCACCTATTGAAGTGCAAATGGTACAATATGAAAAAAGGCACACGTTGCTTCATTGACGGGCTAGACTTCACGTTGGTGAACACAACGAAACAAGCATACGAAGATGAACTTTTCATCTATGCAAGTCAAACACAATAGGTGTTTTATTCAAAAGACCCGATTGAGCTTTGTTGGAGCGTTGTTTGTCGTTGGAGACCCAGAGACAGCTACGATATCCCCTTAAATGATGCAGGTTTAATGGCACAAGAAGATGAGGCATCGCTATTGGCACAAGATGCAGGAGTCGGAGAAGCAACAAACATCAATTATGAAGATGATGTTATATGAGTGCGTCGTGACCTTGGTCAAGGATTAAGGATCAATAGTGACGAGTTGGATGTAATATGAAGTATGTTTAATCGATTCAAGTTTGTAAATGCATCTGCTGCATATAATAATACTTAATTACAATTCTTTTCTTCTAAGTTAATGTCTTTAATTCCTTTATTTTGCAGGATAATTATGCCACCGAAGGGGGACATTGGTCACTTAGGCACAAACACACCCGGACGACGACATCGTCCCGGGCTCCAGCATCCCCCTCTCCATCATGGTTGACTCCAGCAGCCCCTTCGACATCGGCCCGGGCTCGAGCAACCCCCTCTCCATCGGGGTTGACTCCTGCAGCCCGTTTGATCTCAGCCCCGACTCCTGCAGCCGACCCTCCCTCAGAGCTTCCGTCTTCATCAAAACTTCCGTCTATAGGTACTAACATATTCATAACCTTATTTCCTAATTTGTTTGTATAATTTTAGTTTATTTAATTTATGTTTAATTAATTCAATTTTAGAAGAATCAATGTGCAAGTTTAGGGAGTTGTTCCCCTTTTACAAATCCCCTTGTGAGTGATGATTCAGGTACAATTACATTGATTCTGCTTCATACAATGACATTTTAATGTTGACTAAGTTTGAATTTGATGTAGGGCCGGTCCCAATGGAGGACATGGAGACCCTGCTGCCAAATTGGACTGTTGATGGCATTGAGGATTCACATCCTTAGGTATCACGCGTGAAGCGTAAGGTGAGGGCGACACCATTTAATCTTGACAAAGCGGCAACGATCGTAATCAAGGATGGACAGATGGTCTCATCTACACAACATGACCTGTCCTTTCTACTTATAACACAAATTCAGGGTCAATTGCATTTCCTACTACATCTGCAGTGGCGTGAACTCTTCCCAAATGCATACAATTGGTTTGAAATCAATGTATGACCAACAACTAACTATTTGTTTTTTGTAACAGTCGTAAGTACTAACCAAATGTATTTTTTTGCAGGTAAAATATAAATTTGTTAATGAGAAGGATAAGCCCGTGTCTGCAGCCATTGCGATGAAAGCTTTGCAGCCGGTTGTGCAGAAAATAATACGAGACAACCGTACCTTCTATAAGAAGCAATACTACGATGGAAAGACTCCAGAGCTGCTAGTAGACTCTCCCATTGAAGGTATGGCTCCTGAAAACTGGACACTGTGTGGTGTGAAGAACAAGGCCAACTGATAGTGTCTGAAGACGACTCACACGCTTGGGCGTAAGTCTCTTTCCCGTTTTTTAGAAGAAGAGGTACGTATTGAGTTGATTTTTTTTATTTGCATTGTCAATATACTTCAATTTTTAAACATTGCACAAAACTTATTCTAGGAAATTAAATTTTATGCAGTGACAAGCAGAAGGTCCAAACTTCGTGTTTTTTTGATATTTCCTTAAGGCGCACAAGAGGAAAGATGGGACATATCCTGATGAGGAGACAAAAATATTATGTGTCAGTTATCAGGTTCCTTACATTTTCTTAATACCAAGTGCATGATTTAATTAGGTTTTGTTTCTTATGAAGGAGGAGCTTGTCCGAACCAAGAACTGAACTATAGGTCCACAACTTGGTGAACCCAGTGGATTTGACACCTATCATAGATAAGGTGTTTGGGGGCCATCACGGGGTTATGAGAGAGAGACTTGGGACTGGTGCGCCGCCAGCGTAGGGGTGCGGTTACGAGAGCACCGGAGTACTTAGCTCTCACAGAACAACTGGAAAAGGAAAGGCAAGACAAGGACTTAATGAAGGACTAGATGTTGTTGATACGCCTCAATTGCGGGGAACTGAACCAGTTGGCAAACCTCTATCCAATCGCCTTCTGAGTGTTAGTATTATTTTAAATACATAATTATAATTACGAATTTTTATATTTCATTACACTTATCATAAACTCAAGTTTATGAGCAGGACCTTCTAACCCACTCGGCAGCAATCTGTCACACAACTGATTGCTCTGATTGTACATTTCTTTTGGTTTCAACAGGGCGGTTGAAACGTCTCGTATAATATTTTGTAATGTAAATATTTTGAAACGTAAATAATTTTTGTTATGTAATGGTCTGATTGTATGCCAGGTAACAGGTATCAACTAAAAAAACAAAATTTGAACTTTTTTTAAAAAAATACTCCGTCGGCGCTTTAACCCGTTGTCGGAATAGACCGTAATAACGGTCAATTATGGCGACGGGTAAGACATCGTCGTGCGAATAATTCTGTTTGCGGTTATTAATGTCGGAAGAATTGCATTACGTCCGACGAATTCACTTTGTTGGCGGAGTGGACTCGGCCGACGAACTTTATTCGTCGACAAAAAGTTATTCGTCGGCGGAGAGGACTCAGCTGACGAAAGGTATTCGTCGGCAGAGAAGACTCAATCGACGAAAGTTATTCGTCTGCGGAGAGTGATTCCGCTGACGAATTCTGGTCTTCCGCCGACGAATTTTACGAGCACCGGCGGAAGGTCGTTCCACCGACGAAATCTGTTCTACCCCCGCTGGTGGAATCGAAATTCTCGGTCGGCGGGTGATTTCGTCGACGGAGTGTCCGTTGGCGGTTTTGGGCTTTTGACGAAGTCGACCTCCGGCGGAGACTGTTTTTCTAGTAGTGTTAATTAATTACCATCCCAAACAGATATGCACGTCTATACGTAAAATTGTTAGTACTTATAATAATGTGAATATCTATCATCAGTTCAATATGCATGCAATTATTTGAACCTAAAATTGCATAAGTTTCTGCTAACTAATGGCGCGTTTTGATTACTCACGTACTAATTAACGTGTTTGTGGCAGAGATTCAGTTGCTTTAACAAGTTCTGCTGGATATTGTTGACCTTATGGGCCAAACTGGACAGCTCCCAGACCTCAGTTGTGGAGGCTAGCTAAGTACCTGCAATAGTACGTAGTACCCAGTGTATACGTTTAATATCAACAACCGGACCACAAGTAAATAACATTAATGAACTATTTTGTTGAACTATGTAATTATACTACACAAAATAAATTTAATAACAAGTAAATAACATTAATGTTAGAGGAGATCACCTCGTGACGTTGTAGAGAAGTAAAAAAAGCCATGATATGGCCCCACAAGCTTAAATTCAGCCATGAAAAGGCTGTACAATCTCGTCATAAGTTACTCTAACAAGACTGAGGACAGCCGTGCCTGAACTCCTCCATCCCCACTCCAATATAGAAACCAACATAAGCAAGTTTGACACTGATCAACACTCAGTCCCCAAATCCCAAATCCCAATCCTTTTCAGGGACGAATTAAACTCCTATACTCTTTCCACACATAGAAAGAGATAATAGGGATCAGTATGCCGTAAGACTCTGTCTGTCGGGATCCGCATCTTTCTCTCCCGAGACAATTCTGCTAACCGTTTTTCCACATTTCCACAGTTTCATCCCTACAAGAAATCTCGCTTTTCAGCTTTTTCTTTTGTTTATAAAAGAAAATACGGAGGATTCTGGTATTCCGTATCATGGGTCTTTCTCCTTATTCACTCCTGTTTCTGCAGTTTTCAGTACTACTCATATTGGTGATTCTGATATCAGATCGGTTGCTTTATAAATTCCCATGTTAAATATCGAGTATAAATAGATAGGTCCGGACTAGCTCCTCTGTTTTATAGATATATATTATCAGCCCAGAGCCTTTTAATTTACATACCCCGAAGAGATGAAGGCCTCTGTAATGCTCATCTTCTTCATCCTTCTCTTCTGCATCAATATTCAAGCAATTCCTAATTCAGAAGCCGCTCGACGACTCAAACAGGGATCATTAGTCCCCAAAACCTGCAAAAAGATCGCGGCCACGGATCCCACTCTCGACTACGCCTTCTGCGTCTCCTCTCTGCAATCCGGCAAGCACAGCGGCGCCGCCGACCTCCGGGGCCTGGGCATCATCGCCTCCAACCTCGCCCGGATCAACGCGACGCGGTCGAGACGAAAAGCCCAGAACTTGAAAACGAAGGCGACGAATCGGTTCGATAAAACGAGGCTGGAGGCGTGCGAGGAGCTCTTCGACCTCGCCGTCTCTGCTCTCAGGGACACCACCAGGGCCTTCCGGGGGAAGAGGTACGACGACGCGAATGTGAATCTGAGCGCCGCGATGACCGACGCCGATACCTGCGAGGACGGGTTCTCGGAGATGCAATTAGGGCATCATCATGTCTCACCTCTGACGAGAGAGAACGAGAATCTGAGAGGACTCTGCGCCGTCGGCCTCGGCATTGCCTGGTTATTACAACGTGGAAGATGCTGAATAAACAGTTTTCGTAGAGCTAGCTAGTTCTCTAATTCCGTATCGTTTAATTAATCTCAGCTTGCACTGCTTCGAAAATTCTGTGATTAGTTCTACATATGTTCGATCTTTTAGTTTCTTTATTTGAGTTATGAATATATCCTTTCCTTCACTGATGAGCAAAATTTGAAAAATTCCATAGTTTATTATTAATAACGTGCCTTGTGAGTTAATTAATTAAGGTGCCTGATAGGCGGAAGTAGATATATAGGTATAACTCATTTTATATTTGTTTAGAGCTGCTGGGATTTGATCATGTTCGGAACCTTCAGGAAAAGAGTTTTGAAGGATATAACTGTACTACACAAGATAAATTTTATAACATGGAATTAAATAAGAATAAGGAAAAGTTCTTCATAAAATGTTAGATCAATAGATCAAGACTGCTGGCTCAAACTTAAAAAACTTAAAATAAAATAGAGGCCTTGACGTATATAGTGATAACTAAGAATTGATATTCCGCCACGTGAGATGCATCATCTCATTTACATGAGATATCAATATTAACAGTTGTGTATAGTACTTATCAAAATATAACCATTATATTGTGCTTATCTTGGAGTTCTATTTTTGGAAGAATTTAAATTAAACGTATATAGATAATAGCTGAAGAATGCACACACATTATCTCTAATAACAGGTTGAAATTAAGCAACCTACATTTATCATTCTAGCCAATTCTCCACCAAACATATACGAAATGAGTTACCCAGCTACTTCCTCTTATCATGCACGTCCTTTCATCATCGGCAAAACAATTATAATGAAGATTCAATATAATGAAAAATGATATCAGTAGTGTGTGATCTTACTTTGGGGTTTTACATAGTGAGGTGACAATGTAGTTGGTGAGAAAATTTAGGGTTTAGAGTTTACCTATAGGAAGATGATTCTTTATTTAAATAATAAAATTTTGTAGATTTTATCTCCTAGTTTATCTCTAACCTGGACTGCTAAACCTTCACAATAATTCACAGTACTCATATCATCACAAAAATAAAATAAAGAACTAATTATGTAGGAGGCCCACATGATTAACTCGGAAGGCACGTAACAATGAATTAACAAAAGGAATCGATTATTCTTGTTCATCAAGCAACCATAGATATGTTCGTAACCCAAAAGAAGCTTTTTGAACACGCTATTTTTCCTTTTAAATAGAGTACTTGCATCATGACTCCTTGACATATAGTACTTCCTAAAGGAGACTCATACACAAAACCTCTCATTACAAATCCCTCTATGTGACCACTGAGTTACTGTTCAAATTTATGAATATTAAATGATTGGGTAAATATAAAAAAAAAGTAATGCTAGACGCACCTAGCGGATGTACCTATCCGACGTACAGGTTAATCTAAGCCCTTTAAAATATAAAAAATTATTATTTTTTTTATAAAATCTTATTTTCTAGAGGATAAACCCTTGGCATCAATGGTTTAGATTAACAAATGTGGGGGATAGGTGAGTGGGCTAAGTGCAACTAGCATTAACTCTTTCGATATAGTTTTATATTATCTAAAACACCCATTGACTAACTTTCATTAAAAAAAAGACCCAAGAAGAACAAATAGATGTCTTTTCAACTGGATTGAATATGGTTCTATGAAATTTTTTGGTTAAAAAGTATAATATTCCAAAAATACCCCTCATACAATGTCACTTAAATCGAAAGGATACATTAATTGTTCTGAAACAAAAGTTAGTAGAATTCTCTCACGAGAGAAGATGGGGATCTCGACCAAAAGTCTTATGACATAATTATACTGATTTCATGATCTCTTTCTACGTGTGAAAAGAGTATGGGATCAGTTTCGTCCCCAAAAATTAATAGAATTTGGTATTTTGGGCCTGAGTGGTGATTAGTGTCAAATTTGCGTAGGTTTAGTTTCTATTATGGTGGGGAAGGTGGAGTTCACGAACGGCTATTCTCAGTCTTGTTAGAGAAACTTATGACGAGATTATTGTAAAGCCTTTTTTATGGCCAAATTGAAGATTGTGGGGGGTGGATAAGGAGGGAAGTCCTCTAACATTTTTGGAACTTATCATCATTTTATTTCAAGTCATATTTCTAAAAACTGACTTTAGTAGGGGCGTGAATGAATTAGAAGAGGTTATTCCATATATTTTTGGCCATTTATGAGACTCGTGAACGAAAACCAAATAAATAAAATAATACCATGAAAAGAAAGATATAGCACAAAACAAAAAATAGTTTATTAAACATGTAGGTCGATCATATGCACATTCCTGGAACTTGTAGATGTTATAAAAATTGAATATGTTCGACGCGTGTTTTGTGAATGAGTTTGAACTAGGTTGGACCAATGGCTCGAATCAAAATAATGTCATAAATATTGACTGTTTATTTGAAAAAAAGAGTTTCTCAGAAGCTACACATATTTTCTTAGTATAACATTTGGTATGGTTTTCATCCTTCTGTACATATTTTTTTGAAAGTTGTGACTTTTTTCCCATACCCCTAAGGAGACTTAGAACCCAAGACCTCCCCCCCCATGTGACCATTGAGCTATGCTCAAGTTCACAACCTTTTATGCATGGTTCACAAATAGAATAGGTGATATTTATAAATAATTCAGTATTACATATATTACCATGCATGCACCACTTAAAGTTGAATAGTTCATGAAAACGATGACGTTTTTATATATACATGACAACGACGACTTGGGTACATCAATATAAAACCAAATTCTATATATGCGGAGCATTGAGCCTGGCTTATCCGGGAAGTTGTTAAAATTTAAGTTTGCTTCTTCTCAACTTTGAGGCGGGATTTGGGGCGTCGAAATTTACGTAGAGTTGAGCTTTCACAAGACTCAAATATCCAATCACTTCGATCTATCAATCTATCTCCTTCACTAACCTTTAGCAGCTTTGATAGAGTTTCTCACCTTCTGATTTCACACTTCATGTTGAATAGTAAACCTCAATTCACTTGTTTCAATGCCATGTGTGAAAATTTGTGGATCTCAAATCTCAAATTCTGATGCAAAGAAGTTTGGCTTCATGTGTGATTTGTTGGAGAAAAAGAGACGAGGAAGAAGGAAGAAAAGGAGCAAGGGACAAAGAAAAAAATGGAAACCATGGCCGGGTCTCGCTGAAGTTGAGTTTCTCTCATCACTTCCCCATATTGTTTCTTCCTCTGTTTTCTACCTACTTATTCAACTCTGGAACAGACTCTGCTAGCAACTTTGTTTGCTCCACATGCATGTTCTCTTTACAGGTAACAAACTAACGGCGTCGCCTGCAAACAACTTTGGAGAAAATCTGTTCATATCCGCTCAATTTTAGACACCATAAAATCCCCCACCCAATTCTTAGAACGATCAGATAAAGACCTTAAAAGAGAAAGAGAGCAGAATGAAGCTTCCCTCAGGTACTGTTCTGTTCTGTTCTTCTCAGCCAGGAACTGGGTTCCCTATGAAGAAGCCAAATTGGTGTATGATCTAAATTGGCGGCCAGTACATCCCATGTATAATATCTATCATTAGACATCTTTCAGGGAGATGCATCCGAGACTTGCACAGGACAACAGGCTCAAGTTTCACCTGAGAATAATGTTCAACTTTCCTGAAATAACAAAAGCAAAATTTTGAGGCATTATTCTCCATTACTGTATGTAGGAGATGATAGGACTAATAGAGTGCAAATCCTTTACTGGGATCGGAAACCTGTTTGTATCGATTGTTTCACATTCCCTGAGGGAAGTGATGTCAGAGATAATTTCCACAATCAAATGCACAATTAATCAGTTCCGGCTTTTATCCACTTTTCAACCTGTCTTGGACATGCATAAACAGGCAGCCAAAGTAAGGGTATCTCATAGACAAGAAATAGTACGAGTTCAACCACAATGATAGCTAATCAGCTCATATAAATTGACTGTTTTTTTGCGCCAAATATTGTTTAGTAAGTATAATTTTCACTATATCACAAGAGATACAGGATACAAAAGCCAACCAATGGGTAAATCACTACCAACCATTAATCATAAACGTGTCAATAATCATAGCTATCATACATAAAAATTACACACTTAAACTCTAAGTCACACTAGTAAAAATGTCCCATCCGCCGACGGGCCAAAACACACCGGCAGAACACGAAAGCCCGACGACAGGTAACGTCACGTCGTCGCAACGTCCGTAGCCGGATGCTTCACCCGATGCAACAACCCGTCGCGTAACAAAAAAACCCGTTGTGCGACAGAATTCTGTCCGCCGACGCGTGGAGCCGTTGGCGAAGGAAATCATCCAACGACGGATGACTGCGCGTCGTGGGACATATTACCTCGACGGATGAATACGCGTCGGCGAAAGGATTCACACGACGGATGCACGTGCGTCGGTGGAAAAGGTCCACCGGCGCCTGACCATGCGTCGGCGGAACTCTCTAGGACGACGCTTCCCACGTGTCGGCGGAGGCTAATTACCGACGCGTTACCGAGCATCGTCGGAGTTCACCCGGCGCGACATGACGCGTCGCCTGAGGTCACCCGACGCGTCCTAGGGTGTCTGCGTAGGGTGTTCACCCGACGCGCCTATGCGCGTCGTCTAATATTAGCCGAAGCTTCCTCACCCGTCGGCTGTAGTTCTACGCCGACGCGTGCCGAGGCGTCGGCGTATGTGTGTAGCCGACGCGTCGATGAAGCGTCGGCGGAGGAATTCACACGACGCGCATTAGCGCGTCGGCGAAGGTTTCCTTGATTCCGCCGACGGGTTCAACCGTCGGCGGAGGTTTTTTGTTTTTAAATTGATTTTTCTTTTTTTTCTTTTACCTGTTTTCTTCATCACTATACAATTTTACAAAACTGAAAAGAAACACATTAACAGTGAAGAACACGTATGCAAAAAAACGTTCTATATACATAAAGAACTACAGTGTCTAAATTTACATCCGATGAAAAGATGTACAATGTCTAAATTTACAGAGTCTATTAAAAATAAGAGTTTGCAGTTCTCGACGCGCCGTTTCCAACCATTACAAAATCTGGCAACAGTGGCTTCTTCCACAATTTTGAGGTCAGCTCCAACAACAACCTAAGAACCAAAATAGAACATAAATTTGCCTATCCACAGTGCACACATACATTAACATGGAAGTATATTACTTCTCCCATCAACATCTAAACTTGCCACACAGAACTCCAATGTTGCTTATCAGCCAAAATAAGAGATCTCAATAAACTCAATGAACAGCAAGAGTCGAAGATGCTATTACTGACCTCCAAAATAATACGATCGTCAATGTTATGCGGTGGTGGGACTCTCCATGGCCGAAGACCTGCGAGAAGCTTAACACGTAGAAAATTAGAGATATATATTTATGCTCATCAATTTAAAATAATGTAGAATACTGAAGACAATTCTTACCTTGCTGTGACTGTGCAAGAAGTAACATTTCTAGCCTCTCCATGCGTTCGCTCATGGCTTGTACCTTCTGGGACAATGCCTCCTTATCCCGTCTCTCCCTCTCCAACTGTTCACACAATGCCACATAACTACGAGAGCTGGAAGAGGCACCTCTACGCAGTCGAGCGCCTGTTCCAACCCCTCTCTCGTAGCCACCTTTGTGGCCCCCGAACATCAGATCTATTACCGGTGTCACCTCTCTGGGATCTTTGGAGTGACCAACGTTACTTTCAAAGGCTGCACGGCGAACCGCTTCCTGCACAGTGAAATTAATGAATTAAATAGGTCTGGAAGTTGTATTCAACACAGATCATAAAGCAAAAATATATAACTTACACAAAGTGTTCAGCAGTTATTTCATCCGGATACGTCCCATCCTTCCTCTCGGTGAGCTTTGAGGTATGCCATCAGGAAAGTGTAGCCCTCGGGGTCAAACGTGACGCTGTAATTAATGTATGCGATAAGCAATCAAGGATGAAAACAAAAATAAGAAGAGTTCCCAGAAGGTAATCATATAAATACCTGTTCCTCTAAGAATCGGGGAAGAGACTTTGACCCAAGGGTATGAGTTGTCTTGAGCTTCTGTCGATTACGACTGTTCTGCTCACCGATACCCTGACTCCTAACATTGTCCCAATACTTCACGAGGAGAACCCAATCCTCTTGGCTCATACCAGGTATGGGACAAGTCTTCAGTTGGTCGTCAGTCTTCCAATCATAGTGTTCTTTCTTATATGCCGCTCGGTTATCTCTAATGATTTTCTAGAGCACGGGCTTGATAGCCTCCATGGCCTCTTGCTCTGTGACTGGAGCACCCTCGACATCCACAAAGTTATACTTTGCCTGCAAAAATAAAAACTCAGTTTAACTGTCCCAAGTTTGAAAATAAATAATTAACTAGCACTTCTTAATTTGATAATGTTAAACCAGGTCTGCAGCTCATGGGGGGGATAGTCTCGCCACTGGAGATGCAACGGAAAGTACTGATCTGCCCGTACTATCGTCCCCATGAGATTTGACAATGAAGACTGTCGTCCTGCAACCATCTAGCCATCTCTGATAGTTACCGTCCAAGGATTATGAGGCAGAAACGAAGATGCTTTAACTTTCCGTTTCCCACGCGGATTTGATGGTTCAACAACATCTTCTGTTTCTGCCCAGTCGGGTCTTTGCGTTTCCATGTCTTCCATAGGGATCGGGCCTGCCAAATTGTAAGTTAGAACACAATTCATATAACACACTACAAAAATATCATTACACTTCAAGTTTACCTCAAGAGTAGCTCTCGTGTGATTCGTGATTCGGAAAGAACTCCTAAACTTATGATTACACTCATCTATAATATGAAAGAGCTAAAATTAGAACACAAACTTTCCAAAACAAAAAAATCTGGTTTATGTTAGTACCCATGTCTGGCATCAGTGACGATGATGCTAGTGTAGCTGGAGCAGAAGCCGGTGGAGTCGGAGTCAGAACTGGAGTGGCCCGGGCAGGCCGAGTCGGACTCAGGACTGCTATTGTTCGGGCTGGCCGAACTGCCCGAACTTTGACCCTTGCTGGTGACGGTGATGAGGAGTCAATGGGATACTTCCTCGGTGGCATATTTACCCTGCAAATTTAAAGAGACGTGGATAGTCAACTTTCTTCACAAAATAAATAAAATTAGCTATTACGATCCACACTAGCTACAATAATTCAGAGAGATATCAAACTTACGCTATGTTACGTTCAAATCTGCAGGATCAATTCTTAATCCTGGACCCAGGTTAGTGCGTACCCACAAAACATCATCAGCTTGGTTCAATACTGTGACGTCTCCGATCCCTTTGTCTTGTGCCAACAAGATGGCCTCACCTTCTTCGGACCTCACATCGACGTTAACTAGAGGGATGTCGTATGTGTCCCGAGGTCTCCAACGACACACAACTCTCCAAGTGGGATCAACAGGGTCTTCCGAATAAAATACCTGTTGAGTTTGAGATGGATAGATGAAGGGTTCGTCTTCATACGTGTGCCTTAACGAATTCACTAATGTGTAATCAAGTCCATCATTAACAGAACCAGTGCCCTTCTTCATATCGAACCATCTGCACTTAAATATGCTGATGGGACTCCAAGGCCCAATGAAGACTTCGAGTACCTGCTGCAGAACACCGTAAAAAACCTCACTTTCTTCCCCCACAGTCGCAATGCCACTATTTTGAGTGGTCCGATTTTCATCAACTTGCTCTATCTCAAACTTGTAACCATTTCCAAAAAAACCCTTATACAACTTGGTTTCGGAATTGGGGCCCCGAGCAAGATATTGTAGATCTTCTATCGCATCGCCCTGATGCGGTAAATTTATCAACTATACAATTTGATGATTAAACAGATTGGGTGCCAACAGAGCGAAGACTCTTTAATGGAAGCACATCAAATTACTGCTTTGGGGGATTAACTCACCCGTGTTCTGAACCACTGCACAAAATGTAAGTGTTGTTCAGTCTGTATCCGATGATCAGTCCATTGGGGGTGTAGCCTTCTCAAGTAGTCTCTATGTTCCCTACAACCAAATGTGGAAGAGATTAATTAAGTTGTGGTATATTGGTTGTGGACAGTATAATATTTAGTTAGAGGACTGGAACTACTTACAATAGGTACGGATGAGCCTCTGGAGTGTTGAATAGTAAGAACCGGTGGAGCTGGTAGACAACATCAGCAGTGAGCATATGCGACATCTGCTTATGTTAAGGAGTAGTATATCAAACCTGATTGACTTAATTCCTCAATTCAGAGGGAGAGAGAAAGAGAGAGAGATAAAGAGAGAGTAAGATAGAGATTTAAGAATTAAAAACAGCAACGTTAATTCAGAGAGACAAAGAGAGAGAGAGTGAAAAAAAGAGAGAAGTTTGACAGTTCAAAACAGAATTGTAATTCGGAGAGAGAGAGAGCAAGAGAGGGAGAGAGAGAAATAAGAGAGAGATTGGAAGAGTTTAAAACAGAATTGAAATTCAGAGAGAGAGAGAAAGAGAAAAAAAGGGAGAGGTTTAAGAGTTCAAATCAGAAGTTCAATTCAGAGGGAGAGAGAAAGAGAGAGAGATAAAGAGAAAGTAAGATAGAGATTTAAGAATTAAAAACGGCAACGTTAATTCAGAGAGACAAAGAGAGAGAGAGAGTGAAAAAAGGAGAAGTTTGACAGTTCAAAACAGAATTGTAATTCAGAGAGAGAGAGAGAGCAAGAGAGGGGGAGAGAGATAAGAGAGAGATTGGAAGAGTTTAAAACAGAATTGAAATTCAGAGAGAGAGAGAGAGCAAGAGAGGGGGAGAGAGAAATAAGAGAGAGATTGGAAGAGTTTAAAACAGAATTGAAATTCAGAGAGAGAGAGAAAGAGAAAAAAAGGGAGAGGTTTAAGAGTTCAAATCAGAAGTTCAATTCAGAGGGAGAGAGAAAGAGAGAGAGATAAAGAGAGAGTAAGATAGAGATTTAAGAATTAAAAACAACAACGTTAACTCAGAGAGACAGAGAGAGAGAGAGTGAAAAAAAGAGAGAAGTTTGACAGTTCAAAACAGAATTGTAATTCGGAGAGAGAGAGAGCAAGAGGGGGGGAGAGAGAAATAAGAGAGAGATTGGAAGAGTTTAAAACAGAATTGAAATTCAGAGAGAGAGAGAGAGAAAAAAAGGGAGAGGTTTAAGAGTTCAAATCAGAAGTTCAATTCAGAGGGAGAGAGAAAGAGAGAGAGATAAAGAGAGAGTAAGATAGAGATTTAAGAATTAAAAACAGCAACGTTAATTCAGAGAGACAAAGAGAGAGAGAGAGAGTGAAAAAAGAGAGAAGTTTGACAGTTCAAAACAGAATTGTAATTTGGAGAGAGAGAGCAAGAGAAGGGGAGAGAGAAATAAGAGAGAGAATGGAAGAGTTTAAAACAGAATCGAAATTCATAGAGAGAGAGAGAGAGAAAAAAAGAGAGAGGTTTAAGAGTTTATATCAGAAGTTCAATTCAGAGGGAGAGAGAAAGAGAGAGAGATAAAGAGAGAGTAAGATAGAGATTTAAGAATTAAAAACAGCAAAGTTAATTCAGAGAGACAGAGAGAGAGTGAAAAAAAGAGAGAAGTTTGACAGTTCAAAACAGAATTGTAATTCGGAGAGAGAGAGAGAGAGCAAGAGAGGGGGAGAGAGAAATAAGAGAGAGATTGGAAGAGTTTAAAACAGAATTGAAATTCAGAGAGAGAGTGAAAGAGAAAAAAAGGGAGAGGTTTAAGAGTTTAAATCAGAAGTTCAATTCAGAGGGAGAGAGAAAGAGAGAGAGATAAAGAGAGTAAGATAGAGATTTAAGAATTTGAAACAGAATTTTAATTCAGAGAGACAAAGAGAGAGGTAAAACCAGAGAGAGAGAAAGATAGAGTAACACATAGAGAGGGAATTCAGGGAGCAACCAATGAGAGACAAAGACACATCCACCATTGATTTTGAGAGAAACACACCGGTACACATCCACCATCGATTCAACAAGGAAACACACTAGTAAAATAATCCCATCATCATTCAACCCATGATTGCTATACCATCCAAAAATCAGTCAACAAAAACAAAAAATCTTTAATACAATCCTCGAGTTTTTATCAACCCACGAGAAAAACCTTAACAAAGAATTAATTCTAATACTTGCTTCTCAGTAATTAATGACAATGTCAAACTCACTCGCTACTGTTTTGTAGCGGCTTTCGGGACCGTTACCAGTGTCTGATTTTCGCCCGACGATTGCCTCTCGCTCGTTGTCAACAGAGGGTTTGACGACGGCGAACTGTAGCTCATAGGGAGGCAAAGAGATCAAATAAGAGAAACTTGTGAGAATAATGACGAAGAAGGAAAAGGGAAGCAACTGAAAATTAGTACAACCAAAATAAACTTACCTACGGCGAAGAAGAACAGGCTCTTGCCGGCGGTAGATGAATTAACTCAGAGGTTCGACACACAGTGGCTGACCGGAACGTCCAGCACGCCCCCGCAAAACGTGTTTTTTGGCTTCGGAAGAACTGGGTTTGAAGCCAGCGCGCGACGTCGAAGTACGGTCTTCGGCCGGAGGACTACGAGCGACGCCGAGAAGAAGAAATCCGAGAAGTACTTTCCGGCGGAATGCCGGTGGCACGCCTGGGGAACGCCGGGGAAGGCCGGGGGAAGGCCGGGGGAACACCGGGAGCTTTGATTTCGCGCACTCGCTTCCGTCGACGCGTTTCGACGCGCTTCGTCGTAGGAAAGGGTTTAAATTTCAGTAATACCCTGTCTTCCCGTTACGCGCATAATGCTGCGTGGGAAGTAGGGTCGGAGTATTTCAACCCGTCGGCGGAGCAAAAAAACGAAGAGAATGGTCACCCGACGCAATAAAAGGTGCGTCGGCACTTCACTTCTGAGTCCGCCGACGCGCTTCAAGGTGCGTCGCCAGACGAAACCAAAGGTTCCCCCGACGGGTTAGAACCTGAATGCGTCGGCGCTTGAGTTTTACATTAGCATGAATTGATACGAACACTTTCGATTTTACATTCATTAGCATGAATTGATACGAACTTCATAGTGTGTTGAAGGATTACAATTCCAACAATAGAACCCTTTCGCCTTTCTTGCGACAGAAATTCTGATCTGAAATCGTGTCACTGGCCCCTTCGCCTTGTCCTGTGTCCGCCAGGCAACTCCTCTTCAACCAGTCCTTGAATGACTAGTCCCTTTCAAACCTGGCGGGTAGCCAGAGGTTAGTTGAGTCTACCTACTCAAATAAGCTCTCCTTGGAGTTGTTCACAGGTATGCTCCACTTTATCGGGATCCAGCGACTTCGACAACCTTCTTCTCTTCCTTCTTGGTGTCCGTTTTGTCTCCTTCTTGGCGACTTCGACAACCTTCTTCTCTTCCTTTTTAGAGAAGGAAATTCCAATCGATGCAACTTGATAACTAGGGTTCGCATGAGTTTCTTTTATAGGAAGTTAGAAGCTTCGAGTTGAATATGAGGAATCTTCAGTTTATGGGGAGTTTGTCTATGTTATGTATTATATTTACTTTTATGTATCCATACATTTTATTTTAACATATTTTCTTGTCAGAAATACTGATTGAAGCTTTGTTCTGTATTATTATTATTAGAGAATAATAATAAATATTAATGGTTGATAAATTTAAAAAGAAATTACTATCTACAAACTAAGCACAAACTGGAGTCAGGAGTGGATAGAAAATAGGAAGTGTTGAATCTGGGTACAAAATAGGAAAGGGCATAATCTGTGTTGAAAATAGGAAAGTGAAGAATCCTAATTCGTAGTTGATTAGGACTCCTCAAGTTCAAACCACTGAGGGAGCCTATATATAAATTAAACTTTCCAGTTCCAACGCTTTCATTCAGATTCAGGAATTCGAAATAATTATATCGTGAGGACGATCGATCGATATGGACTACTCAAAATCGCGGGTTGCTTCTCCGCTGCTCCTGGGTCTGCTTCTTCTCCTCCTCTCTATCACTACTACTGTCGAGGGAGGGGAATGCCAGGTCTTTGCTCCAGAGCTGCCCAACTGTGCTTCAAAGTGTGCTGGATTCTGCAGAGGAGCCTACGGTGAAAAGCTCGTCAAGCCTGTTTGCGTCCAGCATCTTTCCCTCTGCAGCTGCTTCATTCCTTGTTCGGCTCCACCACCTCCAGTTACTTTAAACAATTAGATGATCTTACATTTTTACTTTTCTTGGATTAGAATTTTCTTTTTTCTTGCATTATGTTCAATGTAATTACCGAGGATGTTGTAAATTAATGATTCGGTTTCACATTCTTTCTCATCTTGTAATTGATTAATGACTTAATCCTTTGTGAATCCAGCATTAAATTTTTTTTTCCGTGCAACCTCTTTGCGTGCTTTCTGATTTAATTTCTTTGTTCATCAATCTGTCCTCAAACAACAGCACACTTCCCCAAAACGCAAAACTCACATTGATAGCAAAAGTTCAATCTGTCCCGTTCATGATCAATGTCATTCTGGTGAAACTTGGTACTGTTGTAATTAAGATTCTGTCATCTCGTGCTGGCAAATGTAGAGTACGGGTATTAGGATCTTAATTATAATTAAGTTCCTAGATCCCAGTAACATAATATCCTTGTCAAGTGAGCAACCATATATCGGTCCAGATAGCGTGTTCAATATATACAAGTATTAGTGTCTGACGTAAGCAACTCTTCCTGCTGCAGAAACTCTCTGACACTACCAAGCCAAGCCTTAAATTTGTTACTTCCGAGTTGTTAGAGAGGCAGAAGAAGTTGGTGTAAGTGATCCAAACATATATATATCCGTGTTAAAACATGACCTCAAAAAACTATTTTCTACCCTTAATTTCCCTATCTGTTTTCCAGTACTGAATTGAGAAAATAAATGGAGAAGATTTGAGTATTTCTTTCGTCACAGATGGTTGTATGCACTATAGCAAAACAGAGTAGGAAAATTAATTTGCTTATCCAAGAGTGGAGAGTGGATTCCAACAAAATTTAATTAAGCACATATGGTTACTTGATCTCCATGTTAAGATGGCATTTGCAATCAAACTGTGTATTAAAAATAAAATGAAATAAAAAAATTTTAAACCCTTAATCTATATGGCCTGTGTGACTTGAGTTAGAGTTGTAATATGGGGTTTTCAAATCATAATTACATACTTTCGTTGGAAATTAATAGGAAATCAGAACTCTCTCTTAACAGATAAACTCTGTTATATTCTTTTACATCTTGTCCAACTTAAATTTTGTGTTTTAGAGTTGTATATTCTCGACAAGTTAATTTTATGTATAAGTTTATCTGGCTTAATTTCTAAACCTCCTTGAGAGCTTGTTACCGAAGTTTAAACTATATTTTTATTTGTCATTATATGGCAGATATTAGGGTCATCATGCTACCACCATCGATCCGCAGCAGTTGCCTTTTTGTTTCATGAGTCGTTGACACCTCCGTGGGTTGATTTGCTACTAGTCTGTCTTGTTTGCCATAAAGATAAAGGGAAACCATTGACACCGAAGTCAGACCCTACTAATTTTCTGCCTAAAATTTGCAGCCAAACTCAACGTCTTGGTGGAGCTTTCACATACAAGTCATCATCGCCTTTGGCATGTCTCTATAAGAAATTTTAGTAGTGAAATTTTTCCACAAGTCTCATCGATATCCAGCAGTCGCATCATTCTAAAGAACTTTTGAGTAGATTATCTTAGTTCATCTTACTAATACATCTTGTGTGCAAATTGGCAAGGGAAGAAGATGGTGTGATGTGGGAGAAGAGAGAGAAGGAGACTGCATATATATTGGGAGTATAACCGTGTTGGTGGTTGTATCTTCAATGACGGAAACTATAGGAGGTGTCACGCCGCTGGATTGACCAAGGCCCGAACTTGATCTTTTGCAGTGTGCGGCTTAGCGTCCAAGTCCTTCTAGTTACTAGTCAGCCTCCCAAGTAAGAGTTAGCGCAGAAACACTTCGTTCTAAGAGTCGGACTCCCTCAAAACTCAATGCCAAGAATACATAAGAAATTAGGACTAAAGTGTTCTCTACTGAAGTATTGAAGTGATTTACAAGCTTTTCTACTAGCCTATTTATAGTTTACACTTGCCCCATATTTGGGGAGATCGTAACCAAAACCTCCTATTCACATGCTACTTCATGCGCTTTGACATGCAAATCTCGTGTCAACTGCTATGTCATCTACCATGTCATTGTATGTTTGTTGGACTTGTTGTAAATACGCTCCTCCTCTAAGTTGCACCATGTGGTCTGGCTTTAGAGGTTTAGGTTCCTCTATCTCTTCAATTCTTCTTCACATGAAGTTATGAAACTGTGTAACGAAAGCATGTCCATGTATATATTTGTTACAAAAGGTAATGGATAACTTGTAATCAGTTATTGTCGTCTTCCTCTTTCTCTTGTATGTATCTTCTGTAGTGAGTATTGGCTCTGGTTGGCTTCTTCCTCACTTGCATTTTCTGATTTGGTGGAATGCCTAATCTCTCTTCCACCATCCTTTTAAGCTCTCCACTTTTCCAAAAGTTTATTTACAATGTATGGGTAACTTCCCAAGAAGGACCAATGTTTTAAAGTGTGTGGTAAGACTTTCCAGAACTTCACTAAACCTATCCTAGAACCAAAATAGAGTTTGAAGGGACATTGTAGCTCACAACTTGTCCTCTTTTGCTCAGACTCTTCCAATTGACCTTTCCAGCTAAATTGAACAGTTTCTAAGGGGGTGAAGTCTCTTTCTTCTTCACTTGCATTTTTTGATATGGTGGAATGCCTAGTCTCTCTTCCACCATCCTTTTAAGCTCTCCAAGATCCTTCTCCCTAAGCTTCCCAAGCTCAATCAAATTTGTGTCTGAATTCTCTCCATCTTTTTTTATAGTGGTTTCACACTACTCATCCATATTCAACCACTACTTTTCCTCATAGGGGGAATTGCCCTTGACAACACACAGATCTAAACCTTTAACCGGAGGTCTACTTTTGAGAGCCTCCCTTGCCAATTCCGATGGATGCTTCACCCTTTTTCTTCTCTGCTTACTTCTCCTCATGGCCTGAGGCATAAACAAGGTTACTTCTTTTCCACTAGCTGACCTCATGGTGATGTTCCTCCCTCTACGTTGATTTTTGTTCATGCAGTGGCCATGAAGGGTCTACCAAGAATAAGATGCATTTGCGTAGCGGATTGATCATACAGCTAACATGATCTTAACATCTGTGGGTGGAGGTTCACTAAGACCCAATCGCTTGAATATACTAAAGGGCACAATGTTGACACTAGCCCCTAGATCACGTAAGGTGTCATCGATTGTGTGGGTCCCTATGGTTCAAGATATTGCAAAGATCCATGGATCTTTCACCTTGGGAGAGCACCTCTCTCTCCAATTGCTACTCCCTCAGAATTGTCCAGCTCATGCTCGTCTTACTCCTAGAATCAAGCATGGCCAAATCTGTCTTCAGATTGCTCACAGACAGGGCTATCTATATGAAGCTTGTTGAAAGCTTCAAATGACTTTAGAGGTTTAGGTTCCTCTATCTCTTCAAATTCTTCTTCATACAGTGGTGGTGGACAAATCTTCTTTTCACCCAATTCCTCCTCACTTGACCAGTTTAGATATTCTTCATCTTCCAATTCAATCATAGGAGGAATCTGGTTTGACTCTTTCAAACTAATAGTTTTATGGAGCTCTTCATTCATTCTCCATATCAGTGTTGTTTGGGTCTTCTCGTCCAACTCTTCCTCCTTATTTTCCTCTTCATAAAACTCAATTTCAACCCACTCAAAGAGAGATGACTGAGAATTATGTGAATAGTGCATAATTACACACTTTCGGCACCTGTGGGGATTGAGCCCATGGGCTAATTTTCTGCTGTAGAATTAGTTCCTGAATTCTAGAGGAAAGTTATTTCTTAGACATGATAAAGATAAATGGGGAGATAGGATCTCCCTGTTGGATTCCTCTTTCCGGAAATATGGATTCTTTAGGTATACCATTTACTAACACTTGAAAGGATATTGTCGTTGCACAGGAGATAATGAGGAAGTCAAATTGCTCTAATGTGTGTATGATAAAGGTCCAACAAGATAGGGAATCAAAGGCCTTTTGGAGATTTAATTTCAGCCCAAAATAATTATTTCTTTTGTTGCAGGATATAAAAGAGTTCAGGATCTCGTGGGCTAGTAATAGATGGTTCGAGATTTGACGTCCCTTTTAAAAATGCAGTATGTGTAAGCCCTACAATGAGAGGCACAATTTTTATAAGTCTAATTGCTAGTATCTTAGAGAAAATTCTAAATGCTACATTGTAGAGACTAATGGGCCGGAAATCTTTAAATTTGTTTGGACTTGTAGACTTAGGAATCAGTGTGATATATGTTTTATTAAAATCGAAATTCATACTTCCAGAATTGAATAGGGTGACAACATTATGTGTTAGATCCTCGTTGATAAGGTCCCAATGTTTCTGCAATAAGAACTGGTGAAATCCATCAGGCCCAGGAGAATTATAAGGTTCCATCGAGAATAAGGCATGTCTTATTTCCCTTTGGGAAATGGGTTTTTCTAAATCATAAAAAATTATACAGTGATTATATTTAAAAATTGATTAATCAACATAATTTGTCACACATTGGTTCAAAATAAGTAATTCTAACTTACATAGCCAATGATAACCTGTGTCAAAATAAACAATGAAATAGTAGCCTAAATTATACCAAGGCTAAAATACTTTAGTTATATATGGTCTTGAAATATATTTCTATTGATAAAAATATTAAATTTACTAGGAAAGGGGCAAAGAGTGAATGAAATAGGTATAAAGTTTTAGACGTTTTCCATATTCAAATATTCAAAATAGTTAATATTAGAAAATTGAGTCACATCATAAATTCTACAGTGAGTTTACCTTACTCTATGACGTTTTTAACATGGAAAAAGAATTTCATGGGTTCCTTACTTTGATTTATATACCTAGTTGTTTAAACCTTTATTTCCTCGATAGAGAAGGAAAGTTGCGGAAACGAACGGATAAAAAATATGGGGGTTTGTTTCCTGTAAATGGAAACACCCAGTGTTTTAGTTTCCTCAACTAAAGATACAGATATCGGCAATCTCGTATAGATTCCACAAACCATGCTTCTAGCACAGTATTTTCATCCAATTGGATACTTCTTATTTTATTTGTGTTTTGCCTAATTTTAGTGAAAGTGTCGAAAATTTTGTATTTCTTTCTCGATGTTTTATGAAGTATTATCTGCCTTTTTGTAACTCATGGGTTAATTCGACCGTATCGCATATAACAATTCGTGTATTCCAAGACTTCAGCGGCAGTTGGGACTTATTTGCATGAGGAACCAATTACCTTATACTTTGACAGCTACATCCGGTCAAAAGGGGAATTAGGAAGTCGACTATTGTGGAGACGATTTTTTTTAGGAAATTGTTGGATTCATTAATTCTGTAATTTAAAACAGGATATTACATTAATTCTTACATTGATTCCCTCACCACCAATTGATCAAGAGAAACCCTCGCTAGCAAACCCATCTACAGCAGAGTTTTTAGAACGCGGAATGTGAATTCAAGAATGATCAATGACACCGCTCGCTGCCCAAATTTCTCTAAACCGAGACGACAGTCTCCATGGCGGGTCTAAGGTCCTCTTACACCACGAATCACCTTCAACCTCAAGTTCACCAGAGAGCTTCTCCATGAATAGTCTAATGCCATGAAAAAACAGTGGTCCAGGAAAGGATAGAATGGTATTTCCATCGTATATAGAAAGAGTCCTCCAAGACCCGCAGGTCCAGGGTTCAGAACCGTCCACGTTCAGCTTAATTACGCCTCGAGGAGGAGGGAACCACGAAGCAAGCAAGAGAGGTTTCGGGGCAGACGACTGAAAGACACTTCAGGCGCTAAGGAGAGGAGAATTATTTTGGACAGACTTGCAGGAGCGACCAGCTTTGCTTTGGAGCGTAAAGAGTGGGAGAAAGATGAACTATTCGGACATGATTGCTAATCAGATGACCATCTATTACTCGCAAGGAAGATATAATCCTCGGTCGTCTAAGGGACTCTCACCCCCTGATGATGGGGTCTTCCCGAAGTTGACGCAAAATAAGGGCGAAGAGTCTGATTCGGCTACCATCACGGAGCATGCTCATCGTAACCCTGCCTGCTGTTATTCAGGTGAAGACCGTAGCGATCATAACAAAAACTTTTATCAGGGCAAGCCTGCGATTTTCTTTCAGCAGTCACAGATAGACTCCCAAGCGGAAAAGTTCAAATTTTGTCTGGTCGGGAAGTTCCGTCAATGGAGGCCAAGCTTGTCCCAAATTCGAGATTGGGTGTCAACAAAATGGAGACTTGAGGGCCATTGCTCGGTCACTCTACTCGATCATCGTCATGTTTTCATCAGACTTGACAATGAAAAAGATATGATCTATGTTTGGACGAGAAATCGATGGGTCATTGGAGGTCATCTGATGAGGGTCTTTAAGTGGTTTCCGACTTTCGTTCCGTCGAAAGGGGAGCCGTCGTCTGCGGCTGTATGGGTTTCTTTGCCCTCTCTCCCCCTGGTGCTTTTCCAGGAAGAGCTTCTTTTTCCCATAGCTTCTTTGGCAGGTAAGGTGATTGGGGCGGATGATCCTACCAGAGAACTCTCTCGAACAAACATGGCGAGAGTGTGTGTAGAGGTCGATTTATTGAAGGAACCTCCTCGCCGTGTTTGGGTTGGGATTGGGGAAGGAGGATTTTGGCAAGACATGTTCTACCAGAGATTACCCCCTTACTGTAGCAATTGCAGAGAACAAGGACACGCGAGTAAAGTATGCGAAGACAACAGAAAAAGTAACCATGACACCGGTACTTGGATGTTCAATTCGAAAACCTGTTCTGGCATCAACAGAAAGAGTTCTCGGCCTGAAGATTTCGCTGATCGATCAAAGCGGCTTCGAATTAGCACAATTGTAGAAGGTGAAGAAGGAAGTAGGTATCCTCCGCTACTGGGCTCGCTTCGAGCTGAGAAAGAGAAAGGTAAGAAAATTGTCGAAGCTGAATCAGATAGTTTGTCAGATGATTCGTCGAAGAGATATTCTTATAACGAAACAGTCAGAGCAGAAAACTCCCTTGCAGCTACTGAACCGAATTTATTAGCCGAGAAATCAAATGGAACGAAGGATGTTGAAGTATACGGTTCAGGGAAATCTGGATTTCCACTATCAACAAGGTAAGCTAAAAAATATGTCTTGCAGCGGTTGTTGTAATTGGTTTTTCAATTCAAGAAATATAACCCAGTACAAACAGGTGTTGTACTTTCCTCTGTTTCAGAGGTACTGAACAAACCTATGCAGTTTAAATGATCATACTGGACAAAATTAATTAATATTGCCTCTAACAAAATGCTGCTATATTTTCTACTGCAGACAAAAATTCTTTACAAGCAGGCTAATGCTGTTCCGTGGGAGGAGGAAACAGAAAGAGGTTATACTTCCAGCCTTATCGTTTTCTCTTGTACAGAGATTCAAATATTCGGAGATCAAGAAAATGACCAAATTTGGAGTCAAACTTGGGGAATCATGTTTTGGCACTGTGTTCTGTGGGAAGTATGATGGCCAAGAGGTAGCAGTGAACCTATTGAATCAATCAAGTTTTGATGGTGACAAAGAATTCATCAGGGAGTTGAGAATCCTGACAAGTGCTTCCCACGCTAATATCATTCGACTCTTGGGTTTCTGTTCCGAGGGGTCTAAAAGAATTCTCGTCTACGAATTAATGAAGTGTGACCTTGCTTCAATCATATCCTCCAAAGAAACTGTGATAAAGAGCCAACGATTTTTCGAAATCGCAGTGGGTATTGCCCGAGGAATGGAGTACTTGCATCAAGAACTTGACTCACCTTCTCCGTGTCTCCTGGTAAAGCCATCAAGCATTCTTTTAGACGAAGAATTCCGTCCTAAACTCTGCGACTTTGGGCTAGCCCAAGCTTCTGCTTCATTAGGTAAACTGGCATGGGGCACTGTTGGCTACACATCACCTGATTATGTGAATGAAGGCGGAGTCTCGACGACTGCTGAGGTTTATAGCTATGGGATCATCCTGCTTGAGATGTCTCTAAGAAGAAAGGCAACAAACAGTCAGGAAGAGATCCCTGCAGATGTTTGCATTCACAAATGGGTTCGTAGAAGAGTGGCCGCCATGGGAGGAATACAGGGCTTTACGTTGGATGAAATAGAGAGGAAAATGGTTATAGTGGGGGTGTGGTGCACAGAAGAGGATCCGGCACTTCGCCCTTCATTTACTAGGGTGATAGATATGTTACAAACAAGAGCCGATGACCTTTACTTCCCTGGTCTTCTGGACAATGGAAACGAACTTGGTACTATAGATTCTTCCCCATGTTAGCTGTCCTTTGATCTACCGTAAATTTCCACTTTTGAGCTTGAATCTTATACTTCTGGTAGTACTGATGATCAACGAGGATGATGTAAAAAACAAATATTATTAAGTGCCTCCATAGTTCATACCGGACTTTCTTGGTTAAATTTATGGTGGAATTTTTCTTTTGTAAGCTAAGGATCAAGATTATCGGTTTCACATGTACAACATTTACATTATACATAATACATCATCTGGTTATTCTGTGTCTGCAAAAGTTTCCACTAAACCTGCTTCTCTTGTCTTCCATCGTCTACTGCCGTGATTGAGAAGAAAGATGAGTTTCCAGCTTTAAGTTTAGAGCTGAACAAAAGATGCACAAGCAAATGAGGAAGTGGGTCAATCCCGAATTGAGTAAATAAGAATGGAACAGGTATGGAATAATAATAATAAGACCAGTGGTTAAGAACCAATGAACATGCTTCTTTCTCTAGCTTCCTTGGGTTAGTTTTCCTTCAGTTTCAGGCTGTACAACCTTTTTTTTTTTTTTTTTTAGAAAAGTTAGTAAAAAGTTAGTATTTCATTCTCTAAGTGCCTAATTAGGAAAAGAATCACAAAACTTGGCCCAAAGGCCGTTACTAAGCAACAACAAAGCAGTTAAGAATTCCATACAAAATTATGTTGTTCTCTGACCCTTTTTTTCTTGCTAATAAACCTGCCCTCCCATTTGTTGCCTAAGTACATGTGACCAAGTCGAAACCATTGCAACAAGATCATGAATTACATTCATAACTGATTTTAGTATCCCAGGGGGCCTAAGGTCTTTTTTGCACCATTGAATAATAAGTGTGGGGTATGAAGTGGTCTCACAAGCTAAGCATTAAAAAAGCATTTCATACCTTGAAGAATCTGGTGGTAGTACCAATAATTGAATTCTGATCATACCACCCTTACCCGCTCGAGTATTTGCAGCCCATGAGGTCCAAAGAGTGTTACAATCCACCCCCTTAAAATTCTTTGCAGTTTGAGCTAGCTAGTAATATTGTATGAAATGATGTTGCAATTGTCTCTCCAACCCTTGTCGTTATAAAGAATCAGTTATTCCTCTCCTTCCAAATTATCTGAGTATAACCTAGACAGCAATTAAGCATCAACTTCCAAATTTTAGACAAGCCAAAAGTGGCAACCATATTTAAAGGTCTCAGAAATTCTGAGGCGTAACCAAGTTGATTTCAAATTTGCTAAGAAAAAATGACCATATTGTTAGATTTAGTAAAAAAAAAAGATAGAAGATGAGAGAAAAGTAAAGAGATAGGAAAAAAGGGAAAAGAGAATAAGAGAAAGAGGCCATAAGGTCAAAATAACCTACAACCCTAAACCATGAGTTAAAAGAATCCAAAAATATAAAATTACAATAATGCCATTAATGACTTGAGGTGCAAGTAAGCTACTGTATATAATAACTAACTGAAGTTTTTAGTAATTTTACTAAACTACCCTTGACTCGTAACACTCCCTCACAAGCTAGAGCGTAAACATCATGAAGACCTAGCTTGGAGAGAAGATAAGCAAAATCTTTTCACGCAATAGTGCAATAGTGATGCTAGCAGTACGAGTCTAGTGTCTCAGGTGCATTAGAAAACCTTTTTAAATGGCAGTAGGTTGTGAATCTAACACTTACATATGAGTTTAGACCAATTTGCCTTATGACAAAAACAGAAGAAAGAGAAAAATTGAATCTTTAGCTTCCAACCACACAACAGATAACGTCTACAGCAGGAGCAACACAGTTCCACCGATTCAGCAGCTGTAAAAATACCCTTTTTGGAGGGTACAGAGATGTGCATCTAGCCCTTAAACAGTAGTACGACAGATGATTGACTACCATACCATGAAAAAGAAAAAGGAAAAGAGAGTTTTTCCCAATCGCCTAGCAGCAAAAATTTATTTCAGCCTTCAAACTTGCACAACGAGCTTTGGGGAAGAAGATTCAATGACCTCTGTAAGTGACGAGTTACCACATACAGCCACGCTGTGATACCATGTTAGATTTAGTGAAGGAAGATAGAAGATGAGAGAAAAGTAAGACAATTATATTATTGCCATTCAAGTCTTGAGGAGCAAGCAAGCTACTTAAACACAATAAATAGATAATAACTAACTAAAGTTTAGTAATTTTACTAAACTACCCCTTACTTGTACCACATATTTTCCAATTGTAATGGCAATGGAGCGGCAAGTGATTCACATTTTCCTCTGCATCATTGCTTAGGGGGCACATATTCGAGGGTAGTTGCATTCACCATCTTTTCAACAAGTCTCTAGTTGGCAACCTTTTCCCATAGGAAACACCAAGCGAAGAATAGTTGTTTTCGTGGGCACGAGAGTTTCCAAGCAACAGCTGAGTCATGAGGACAACTACCTTGACCTATGAGACATGAGTAACTAGTGCAAGTAGAGTAAACCCCAATAGGATGGGGTTTCCAAAGAAGTTCATCATTTTGATCCCTCCTTAGATAGTGCCTATTCAATTGCTCTTGCAGGCCCACAATCTCAAAAGTTTCTTCATCATTTAAATCTCTACAAAGGCAACAAATCCAATTGATATAACTTAATTGCCCCAAAGGTACCAAATGAGAAATAGTGCAATTTTGGTTCCTAGCTGATAGATAGATCCTAGGATATATCTCTGGTAGAGGAGCATCACCCAACCAATAATAAGTCCAGAAAAGAGTTGTTCCCCTTGCCAGACTGAATAATAACATTCTACTGAAAGAAAGAAGAAGTTTAATTGTTGTCCTCCACGTAGGAGAAAGTCTCCAAGTACTCCAAGCCTCCAACCACCAATTGCCATTCCTATTATCCATTGCAAGAGTAACAATTATTTTCCAGGTCACTACATCAGTACTATTCAATTTGCAAATCATTCATCTCGATTTTTCTACACCATCAGATTTGGATTTGCTTACATTCTCCATATTTAGGAGGTGAAGTTTTGATCTTTCTGAGGACCCAGACCACAAGAGGTTCCTCATAATCCATTTATATGTATTCCTCAATCTTGAGTTTACCTTGTCATGTATTCAATCTGTCATGCAACTTCTCAATGCTTGTATCTCATAGATTTTTCGGTGGCTTTTTTTTATATAGAGGGGAAGACCAAGGTGGTTGGATGGTAATGAACCAATTCTACAACCTAACATGCTGGCCAAGTCACTCAGCCTGGATTCATCCAATGTAAGCTTACTTAAATGTTATCAAGATGCATTTAATAATTCTCAGCTTCTCCACAAAATAAAATTGTGTCATCAGCAAACTAGACAAGTGGGCCACAAATGTGATCTCTATCGATAATAGTATATGAATGAAGGTTTCTCAATCCCTCCCGATAATGTTAAAGAGCATAAGTGAGAGTGGGTCACTTTTTCTGTGACCTCTAAAAGGTTTTAACAAACCATGAGAACCTCCATTGATTAAGATAGAATAGCGAGCTAAAGTGACCAAGGTTTGCAAAATTGATACGTATGGGCCAATATCGGCCGCATTCATATCCTTAAACAAGGAAACATAATACGGGGGGAGTTTCCTTTTTACTGGAAAGAAGAGGAGGAGTTGTTACGGAAAGAAGAAGAAGAGGAGCTGTTATGGAAAGAAGAAGAAGAGGAAATGCTACGGAGAGAAGAAGAGGAGGAGCTATTACGGAAAGAAGAAGAGGAGGAAGAGCTGCTACGGAAAGAAGAAGAGGAGTAGGAGCTGCTACGGAGAGAAGAAGAGGAGGAGCTGTTACGGAAAGAAGAAGAGGAGGAAGAGCTGCTACGGAAAGAAGAAGAGGAGTAGGAGCTGCTACGGAAAGAAGAAGAGGAGGAGCGGCTACTGAGAGAAGAAGATGGGGAGCAGCTACGGAAAGTTGGAAACCAGAAATCCATAAATTGCACGGCAAAAGAAGGAGGACTGCAGCTACGGAAACAAGAAAATCAGAAATTGCAACGCAAAAAGGAGTAAGAGGATTGCAGCTACGGAAATCAGAAAATCTGCAAAAGAAGAAGGGTGTGCATTCATCCACAGCTAGCCCTCGGTCCTCGGTACTTCGTTTTCACCAGTTTCTCCTAAATTGTTTATTACGAAACTCAACACAAGGATGGACTTTAGTAGCTGAAATTCACGTAAGATCAAAAGGTTTGTCCGGGTCTGAAGTTGAACTTGGCCAAACTCAGCCCGAGTTGAAACAAATATACCCATTTAAAGAATCAAGAGTCTTTGTCTCTGCCTACGGTTCTTCATTCCCACCACTATCTCCTAGATTGTATAGTACACTTACTAATCTTTCCAAATAATCTTAGTTTTGGTTGAGATTATTAATTCTTTTCGTAGTTGTCATAGGATCTAATTATTTTCTGTTCAGAATATTAAAAAGGAAAAACTGACCTAGGGAAATTTCATGTATGCCATGGATTCTCTTGGAGCATATAGTTTACTGAAAATAAATAAATTTGACCATGTTACATAAGACTCCAATCATTGAGCAAGAGAGTGACTAAGTAGTCATATATTTTGGAAAGTGATGTAGTTTTTTTGAAATACTTAGTCAATAAGAACATTATTTTTTTAATATTGATAGTATTAATGAATATTTATATTTTTCCATATTTTTAATAATTTTTCTTAAAGTATCCATGCTCATTACATGTGTTTCTTAGCGTATCCGTCCGTATCCTTAAGGTCTGATACATTCTGTATCTCCGATATTGTGAACCTTAAAAGTGTCACGTGACATAATCCGCTTCCTCCATCGACAACCAAATCCAAGTTGTTCCATCATGAAGTTGAAATAGTTCCAAGAAAACAATTCTTGGCTCAGAAGATTGCTGACATAAATGAATGACCAAATGAGTGTTCACAATAGCATCCAATATGACTCTATTCTCTATGAATGCATGTTGCTCTAAACTAATAATATTTTCCATAGTTGTTTGCAGCCTTGCTGCAAGGAGTCTAGCATGGATCTTATAAGTGCCACTAGCTAAACTTATAGGCCTGAAGCACCAAGGGCAGAACACATTGCCTCTTAAGAATTAATGTAATGAGGGCAGAATAGGACAAACTATGCTGATAAAAATGATTAAGTAGTCCTACTACATCATTTTGAATGATAGCCTAGAAAGTGTTGAAGAATTCACCATTGTAGCCATTGATAATTGCATTTTTATCAGAGGTGACCTCCCCGTCCACTGTGAGGGAAGCAATTCTATTTAATATCCTCCTATGTGAAGCGACCAGATGGAAGAATTTACTATTACCATCCCCATTTAATATCCTCCTATGTGAAGCGACCAGATGGAAGAATTTACTATTACCATCCCCATCGAGAAGGTACTTGTGTCAAGTTTTTTGTCTCCATTGGATTGCCTCCATTCTCAAGATATTGTTAAACTCTGTGACAGCTGAGAGCCTCGTAGCCAATTGATTGTCTACTCCTCTTTTCTAGCCAAATGATCAGCTTTGAAGGCTTTACACCATATTTGTAATTTCTGTTTCAGCACTTTTAGCTTCTTGAAAAATTTTCCCCCAAGTGGCCCCACATCAATCAGATCATTCCACCAATTCTCAACCCTTTGATATAAATCATCCATCTCTAGCCAGTGATTTTTGAAACAAAAAGAAATTCCTCCCCAAAATTCAGAACATGTGTCTAGCAAAATAGGCCGTGATTAGAGACAATTTTACCCAATACGTTGCAGGAAGTGTCTGGATATACATCCAACCAATCAGATGAGCATTGAAATCTATCCAGCCCTGATAATGTTGGATTTCTTCCTCCATTACTCTAAGTATAAGATTTTCCAGAAATTGGAAGGTCAATAAGCTCGGTAGCACCAATTAACAAATGTTCTCATAGTAGTGGTGATGGATCTAGCAGGAAGGGACCTTTGAGATCTTTATTTGATTGCATTGAAGTCTCTCCACAATAACTAACTACTTAAAACATAGAGCTTCGAAACTTGGATACAAACACTGGAAGGGTAGAGGGGTGTGTCTCTACATGTTATGCATTACAGCTCAAGCATTTTCTCTCATCAATGGATCCTGGGGTAAACGTACATGTAACCGGCTATCGCTCGCATTACATCCATGTGTTCTTTCTTATCTTAGGTGTCATACAATGCCCTGAGAGTTAGGATGCCCAATCCCTCGCACTCAGCCTTATGGACCATGTAAGGGAGCAACTCACACGTGGTATACTCAAGAATCCTCCTTTACCGTTATTAGGACAAAGGGAGCTTACGTTAGCTAATGTTTGTCTACTCCTTTCTACTCTTTCAATATCGAGAGCAATTCCTTGAAATTAATCTGATGGTGATCAAACACCCGAGCGCTTTTGGCGCCCAACACTAACTTCACTACAATGAAGTACTTAAGCTCGAACAATAACATTGATTGAACTAAAGATGCAAATACATGATAGATTCACACCCCCTAATGAGGGTTTAGCTAGACATTGATATAAACAGGGACCAACCCTTCATTACAACCATAAGACCTATGACAAAGAAAGACATAAATTAAGATAAAAGAAAATGAAGAGTAATAAGGGAGAGTTTCCCAAAAGTTCGATCCAGCGTCTACGCGATCTCTCTATCCTTTGGTGGACGGATTCCCTTCTTCCCCTTCCTGCCTATTCTCCGAGTTCAAGAGATTACTTTTTCTCTGGCTCTTTGGACCTCTCTGAAACTCTCAAACTTTAGAACTCTGAACTTCTCAACCTCTCCCAAAAGATTGAAAAAAGTCTTTTCTAGGTTTCTGAACTAGGTGAAATTTGTCGCTATTAAAGGCAGCACTGGGTGATAATTGTTGCTATTTATATGCAATCGCTCCTGCGCTGGCCCCTTTTGTAACTTCTGACTATTCTGCCCTTTGTCTATTGCAATGTGGCATGGGTCAGAAGAGCTATGGTGCCAAACTCCTCTCTGCCGGTAGAAACTCTGAATGTGGTGCCACTGCGCTGTTCTGTGGATTTATGTGGCATCGACTCTGTTGTTTTGGTGTGAACTTAGTGATATTTGTTTGAGTTTTGGTTCTTTTACCCCCGATTTTCTCTATCTTGGTCTATTTTGCATGTTTGGTGTAAACCCTCCATCTGAAATGTAAAATAGGATCAAATTTAACTAGTTTAATTGAAAAGCATTGCAAATACATAGATAAAACCCGTAATGAATTTGACTAATCAAATTACCCCCAAACTTAAATCCTTTCTTGTCCTTCAACAAGACCCTCTATTCAGATGCAAGAATGATTCATGCTACAAGCTCGTGATCAGAGTCAGTGCTCAACACTAGGATAAACCATGAATTCAAGGTGTCTAGTCGTTAGACTTTACAACTTCTTTATGGGAGTTCTCCTCTCTAATTTCTACTGCCACTCATTCACTAGTCAGCTTATGGTTCCCACGGTTTCTGTTCATCCATCTTTCCATTACCACATGCACTTGAGGTTTTTAATCCAGGGCTCCATAACCCGACCCTCAACTCCACTCTCCACTAATCATGAGAGATCAACCCTTGCATCCTCAGGTCTTTTCTAGGTTGTAATGGGGATAGGGACTTAGGTAGATGATTATTGAAATTCACATCGGTGTTAACCAATATATTTTTATTACTTATCGACTGATTTTGGCTAGTTTAAACACATTTTGCTTTCTAATGCAAGATATTCAACGAACATGCCCAAAGATCCAAGATAGAGAAACACTGACTAAAGTAGCCTAAAATCGAATGATTCTGTCTAAGTTTCGATCAAAACAGCAGAGCCGGTGCCACACGACTTTACAGAGCAGAGCTGAGGCATCAAATATAGAATTGTGACAGGAATAAAAGAGTACCCGAACCACAACGCAGCTGACATGTGCTACAAAGAGATAGGCAAAGGGAACAAGCATCAGAATTTATAAAAGAGGTTATCACTCCTGCCTCAATCTGTGGCCCCTACCTCAATGTAGTGAGGCCCCTGCCTCAAATACCTTGAATCCCCTACACTAGAATGAGGACCTTGCCTCATGATATCGGTGTTGGTCCGCACATGCCACACGGATGGGAAATATTTGCCTAGCACCACAACTTGTGATTCCAACGCTAGTGGCACCGCGCTCCAAAAGGGTAAAATAATCAATGTTCACCCCCTATTGTATATGAATAGAAGACAATGGGTAACTTAGAAAATTGTTCTCGGAGAGTGGAGTAAAGCTTAGGAGTTCAAGTGTTTGATCATTCAGACATTCTAGAGAGATTTCAGGAAGCAGTGATCGGGCTCGTGTGAGGAGTCTGAGTAATCTCTGACGGCACGTGTGAGGAGTCCAAGTGATGTAGAAAACAAGGAGTTAGTAGTTAATTAGGGTTGAATTGGTGATTTGTGTTTGAATTTGATTTAGTTTAGAATTCTTTATTTAGAATATTATTTTAGTCAAAGTTTAAGTAGGAAATAAACTCATTGTTAGGGTTTAGTTAGCATATAAAATGGCTTTATTAAGTGTAATTGGGCGTTTTTTGATGATTAATTGAAAGCAAATTTATCTTCCTCTGCTCTTCGTCCTTATTTCTCCCCTTTTTTTCTTCCTCTTCCTTGTTCTCTTTATCTCTTCCATTTACTCTCTCCTTTTCTCTTTGCCCTATTCTGCCCTACATCAATTGGTATCAGAGCAGCTTTGATTCCTTTGACCTACAACCCTTCAGCCCTCTTCTATCTTCCGTTCTCTTCTGCCTAAAAAAATTCGACGTTGTTCTTCACAACTTCTTCTCCGGGATCGACTTCCTTGCTCCTCCGCCGTCACCACCTCTGCCGTTGCCGCATCCACCGTCGTCGTCGCCAGTGCCATCGTTGCCTCCACTGTCGTTCCCTCCGCCAGCGCCATCATCGCCTCCACCAGCGCCGTCGTCGCCTTCACCAGCGCCGTTGTCGCCTCCACCAGCGCCATCGTCGCCTCCACCAGCGCCGTCGTCGCCTCCGCCAGCGCCATCGCCACCTCCGCCATTGCCGCCTCCGTCCTCCTCGCCTCAGACCTTGCGGTGTCAGCCTTCTGTCCCTGACAGAATCGAAATATAGGTCCCGACTAAATCTTGAGCTTCGACTAGAGGTTTCGGCTCGGTCCAGGTCAGTTTGGTTCGGGACATCACAGCCGGTTCGGTTCAACTCGCTCGGCTCGATTCAACTCTCTCGGTTCGGTTCAACTCACTCGGTTCGGTTCAACTCGCTCGGTTCGGTTCAACTCACTCAGTTCGGTTCAACTTGCTTGGTTCGGTTCTTCTCCCTCGGTTCGGTTCAACTCGCTCGATTTGGTTCAGCTTGATTCAGCTCGGTTCGGTTCAACTTGGATTCAAGTATCCCCGTTCGGTTCAACTTGGATTGACTCAGCTAAGTTCGGCTTGGATCAGTTCGACTCGACCAGACTCAAAAGGACTTGGTGTGGACCCGATAAGCTGTATTTTTGCCTCTTGATTATAAGCTGGTAGATTTATTAGGAGGTTTAATTTTTACGTGCTTGGATCTGATACTATTTCTTTAAGTCTATTTTGAGCCAGATTTAAAAAAAAATCTTTGCATGATTATTTGCTTGATTTCTTTACCTATTGTGTTTGTTAGTAGAATTTTTAAATATTCTTACTCTAAGTTATTCTAGTCTATCTCAACATTTTTGTTATACTTGTTCTTTTATCTTCCCATCATGACCATGAAAGACCTAGAAGCCAAATACAATACCCTTGAAGAAAAACACAATAACCTTCAAAAAAGAGTGACCACCAGTGAGGCCAACATGTCCAACCTCCAGAACCGGCCTGACCAACTCGCCCAAATAGTAGCACAATTTACCAACTTGGTGAACCGCTTTCATGATGATTATGTGACCACTCCAAGAAATCCGAAAAAACAACCATGGAGGAACCTAGTTGGGAACCGCTTAGGGGTCAAAGCTCTATCATGTCACCTTCCTACAAGAATAACCGAACACACACCGCGGTTATCTTGCCACAACCAACACCTAATCCTTTGACCGACCACCAACCTACTGTTGTGGAGGACATCTTCTCTAGTGAAGAAGACTCACAGCCCCCCATGCCAGCTCGGCAAGGTTATAGGGCTACGGGTAGACATCGTAACCACTTAGATCATCCTAGGTATCCTTATTATAAAGTACGTAACATGTATAAGATGGTCAAGGTAGATTCCCTTGAGTTCAATGGAAAATTAGATCCTAGTGCATTTATCGATTGGTTATACAACATTGAAGATTATTTTGAGTGGTACCAAATGAATTATGTTCAACGCATTCGTTTCACAAAAATGAAGTTGGTAGGTTATGCCAAACACTATTGGCAAACTGTTCAGTGTAACACAAAAAGATTGGGATATCCAGCATTTCCATTTGGGCTGAAATGACACAAAAGTTGAAAGAAAAATACCTCCCACCTTACTATAAGGACCAGTTGTTATACCATAGGCAAGGAACGTCTGTCTAGTGTGGATCAATACATTGCCAAATTTGAAGAATTGGTAATGAGGAATGATATTAATGAAGAACCCAGGTTCACTGTGTCTAGGTTTGTTAATGGGTTACGTGGGGGTATCAAAAGAGAAGTCATTGTCCATGCCCCAGACTCTTTAGAGGAGGCATATCACAAAGCCATAGAATTTGAGAGGTAATTACACTTCCCTCCATCTAGGTGACCTTTTACCCTTTCCAGTGACCATTGCCAGGAACAACTGGCGCCATTTACTAGAGACATCACTAGAACACAACCACCCATCTTTCAGATTCCTTCAACTCATAGTCCTCCACCTCATCATGGTGCACATAAGGTTGCCCAAACCACTTTACATGCTTCTCGATCAACAATAGAGTGTCATCATTGTCATGAGAAGGGTCACATCGCTTCTTGATGCCCAAACTGCACCTTAGCGTTGGAACATGTTGATATAAACACACTTAAGGAGGACTCTAATGTTGTTATTATTACTCCAATGGATTATCTAGAAGATGTGACTGATTTATGTGATGATTCTCTTATAGGCCCAACCCACAATTCTGCTTTTATGGGATGCATCTTGCCAGTTGCAGCTCCACAAGCTATGAAAAATAATATTGATGATACCTCCATAAAATGTCCCTCTATTTTTCAAATACAAACCAATGGTCAAAAAGAGGTGGTTAACCGTAGTTTGGGGGATTTGCATCATTGTTTAGTGAGGGATAAGCCTGCTGCATGGACTGTTATTTTACCCATTGATGCGTTTCTCTATACCATTTCTATCCACCACACCACCGACAACATCCCATTTGAGATTGCATATAGCCTATCCCCACAGCCTACTAACCTTATATCTTTCACCAGATTTTTTTCCCGTCTGATTTTGCCCATACTTTTGTTGATCCTTTCTCCAGTTTCCAGGCTGAGATTAGGAAAAAATGGCTTTGAGTAATGACAATTTTAAATTTTCTACTGATGCACATTATAGGTGTAAGAAATTTCAGGCTGGTCATTTTATTATGGCTCGTCTTACCCCTACACTCTACTCGCCACATGCATATTCTAGTGGGCCTTTTGCTAGTCCTTGTGTGATCAGATCCAATGCATATGTACTTGATTTGCCTCCTGATTTTTCTCTCAGTTTAATATTCAATTTGGCAAATTTATTTCCTTACCGAGGCACATGTGAGCCTCCTGTTTGGCCTTCTTCCATGCTTACTCCAGGTTTTTTGACGTCGACCCTTGCTCTACACGATGTATATGTGGACGTTCGGGAAGGCACGCCTGTCACTTCATTTCCTGTTGGCACTTATCGATTCTTTGTTCGTTGGAAAGATCGCCCCTCAACTGAAGATACTTGGGTTCATGCCGCTGACTTTCTTCCACTAGTCTCTGACTTGTGGAATATCTATTTACAGTCTAACTCGACGGAGTCAAGTTCTTTTCAATCAGAGGGGAATGATGTAGAAAACGAGTTAGTAGTTTTGTTAGGGTTGAATTGGTGATTTGAGTTTGAATTTGATTTAGCTTAGAATTATTTATTTAGAATATTATTTTAGTCAGAGTTTAAGTAGGACATAAACTCATTGTTAGGGTTTAGTTAGCCTATAAATAGGCTTTATTAAGTGTAATTGGGAGTGTTTTGATGATTAATTGAAAGCATATTTATCTTCCTCTGCTCTTCGTCATTATTTCTCCCCTTTCTTCTTCCTCTTCCTTGTTCTATTTATCTCTTCACTTTACTCTCGCCTTTTCTCTTTGCCCTATTCTATCCTACATCACCGAGGGAACTCTTTCGAGTGGAGGATACTCTGGATCATCTGCTTAGAAGCCAAAAGGGAAGAAAAAAGATTGACACCTTGCAAGGGAAGGAGAGATAGTGATATTTCTCAGTCTCACCTTGGGGAAGCAATAATTTTTCATTGTTTCAATTTTATAAATATTTCATATTTGTTTGTTCTAGACACAGATCTATTGAATGTAATGTGGGATTTGTTCCTTTTTATCTAATTTTTTCAACTAAACTGCCCTCAGTGTTTATGCTTCTTTAGTTTGATCGTCCTCTGTTCAAGCGTTAGTATGTCACTGCAAGTGAACCTTGTGTTGGACTTCACAAGCACGTGGGTGACTTATCACCCGAGTGTCATCAAGGAACTACTCGCGATCTCAACAAAGTGGAGGGTAGTAGACAAACATTTTCTAGCGTAAGTTCCCCTTATCCTAATGGCGTGAAAGGAGGATCAGTGGGAATACCACTTGCGAGTTGCTACCTTACATATTCTGTAGGGCTGAGAGCAAAGGGTTGGGCATCTGAACTCTCAGGGAATTGTATGACACCTGAGATAAGAAAGAAGTCACGGTTGTAACGTAAGCAGCCGCTGGTTACATGTACATTTACCCCAGCATCCACTGGTGATCAGAACGCACTTGAGCAGTAGTAAAGATGTATAGCACGTAGATACACACCCCTCTTGTTTCCAGATTCAATACTCCTAGCTTTAAACTCTCTTTGTTCTCATAGTTAGTAGATAGCCTAAGAGGAACTGACAACTCTATCCCAAATTATTTTGGTTATGAATAAGGGGAAAGTTCAGTAGTTCATTCATTTCCTCGTGGTATCAACCCTGTCAAACTAGAAATTTATTACTTGACAATGTGTACAAATCCAAGAATCAATTCCGGAATAACAGGGGTGGAAAAACTTAGAGCAACTAGATTAGTTTACCCTACCACATCAGCCTCACAACTCCGCTACTGAATTAAGAAGACTATTAGGAATAACTTGAGGTGGTGCAGGTCGAACATTTGCTTCAAACATAAAAAATCATTGTCTCCAAATAAAATTTTCTTTGCTATTTCTCACCAAACATCACCTGGGAGACATGTAACAAAAAAGGAAATGAAAGACCAGAAGTCGCTCAACTTCCCTTTTGATCCAGGAGGTGAATGTTACAGACTTAGGATCATTGATGTAGATGAATAAAAAGGAAAAAAGAGGGCACCACAACATTTCGTTCAGCGCTGTGTTTCGCTCTCACAATTTTTTGAAACAATGTGTAGCTTGGCGTCACAGTTTTCTTTCACACTAACTGGCGCCAACAAAAATATACCTTTTTAATTTTTCGTCTTTGAAGGATAGGAATAATCCTCGGCTTACACTGTATAATGCTTTCTCCACTTAATGATTTTTGATAGGCAAGTTTAGCATATTGAATCATCTGATGCACTATGTCGATCACATCAATCAATTTTTGCACTACATAGTGCAATCAGCATCATCAAAATCAGCATCATCAGAGATATATCTTACCCAACTCACTTTCACTATAGCTATATTGATGACAAAGTAAAAGTTTTAAGTAGGGGGTGGGTGGTAGCTCTGCATGTCAATATCTATCATGTTTCTTGTTGCATGGATGAGCTATATTGATCATCATCCTGATGTCATTGTTCAATGCGAAAGATGAAGCATGCTATATGAAGTGAAGTGAAGATTAAAATGCATGAAGAAAAAATGAGGTAAATTTTAAAATTTTTTGTGGTTAGCCATTAACTTTAATATCTGAATAAAGGGTAGAATCCAATCTTATCGGAAAGAAATCAACCATGAGTTAGTTCATTTTTTTGTGGATTCACTCGTTACTGAGGGAATGTGGTATGAAATGAGGCGTACCCAAGATTATTATTCCAGGATCTAGAACTGATTCTTCACAAAACTCGAGGCGAAATAGAGGAGAGACTCAACCAAGGAAAAGCCTTATGTGGTTTTTGGACCGTTTGAGCCTTTCAAGCCACCCTTGTGCATACGATAGTTACCTAAATTTTGAGCCTACATTTACCTCTGATATTGATTTTAGACCACAATGTTTAGCTGAGAAGCCTATTTGATTCTAGCATGTTCATTTATTCACCTATCTTTTGCAACTGCTTTGATATATCTGAATTGGGAGGTGTCTCTCTCTAAGAGTCCTAATTCAATTGGATAGGGGAATGAAAAGAACAGAAAAAGAAATAAAAGAAAAGAAGACAGATAGGCAAAATAAAGAAAGAAAAGAAGATCAAGGAGAAAGCACAACAAACCAAAACAATTTTCAAGAGAATAAAAATTAGCTCAAAAAAGAAAGCCAAAGGCTTGAAGAAGTGGTGTTGTACAAAAATGAATAAGAGTTCAAAATTCAAGTTTGGAGAGGGGGGAAGTTCTAGAAAGAGCCAAATTCTACGGAAGAGAAATCAGACATTTGTAAAATGGATGAGCCTAACTTTTTATCCTGATCTCCTACCCAAGTCCCTAGCCCCATTACAACCTAAAGAAACACCTAAAGATCCAAGGGGAGGTCTCTCATGTAGTGGAGAGAAGAGTTGAGGATCAACTTGGAGAGCCCTGGACTAAAACACTCGAGTACATAGTAATGGATTGCTGGATGACACAGTAACAGTAGGAACCATAAACAGATCAACAATTGAGAGGCTAGGGAAGTAAGAGAAGAGGAATCCCCTAAGGAAGCTGCAGAGTAAAATGCATAGACAACTTGAATTTATTTTATATGCTTATTATAAGGATGAAATCGTATCACAAGCATATAGCATGAATCATACTAGCATTTGAATAAAGGCTCTTGCTTGAGGACAAGCAAGGATTTAAGTTTGGGGGTAATCTAATAAGTCAAATTCATTTCAGTTTTTGTCCATGTATTTTTATTGTTTTTCGACTAAGTTTGGCTAGTTTAAGGACAGCTGACTCGCCCCCCAAAATCGAACAATTTTGTCTAGCTTCCGATCAAACAACAGAGCAGTGCCACGCGACTTCACATAGCAGAGCCATGGTGTCACATATAACATTCCAAGATGCCAAAAAGAGAATCCGCCGCCACAGGACAGCTGACTCGCCCCACAAAGCAATGGGCAAAGGGTAGAAGCATCCGAATTGATAAAAGAGGTTAGCTTTCCTTCATCAATATGAGGCCCCTTCCTCAATGCCGTGTGGCCCCTGCCTGAATCTGTGGCCCCTGTCCCAGATGCCTTGAATCCTTTGTGCTGGAATGAGGTCCCTGCCTCCTGAAGTCGATGCTGATACGCACATGTCACATGGATCGGAAATATTTGTCTAGCGCCACAGCTATTGATTCTAACATCAGTGGTGGCACGCTCCAAAAGGGTAAAGCAGTCAAAGTGCACCCGATGCTACCTATAAATAGAAGATGAATGGGTAACTTAGGAGGGAGTTTGGAGAATGGAGTAAAGCTTAGGAGTTAGAGCATTTGTGCGTTCAGGTACTCCAATGAGATTTCAGGAAGGAGAGACCGGGCTTGTGTGTGGAGTCTGAGTAATCTCCGAGTGCTATTGAGAGGAGTCCGAGGGAACTCTCTCGAGTGCAGGGTACTCAAGATCTTCTACTTAGAAGCCAAAAGAGGAGAAGGAAGATCGTTACTTTGCAAGGCAAGGAGAGATCGTGAGATTTCCGGGTCTCATCTTGGGGAAGCAATTTTTCTTCAGTGTTACTATGTTATAAATCTTTCATATCTCTTTGTTCACATTGATCTATTGATTGTAATATGGGATTTGTCCCTTTTTATCTCATTGTCTAGCTTAATCGAGAGGGGTGGGTCTTTTAGTGTTTATGCATCTTTAGTTTGATTGTCCTCTGTTCAATCGTTACTATGTCACTTCAAGTGTAGCAAGTGTTGGACTTCAAGTGCACATGGGTGACTGATCACCATCCGAGTGTCATTAAGGAACTATTTTCAATCTTGATAGAGTAGAGGGTAGTATAAAGACATTAGCTAGCATAAGTCCTCCTTATCCTAATGGCTGGAAAGGAGGATCAGTAGGTATACCGCTAGCGAGTTGCTACCTTACGTGGTCCATAGGGCAGAGTGCAAGGGGTTGGGTATCCGAACTCTCAGGGAATTTTATGACACCTGAGATAAGAAAGAAGACAGGGTTGTAACGCGAGCGATCACCGGTTACACATACATTTACCCCAGGATCCACTGTGATCAGAACGTGCTTTTGCAGTAATCAAAGTAAAGATGTACAGCACGAAGAGACACCCCTCTTGCTTCCGGAATCAATGCTCCTAGCTTTACACTCTCTCTATTCTCATAGTTAGTAGATAATCTGAGAGGAACTGACAATTCTATCTCTAATTATTTGGGTTCTCAATAAAGGAATTAGAGGCAAGTTCAGTTGTTTATTCAATTCGGTAACTCTACGGTGGAATAACAAAACCCTAGAACAGAGCGTCTTCTCGATGGAATCAGGTACGATTCCGACTTTACATTTAATAGCATGAATTTATGTGATCTTCATAGTGTATTGTAGGTTTACAAGAGCAACAATAGAACCCTATTGCCTTTGTTACAACAGACATCCAGATCTGCAACCGTGTCACTGGCACCTTCGCCTTGTCCAGCATCTGCTTGACGACTCCACTTCAACTAGTCCTTGAATGAGTAGTCCCTATCAAACCCGGCGGGTAATCAATAGTTAAATAAGTCTACCAACTCAAATAAGCCCCGCCCTTGAGTTTCTTCGCCGGCATGCTCCACTTTATCGAGATTATTTGCGACTTCGACAACCTTCTTCTCTTCCATCTTGGCATCTGTTTCCCCGCCCTTACGAAACTCACCACCATCAGCCATGATGACTGATTCGAGAAAGAAATTCCCATCGATGCAACTAGCAAATTAGGGTTTGTGTACATTTATTTCATAGGAAGTTAGAAGCTTCGAAAGTCATATGAGGAATCTTCAGTTTAGGGGGAGTGTCTATGTTATGTTCTATATTTACTTTTATGTATCCATACATTTGTATTTGAACATATTTTCTTATCAGAAATACAGATTCAAGCTTAGTTCCTTTCATTCTGTAATATAAAGTTATTATTATTGATCTAAATAAAGTAAGACCAGTAGGAAATCAACATGTACAGATCACCTTCATGTGATTTTCATGCTACACCTTTCTTGATTGATCTATGTCATATAGTTATTTCCGTATTTGTGATCATTGAAGGTTTAGTTATGATTGATATAATGATTGTCCCTTTGGTCCTATATTGATATATCTAATGGACACGATTGTTTATGCTATGTATTTACAATAGCAAAATTTTGATCTCATAAAGTATGACGCATTATTCAAGTTACATATGTAGTCCACGGGGAGATTATTAGATAATCCAATTGGGACACACATGTAACAATTTATGTGTTGAGCCGTTATTTTAATTAGCTTAATGAAGTGATCTATTCTAACAAAAGTGTTATGGCTAAGGGCATAATTGTTATAAAAGATTTATTGTACGGATACCGTAAGTGGTATTTCCAATTTGATGAAGGGTAAAATTGGAAATACTTATAACTGTTTCAGAAAATTATCTAAAGACTATTATGATCCCCATTCGTAGGGTACATACATGTGTTTCCTCCCTGTCAGAATATATAGTTCGGTAACTCTACAGTGAAAGACCAAAACCCTAGAACAAAGCGTTTTCTTCAATTGAATCAAATACCCTTCCGATTTTATAGTCAATAGCATGAATTGATGTGATCTTCAGCGTATTGTAAGTTTATGATACCAACAATAGATCCCTTTTTGCCTATCGCGACAGATATCCTGATCAACAACTGTTTCACTAGCCCCTCCGCCTTGTCCGGCATCTACATGACAACTCAGCATCCACCATGTGAGAATTTGAGAACTCGATGATATTTCATTAATGTGTTGCACATATTTATACAAGTTGTGAAGATCAGATAAGGGATCTTCGTTAGGATACAGATCTGGTAGATTGATACAAATCTGGTAAGTTATGATACAAATAGAAGATAAGAAGATCTGAGGAAAGAGATCGTAAGAGGTATCTCTAACACCCTCCCGTAAACTCAAGGTAGAGCAACAACGTTGAGCTTGTGCCGCAAAGTTTCAAATCTGGCTCGGTATAAATGCTTTGTAAGAATATCCGCCGTTTGATGTAAGGAGGAGAGGTGCCAGAGACGAAAAATGCCTTCTTGGAGTTTCTCTCTGATGAAGTGAATATCCAATTCTATATGTTTACTACGACCATGGACAACTGGATTTGATGCCAAGAATATGGAACTTACGTTAACACAGTAAAGAATAGGAGCAGAAGTCAGCCGAATATGGAGAAATTGGAGAACATGGAGAGTCCATAGCATTTCACTGCAAAGGGCGGCCAAGGCACGATATTCGGCTTCACAGCTAGAGCGAGAGACAGTGCGTTGTTTCTGAGATACCCATGAAATCAAGTTATTACCCAAATAAATAGCATAACCTGTGGTGGATCGACGTGTGAGGGGACATCCTGCCCAATCCGCATCACTGTAACTGGAGAGAAAAAAAAAGAGGATGGGGTAAATCGAATTCCATGGGTGGGTGTATGTTTTAAGTAACGCAAAATTCTTTTCGCAACTTGTAAATGAGGTATACGAGGGGACTGCATGAATTGACATAGAGTATTGACAGCATGCGCAATGTCGGGGCGAGTTATGGTGAGATACTGTAGACTACCAATGAGTTGTCAATAAGATGTGGCATCTGCAATTAAGTCACCAGTATCAATAGATAGTTTGTCGCCAGACAGAGGAGTGCTAATAGGCTTAGCGGTTTCCATTCCATAAGTATGTAGCAGATCAAGTGTATAATGACGTTGAGAGAAAAATAATTCATCAGGACGATGGAATGTGTCAATGCCAAGAAAATATTTAAGGGGGCCCAAATCAGTGAGATCAATGGCAGATCGTAGACATTGTAGAATATGTTGTATGTCAGGCAGGAAAGCTCCGGTGATAATGATGTCGTCCACATAAATAAGCATAATGATTACGGATGTAGAACTTCGCCTCAAAAATAATGATGAGTCATGTGGTGAACCAATGAAGCCAATTTTCTGCAGAAATAAACTTAATTTGGAGTACCAGGCCCGTGGTGCTTGTTTGAGCCCATAGAGTAACGTTTGGAGACGACAAACATGATTGCGCCGGTCTGGATCAACGTAACCCTCTGGCTGCTTCATGTAGATAGATTCAGTGATATCGCCATGTAAAAAGGCATTTTTAATATTGAGTTGTCTGAGTGGCCAATTGAGAGAAACTGCAATAGCAAGAACAAGGCGGATTGTGGCAGGGCATACCACCGGAGAGAATGTATGGTTATAATCACGGTCAGGTTGCTGATTGAAGCCTTTAGCCACCAATCGGGCTTTAAATTAGTCAAGGGTACCGTCAGACCTCTGTTTTAATCGGTAGACCCACCTGCTTCCAGTTACATTAATATTAGGAGAAACAGGAACTAAAGTCCAAGTACGATTCTTATGTAGGGCATTTATTTCCTCATTCATGGCGGCAATCCAGCGATCATCACGTATAGCAGTGGAATAAGTCTGAGGTTCCTGTGGTAATGAGGAGAGTTCACTTGAAAGGCACTCGGGGAGAGGGTATCGTTCGGCCAGCAGAAGTTTGCCTCGGCGTGTGCCATCCATGGTTCATGTGACCATGGTGTGTGAGCGCACAGCAGGGGATAGCTCAGGGGAGATGGTAGAGGACGCCAAGGAGGATGATTCTAGAGCAGTAGTCGGCGATGCAGGGGAATGAACCGGCTGCGAAACAGCTGTCGGAGACGACGGAGGAGCAGCAAGAATGGGCGGTGGAGAGGAGGTTGCGGCCGGAATGGCGGCAGGTGCGTTGGAGCAAGGCGGACGGACAGGAAGGTGGGAGACGGGGCGAGGACGGGACAGAATGGAGAAGGGGACAAATCGGGGACGGGAATGGTAGATGGTGCCAGCGTGTGGGCCGAGGAAGAGGAACGCCGTCGGGAAGAAGAAGAAGGGCGGCGGGGTACCGGCGGGAGGTGTTGGACCAGGGCGGAAGAGAACCGCGAGCGAGGAGGACGACTGGTGGGCGGAGAGGAGGCGACGCCGGCCGAGAGTAGGTGAGAGGGAGGATGGCTGCAAGAGCGTCTGGAATACGTGAGGGTTTGGGCCGGCGTCGGAGTTGAGGACCGAGGAGGGTGACGCGGCAGTGCTGGAAGGGCGGAGACCAACGGCGGAGTGGAGCCTAAATCGGGCGTGGGGAGAAGGCCTGGTGTAGGGAGATCGACGGGAACAAAAGGGCCGGCCGGGACCGAAGGAGCGGCGGAAGTAGAAGGGGGAGGACAGCCGCGAGAGCGTCTGGAATACGTGAGGGTTTGGGCCGGCGTCGGAGTAGAGGACCGAGGAGGGTGACGCGGCAGTGCTGGAAGGGCGGAGACCAACAGCGGAGTGGAGCCCGAATCAGGCGTGGGGAGAAGGCCGGGTGCAAGGAGATCGACGGGGACAGAAGGGCCGGCCGGGACCGAAGGAGCGGTGGAAGTAGAAGGGGGCATGTGCGGCTCCGTGGAAGGAGGTGTTGTGTGGGGAGTGATTTCGGAAGCAGCAGTGGCATGGGGCCGTAAATCTGTAGGAATTGGAGGGAACGTCCTGCACATAAAGGGTGAAATAGAGGAAGTTCGGGATTTGGGCAGCCCAGGGAACGAGTGTTCATTAAAGACGACATGCCGAGATATGTATACTCTTAATGTTTGAATATCGAGACATAAATACCCTTTATGACCTAGACTATACCCAAGAAAAAGACGACGACAACTTTTGAAATCCAATTTATTAATTGTAAAGGGTCTGAGACACGGAAAACAAAGACAGCCAAACGCTCGTAAATGGGCATAATTAGGTTGGCGATTAAATAAACGGAAATACGGAGTCTCATTTTGAAGTAAAGGACTGGGCAATAAATTGATACAATGAACAGCAGTTAAGAATGCATACGTCCAATAAGACTGGGGAAGATGAGAATGGGCCAGAAGAGTGAGCCCTATTTCAACGATATGACGATGCTTCTTTTCAGCAATGCCATTTTGTTCAAGAGTACCTGGACAGGATAAACGATGTGCAATACCTCTGGATTGAAATTGGATCTGCAGATTAGTACTAATGAACTCTCCTCCTCCGTCGCTTTGTATACTGCGAATTTTACCAAAATTATTTTCGACGAAAGGAAGAAAACTTTTGAAAATTGAGGACACATCGGATTTATGCTTAAGAGGAAATAACCACGTAAATCTGGAATAATCGTCAATAATGATTAAATAAAATTTAAAGTTGTCAACAGATAAAGTAGGGGCTGGACCCCATACATCACAATGGAGCATTTCCATAGGTTTATTGGTACGAATTTGATGCAATTTAAAAGGAAGACGACGGCTTTTGCCAAGTTGGCAACTGCTGCAGGGAGCAATTGAAGATGAACTTGGAACTGATGAAATTGAGGACAGAGTTTGGAGGACCTGCGGCGAAGAATGACCCAACCGGTAGTGCCAGTTTGCAGAAGAAACTTTATTGGCGGAAAAGCATTGTTTCGAAGATACTGGTAGAGGATAGAGTCCACCTCTACTAGTCCCGCGATGAATGATCTTGTGGTTCTGTAAATCACGGATAACAAATCCAATAGGAGTGAATAAGAAGGACCAATTATTAGTACGAGATAGATTAGAGACAGAGAGTAATTTCTTAGAAAATGCAGGAACCAAAAGAGTGGAGCAGGAGACAGTAGTACCAGATGAGAGAAGTAATGTTGAGTAACCAGAGTGAGAGATGGACAGGGTACGTCCATTACCAACTAGGATAGAGTCATTACCAACATATGGATGCTTACCAGAAATATCAGCAGGATCAGAAGTGACATTATGGGTGGCCCCAGAATCTAAGAACCAATCATCAGAGGTGCAGCCAAGGACGAAGCAGACAATGCAGTGGAAGCAGGTAGTGCAGAATCTGGAGCCCAACAATTGTTTGCTTTGTGGTAGGGATGTCCACATCGGTAACAAACAACATTTATGCCATCAGAAGAATTCGGAGTGGAATTAGGCGAAGAGGCTTGAGTGCGACCACGGCCGCGAGTGCTAGTAGGACGGCCACAGTTTGCCGGAGGGCGACTAGAGGAGCCTAGTGAAGGGCGTCCACCTGAAGGACGGCCACCTAAAGGACGGCCACCTGATTGTCGTGAGGACGGAGTCGGGGCAGCAGCAGTGAGAGCGAGGGCCGGTTGAGCGAGAGCAGGTTGAGCTTGTTGAAGGCGCTGTTCGTGGTCCAATAAAAGAGCAGAGACATAGGAAAAAGAGGGAGTAGTCGGCTGTGAGTCGATGACTGCTATAACAGGATCAAAATCAGATCCTAAGCCACACATAGTACATAAAATTAGGTCGTCATCGTCGACAGATTTCCCGGCACTGGCGAGGGCAAGGGCAATCGACTTGGCATGAATAAGATAGTCGTGAACAGACTTGCTGCCACGCTGCAAGGTATATAATTCCGTCTTCAATTGCTGAAGTCGGGAACGAGTGATAGTGCCGTATACTTCCTCTAAGGTCAGTCAGGCATCACGAGTGGTTTTGAGCATCAACCTGGCGTGGGAGAATTTCGGCAGAGAGGCACTGGAAAAGCCAGCCCAGTGCAAGCTGGCCGAGTCGTCTCCATTTGGCGAGGTCCTCTAGTGAATAAATTGGACGGGGGAGAGTTCCATCAAGTAAGCTGAGAAGACCATGACTGTGTAGCACGGGAATAATCTGGACTTTCCAGATGAGAAAATTATCAGGCAAGAGTTTTAAAGACACCTCTTGAGAAATGCTCTTCACCACCGGAAGGGGATTGGAAGCGGGCTGAGAAGGTTTTGATACCATGTGAGAATTTGAGAACTCGATGATATTTCATTAATGTGTTGCACATATATATACAAGTTGTGAAGATCAGATAAGGGATCTTCATTAGGATACAGATCTGGAAGATTGATACAAATTTCGTAAATTATGATACAAATAGAAAATAAGAAGATCTGAAGAAAGAGATCGTAAGAGTTATCACTAACACACCAAACCTCGAATGAGTAGTACCTGTCAAACCCGGCGGGTAACCAGCGGTTAAATGAGTCTACCAGCTCAAATAAACACTCCTTGGAGTTTCTTCGCCGGCATGCTCCACTTTATCGTACTTTGACAACCTTCTTCTCTTCCATCTTGGCATTTGTTTCCTGCCCTTACGAAACTCACCACCGTCAGCCATGATTATTAATTCGAGAAATAAATTCCATCGATGAAACTTGCTAACTAGTGTTCGTATGAGTTTATTTGTCAGACAAAGTTTCCTTTCTCGTCGTTGAAAAGAAACCCCCGGAGGCTAGGCCACCATGTTTGTCTAACTCGAAGAAGCCAGTCGCCGGATCTTTGTCAACCCCGAGAACAAAGTTTACATAGGGAGAAAGTAAAAAAGAAGACTCTGCTCAAGAATGATCGCGTTTTGGAGGAATCGAGTCGGTCTCTAGGGTGCGTTTTCTTGCTCCGGAAGTTGTTGAGTTTGATTCTTCGCTCTAAAAAAACATTGTTGGCATCGGAGATGCGAGCTATGGCCGGGAAATCAGATCAGTGAAGGGGAACTCGCGGTTGCTCGTTTGGAATCCGGTTGTGGACTATGTCGATCGTTCAGAATGTTAGGGCGAAGCATCCGGGCGTTTGGTTGGTGAGGATTTCGACGAACGTGTGTTCATTTGGTACTTGCCCAATGTTCGGCAAGGTATGCATCTGGTGTGTGGTTCCGATTCTAAGTCGAAGTTTAGAACGATGGTAAAGCAGGTGCAGGACAAAGAAGCAACGGAGAGGACTATTGGTCTTAAGAGAGGGGTTGTTCTTGCATCGGATTTGAGTGGAGATGAAGATGTCGAGCACTCGCGGACGTTTCTCAATGCCCGAATAGAAGAAGGTGAGTTTTATTCTATGACAACATCGACGGTGTAATTCCTCCTATGTTTTTGTTTGTATGTGTGCACCCTCCCAATGTATTATACGAGATGGTTATTTGGTAGAATGAGCTCATTGTTGATCTAGATAGTTGATTAATGCAAGAGAAGATGAAGACAAGAACACATACTTTAAGAAGGCTAAATAACCAATAAAAATAAACTTGAAGTGATGATTGAATGCGAGAGGAGGTGAAATCCATATGAGAGCACTTACATTATGAAGGCTGAATAGTTGCTAAAAGCTTACTATGAGCAATATAAAACAGTTATTAGAGTTGATATCCTGATGTCAATTTCGTAATTTTGCATGAGTCTGCTTCAGAAACGGGATTAATTCAGGTCGCTGGCTTGATGTCCAGTGTGGTGCTAATCTGACTAATGGCAAGTTGGGCCATTTTATGTTGTTCTTCTCTTTGACATATCAATATAGGTATCATGTCAACTAGCTGCTCAAACCGAAACCTATAATTCTTCATTGTTTTTAGTTTTGAGTTTTTGGGAATGTGCTGCACAATGTTGCTGAATCCTTTCATGCAAACTTCATGCACATTCATTCTGAAATGAAAAAAGAACCAAACAATCTGGCAGCTGATGAAGACCATTAGTGGCCAGTGACCAATTTCGACTACTTTATCCTTTAAAGCTTGCTGAATTTTTTCTTAATATATTCTTAATTAGTATTGTTGATTATACACGCACAATCTCTTTCACAGTCATGACTCTAACTCAAGACCTCACAGTAGAGATTCTCTTCTATGGCTATTGACCAGTATGTTCATTTAAAAATATTTTCTCGCAAAAGACCAGCACAAATGGGTTCACCAAGATGGTCCACGATTGAATTTTTTTTTATAATTTTCTTTCTTTTAACTTTCTTTGTTAATTGGTTCATTCTTCTCTGTTCCGCCACAGAATAATTGATGTCCGAGAAGGATATTAGATTTTGTTATCAAATTCCAAATGTTTTGTTCTAAAAGTTTTGAAAAATATGTCCCGAAGAACTGATGCATGATTGGTGACCTCTTCTGTGATATTAGACAATCCTGCGCATCTCTGCTCCCCAATCATACCCTCGATGGGTTTAAAAATTTTCCAAATTGGTGTTATTTTCTCTTACCACGACTGCAACCAGGACACCAATGCAAACCCTCACGGTAATATTTTGCTATACTCCTATCACCACTCAAATATAATACTGAACTAATTATGTAGGAGGCCCACGTGATTAACTCGGAAGGCACGTAATAATAAATTAACAAAGGAATCGATTAATCTTGTTCATCAATCAACCATAGATATGTTCGTAACCCAAAAGAAGCTTTTTGAACATTGATATTTTTCCTTTTAAACAGTGTACTTGCATCATGACTCCTTGACATATAGTTCTTCCTAAAGGAGACTCAAACCCAAAACCTCTTATTACAAATCCCCATATGTGACGTCTGAGTTACTGTTCAAATTTACAAATGTTGAATGATTGGGTAAATATAAATAAAACCTCTTTTCATATAGCTTTATATGATCTAGAACACCCATTGACTTTCATTTGATAAAAAAAAAAAATTAAATAAGACCCATGCACTAAGAGCAAATAGATATGTTTCCGACTGGATTGAATATGGTTCCATAAAAATTTTTGGTTAAAAAGTATAATATTCCAAAAATGCCCCTCATACAATGTCACTTAGATCGAAAGGATACATTAATTATTCGGAAACAAAAGTTAGTAGAATTCTCTCACGAGAGAAGAAGATGGGGATCCCAACCAAAAGTCTTACCATATAATACTGATTTCATGATCTCTTTCTACGTGTGGAAAGAGTATGGGAGTTTTGTCCTTAGAAATTAATAGAATTTGGTATTTTGGGACCGAGTGGTGATTAGTGTCAAACTTGCGTAGGTTTAGTTTCTATTATGGTGGAGAAGGTGGAGTTCATGAACAGCTACTCTCAGTCTTGTTAGAGAAACTTATGACGAGGTTATTCTAAAGCCTTTTTATGACTGAATTGAAGATTGTGGGGGCTGGATAAGGGGGGAGTCCTCAAACATTTTTGGAATTTTTCATCATTCTTATTTCAAGTCATATTTCTAAAAACCAACCTTAGTAGGAGTGTGAATGAATTAGAAGAGGTTATTCCATACATTGTTGGCCATTTATGAGACTAGTGAATGAAAACCAAATAAATAAAAGAATATCATGAAAAGAAAAATATAACACAAAACAAAAATATAGTTTATTAAACATGTAGGTCGATCATATATACTTCCATTTTGTCATGCCGACCAATTATTTCCACATTCCTGGAGCTTGTAGATGTTATAAAAATTGAATATGTTCGGGCACGTGTCTTGTGGATGAGTTTGAACTAGGTTGGACCAGTGTTCGAATCAAAATAATGTTGTAAATATTGACCATTTATTCAAAAACTTCTCAGAAGATACACATTTTCTAAAATTTATATTTTCTTAGCATTACATTTGGTATGGTTTTCATCCTTTTGTAAATATGGTTCACAAATAGAATAGGTGATATTTATAAATAATTCAGTATTACATATATTACCATGCACCACTTAAAGTTGAATAGTTCATGAAAACGATGACGTTTTTATATATACATGACAACGACGACTTGGGTACATCAATATAAAACCAAATTCTATATATGCGGAGCATAGAGCCTGGCTTATCCGGGAAGTTGTTAAAATTTAAGTTTGCTTCTTCTCAACTTTGAGGCGGGATTTGGGGCGTCGAAATTTACGTAGAGTTGAGCTTTCACAAGACTCAAATATCCAATCACTTCGATCTATCAATCCATCTCCTTCATTAACCTTTAGCAGCTTTGATAGAGTTTCTCACCTTCTGATTTCACACTACATGTAGAATAGTAAACCTCAATTCACTTGTTTCAATGCCATGTGTGAAAATTTGTGGATCTCAAATCTCAAATTCTTATGCAAAGAAGTTTGGCTTCATGTGTGATTTGTTGGAGAAAAGAGACGAGGAAGAAGGAAGAAAAGGAGCAAGGAACAAAGAAAAAATGGAAACCATGGCCGGGTCTCGCTGAAGTTGAGTTTCTCTCATCACTTCCCCATATTGTTTCTTCCTCTGTTTTCTACCTATTTATTCAACTCTGGAACAGACTCTGCTAGCAACTTTGTTTGCTCCACATGCATGTTCTCTTTACAGGTAACAAACTAACGGCGTCGCCTGCAAACAACTTTGGAGAAAATCTGTTCATATCCGCTCAATTTTAGACACTATAAAATCCCCCACCCAATTCTTAGAACGATCAGATAAAGACCTTAAAAGAGAAAGAGAGCAGAATGAAGCTTCCCTCAGGTACTGTTTTGTTCTGTTCTTCTCAGCCAGGAACTGGGTTCCCTATGAAGAAGCCAAATTGGTGTATGATCTAAATTGGCGGCCAGTACATCCCATGTATAATATCTATCATTAGACATCTTTCACGGAGATGCATCCGAGACTTGCACAGGACAACAGGCTCAAGTTTCACCTGAGAATAATGTTCAACTTTCCTGAAATAACAAAAGCAAAATTTTGAGGCATTATTCTCCATTACTGTATGTAGGAGATGATAGGACTAACAGAGTGCAAATCCTTTACTGGGATCGGAAACCTGTTTGTATCGATTGTTTCACATTCCCTGAGGGGAAGTGATGTCAGAGATAATTTCCACAATCAAATGCACAATTAATCAGTTCCGGCTTTTATCCACTCTTCAACCTGTCTTGGACATGCATAAACAGGCAGCCAAAGTAAGGGTATCTCATTGACAAGAAATAGTACGAGTTCAACCACAATGATAGCTAATCAGCTCATATAAATTGACTGTTTTTTTGCGCCAAATATTGTTTAGTAAGTATAATTTTCACTATATCACAAGAGATACAGGATACAAAAGCCAACCAATGGGTAAATCACAACCAACCATTAATCATAAACGTGTCAATAATCGTAGCTATCATACATAAAAATTACACACTTAAACTCTAAGTCAGTCTCTTAGCGTTTTCCATTAGCTTCAACCATGTCCTCTTGTAGTAGAACTACTGCAATTGTCCTATTTATTAGTTCATCAGGTTTGACCCCATCTGCTACCATCCTACTATACAACTTCTTGGCTTCGACAAATTTCCATTCTTGCAATAAGCAAGGATTAGAGTACTATATGCCACAAGATCCGGCACCAAACCCCTCTGCATGGCCCGGCAGAAGACCAGTGTGGCTTCCTCCACTCAACCCTCTTTGCAGAGACCATCAGTCTGGATATTGTAGAAGAGGCGCTTTCCAGAACTGTAGCAGAGAAACTTATGACGAATTATTCTAAGGCCTTTTTATGGCTGAATTGAAGATTGTGGCTGCTGGATAAGGGGGGAAGTCCTCCAACATTTTTGGAATTTTTCATCATTCTTATTTCAAGTCATATTTCTAAAAACTGACCTAAGAAGGGGTGTGAGTGAATTAGAAGAGCTTGTTCTATATATTGTTGGCCATTTACGAGACTCATGAATGAAAACCAAATAAATAAAAGAATATCATGAAAAAAAAAACATAAGACTAAACAAAAAAATAGTTTATTAAACATGTAGGTCGATCATATATACTTCCATCTTGTCATGCCGACCAATTATTTCCACATTACTGGAACTTGTAGATTTAATAAAAATTGAATATGTTCAATGCATGTGTTGTGGATGAGTTTAAACTAGGTTGAACCAATGTTAAAATCAAAATAATAACACAAGTATTGACTATTTATTTGAAAAATTCTCAGAAGATACATTTATTTTCTTAAATGACTATTGCTTTGGTCCTACATTGATATAACTAATAGACGAAATTGTTTATGTTTTGTGTTTACAATGCGAAAGTTTTGAGCTCATAAAGTATGACACATTATTCTGTTACGTGCCTGTGGGGAGATTGTGAGATAATCTTATTGGGACACACATGTAACAATAAATGTGTTAAACCATTGTTTTAATTAGCCTAATGAAGTGATCTATTCTGAATAAAGTGTTATGGCAAAGGGCATAATTTTAATGAAAGATTTATTGTGAAGATACCATATGTGATATTTCCAATTTGATGAGGGCAAAATCGGAAATACTTATAATTTTCTAAGATAGATCAGGAGATGGATATGGTCCCTACTCAGAGTACAAATGTACGCTTTCTCCAAGTAAGAACATATGGTTCGGTAACTCTACGATGGAAGACCATAACCCTAGAACAGTAGTATCCGGACTATCTTCGATGGAGTCATGTACGCTTCCGGATTTACATTTATTAGCATGAATTGATGTGATCTTCATAGTGTATTGTAGGTTTACAATACAAACAATATAACCATTTTGCCTTTGTCGTGATGGACATCCTGATTGGAAACCGTGTCATTGGCACCTTCATCTTGTCTGGCATCTGCCTAACGACTCTGCTTCAACCAGTCCTTGAAAGAAAAGTCCCTGTCAAATCCGGCGGGTAATCAACGGTTAAATAACTCTACCAAATCAAATAATCCCCTCCTTGGAGTTTCTTCGCTGGCATGCTCCACTTTATCGAGATCATCTGCAACTTCGACAACCTTCTTCTCTTCCTTCTTGGAGTTAGTTTCCCCGCCCTTACGAAACTGAACACCATTAGTTATGATTACTTATTTGTGAGTGAAATTCCAATCGATGCAACTAGCTAACTTGGGTTCTTGTGAGTTTCTTTTATAGAAAGTTAGAAGCTTCGAGAGTAATATGAGGAATCTTCGGTTTAGGGAAGTTTTTCTATGTTATGTTCTTTGTTTACTTTTCTATATCAATACATTTGTATTTGGACATATTTTCTGAACAGAAATACAGATTGAAGTTACTTCCTTTTATTATGTAATTTAAAGTTATTATTATTTATCTCAATAAAGTAGGACCAGTTGAAAATCGACATGTACAGATCACCTTCGTGTGATTTTCGTGCTACATCTTTTATGATTGATCTATGTCATTTAATTATATTGATATTTGTGATCACTGAATGTTTATTTATGATTGATATAAAGACAGCCTCCCTATATTGGTATATTTAATTGCCGAGATTATTTATACTCTATATTTACAATGGCAAAGTTTTGAGCTCATAATGTGTGACATATTATTCAGGTTACATATGTGATCCAAGGGGAGATTGTCATATTATCTAATTGGGACACACATGTAGCAATTAATGTGTTTAGCCATTGTTTTCATTTGCATAATGAAGTGATTTATTCAGAATAAAGTGTATGGCTAAGGCCATAATTGTCATGAAAGATTTAATGTGTAGATACAATAAATGGTATTTCCAATTTGATAAGGGGCAGAATTGGAAATATTTATAACTGTCTCAAACAGTTATCCAGAGATGGTTATGGTCCACATTCTCTTAATACATACGTACACTTCCTCCCCATCAGTACAGACGGTTCATTAACTGTATAGTGGAAGACCAAAACCCTAAAACAAAGCATCTTATTCGATGGAAGCAGGTACAATTCCAATTTTACAATCAATAGCATGAATTGATGCTATCTATAGTGTATTGTAGGTTTACAATACCCACAACAGAACCCTTTTTGCCTTTGTCGCGACGGATATCATAATTGGAAACCGTGTCACTGTCCCCTTCGCCTTGTTCGACGTCTAGTTGACGACTTTGCTTCAACAAGTCCTTGAATGAGTTGTCCCTGTGAAACCCGGCAAGTAACCAGCGGTTAAATGAGTCCACCAACTCAAATAAGTCCCTCGTTGGAGTTTCTTCACTGGCATGCTCCACTTTATCGAGATCATCTGCGACTTCGACAACCTTTTTCTCTTCCTTCTTGGCTTCCGTTTCCCGCCCTTATGAAACTAACAATCGTCAGCCATGATTACTGATTCTAGAAAGATATTCCAATCGATGCAACTAGCTAACTAGGGTCCGTGTGAGATTCTTTTATAGGAATTTAGATATTTCGAGAGTGGAAAGAGGAATCTTCAGTTTAGGGGGAGTTTGTCTATGTTATGTTATGTATTACTTTTACGTATTCGTACATTTGTATTTTGACATATTTTCATATCAGAGATACAGATTGAAGCTTAGTTCATTTCATTATGTAATATAATGTTATGATTATTGATCTCCATATAGTAGGACCAGTGGAAAATTGACATGTCAGATCACATTAATGTTATTATCATGCTTCACCTTTCATAATTGATTTGTCATTTAGTTATATTCATATTTGTGATCACAGATGGTTTGGTTATGATTGATATAACGACAATCTCTTTGGTCCTATATTGACATATCTAGTGGAAGAGATTGTTTATGCTGAGTGTTTACAATGGCAAAGTTTTAAACTTAAAGAATGACACAATATTCAGGTTACATTTGCAGTCCAGGGGAAGATAGATAGATAATCTAATTGGGACACACTTGTAATAATTAATGTGCTTAGCCATTGTTTTAATGAGCATAATGAAGAGATCGATTCTGAATAAAGTGTTATGACTAAGGGCATAATTGCCGTGAAAAATTTAAGGTGTAGAAATCATAGTGGTATTTCCAATTTGATGAGGGGCAAAATTGGAAATACTTATAATTGTCTCAGACAGTTATCCAGAGACGGTTAGAATACATATGTACGCTTCCTCCCCGTCAGAAAATACGGTTCGGTAACTCTATGGTGGAGGATCGAAACCCTAGAATAGAGCGTCTTCTTCGATGGAATCAGGTACACTTGCCCTTTTGCCTTTGTCGCGATGGATATCCTGATCAAAAACTATGTCACTTGCCCTTTTGCCTTGTCCAGCGTCTGCATGATGACTCCGTTTCAACCAGTCCTTGAATGGATTGTACCTATCAGACCTGGCAGGTAACCAGCGGTTAAATGAGTCTATCAACTCGAATAAGCCCCTCTTTGTACTTTCTTTGCCGGCATGCTCCACTATATCGGGATCATCTACAACTTTGACAACCTTCTTCTCTTCTTTCTTGGCATCTGTTTCGTCGCCCTTACGAAACTCATCTACGTCAGCTATGATTACTAATTCGTGAAAAATATTTCAATCGATGCAACTAGCTAACTGGGGTTTGTGTGAGTTTTTTATAGGAAGTTAGAAGCTTCGAGAGTAATATGAGGAATCATTAGTTTAGAGGTGTTTGTCTTTGTTATTTTCTATATTTACTTTTTTGTGTCCATACTTTTGTTTTTTGACATATTTTGTGATGAGAAATACAGATTGAAGTTTTGTTCCTTTCATTTAGTAATATATCGTTGTTGTTATTGATCTCAATAAAGTAGGACCATTTGAAAATCGACATGTACAGATCACTTTCATGTGATTTTCATTAATTCACCTTTAATGATTGAACTATGTCATTTAGTTATATTCATGTTTGTGATCACTGAATATTTAGTTATGATTGATATAATGATTGCTGATTTGGTCCTATATTGATATATCTAATGGACGAGAATGTTTATACTTTGTGTTTACAATGGCAAAGTTTTGAACTCATAAAGTGTGACAGTATATTCTGGGGTAGATTGTTAGATAATCTAACTGGGACACACATGTGACCATTAATGTGTTAAGCCATTGTTTAAATTAGCATAATGAAGTGATCTATTCTGAATAAAGTGTTATGGCTAAGGGCATAATTGTCATTAACGATTTAATCTGTAGATACAATAAGTGGTACTTCCAATTTGATGAGGGTCTGAATTGGAAATACTTATAATTGTCTCAGACATTTATCCAAAGACGGTTATGGACCTCATTCGTAGAGTACATACGTACGTTTCCTCCCCGTCAGAACATATGGTTCGGTAATTCTACAATGGAAGACCAAAATCCTAGAAGAGAGCATCTTCTTCGATGGAATCAGGCTCGCTTCTGATTTTACATTCTATAGCATGAATTGATGTGATCTATAGTGTATTATAGGTTTACAATACAAACAATAAAAACTTTTTCCTACTGTCACGACAGACATCCTGATAAAAAACTGTGTCACAAGCCCCTTCGCCTTGTCTGACTACAACTTGGCGTCTCTGCTTTAACCTGTCCTTGAATGAGTAGTCCCTGAGGTAACCAGTGGTAAAATGAGTCTACCAACTCAAATAAGCCCCTCCTTGGAGTTTCTACACTGACATGCTCCACTTTATTGGGATCATCAGCGACTTCAACAACCTTCTTCTCTTCCTTCATGGCGTATCAGGCACACTAGCCAACTAGGGTTCGTGTAAGTTTCTTCAGTTTAGGGGGAGTTTATCGATGTTATGTTCTTTATTTACTTTAAGTATCCATTCATTTGTGTTTGGACATATTTTCTGATCAGAGTTAGAAATTGAAGCTTAGTTCCTCTCATTCTGTAATATAAAGTTATTATTATTTATCTGAATAAAGTAGGACCAATTGAAAATCGATATGTACAAATCGCCTTCATGTGATTTTCATGCTACACCTTTCATGATTGATCTATGTCATTAAGTTGAAGGTCTAGTTACGATTTATATAACGACTGGCGCTTTGATCCTATATTGATATTTCTAATGGACGAGATTTGTTTATGATTTGTGGTTACAATGGCAAAGTTTTGAGCTCTTAAAGTGCGACACATTATTCAAGTTATATATGTGGTCCTTGGGAAGATTTTTAGATAATATAATTGGGATACACATGTAACAATTAATGTATTCATCCATTGTTTTATTTACCCTAATGAAGTGATCTATTCTAAATCAATTGTTTATGGCAAAGGGCATAATTGTCATGAAAGATTTAATGTGTAGATAGAATAAGTGGTATTTCAAATTTGATGAGGGGCAGAATTGGAAATACTTATAACTATCTCTGACAATTATCCAGATATGGTTATGGTCCCCATTCGTAGAGTACATACGTACACTTCCCCCCGTTAGAACATACAGTTCGGTAAGTCTAAGGTGGAAGACCAAAACCCTAGAACGGAGCGTCTTCTTCGAAAGAATCAGGTACACTTTCGATTTTACATTCAATAGCATGAATTGATGCGAACTTCATAGTGTGTTGTAGGATTACAATTCCAACAATAGAACCCTTTCGCCTTTCTTGCGACGGACATTCACTGGCCCCTTCGCCTTGTCCGGTGTCTGCCAGGCAACTCCGCTTCAACCAGTACTTGAATGACTAGTCCCTTTCAAACCTGGCGGGTAGCCAGAGGTTAATTGAGTCTACCAACTCAAATAAGCTCTCCTTGGAGATTGTTCACCGGTATGCTCCACTTTATCGGGATCCTGCGACTTCGACAACCTTCTTCTCTTCCTTCTTGGCATCCGTTTTGTCTCCCTTCTTGGCGACTTCGACAACCTTCTTCTCTTCCTTCTTTCAGAAGGAAATTCCAATCGATGCAACTTGATAACTAGGGTTCGCATGAGTTTCTTTTATAGGAAGTTAGAAGCTTCAAGTTGAATATGAGGAATCTTCAGTTTATGGGGAGTTTGTCTATGTTATGTATTATATTTACTTTTATGTATTCATACATTTTATTTTAACATATTTTCCTGTCAGAAATACTGATTGAAGCTTAGTTCCTTCTTATTCTGTAATATAAATTTATTATTATTCATCTCAATACAATATGACCAGTTGAAAATTAATTTGTACAGATCACCTTCATGTGATTTTCATGATACACCTTTCATTATTGATCTATGACATTTAGTTATATTCCTATTTGTGATCACTATAGGTTTAGTTATGTTTGATATAACGACTATCGCTTTGGTCCTATATTAATATATCTAATGGAAGAGATTGTTTATACTCTATGTTTACAATGGCAAAGTTTTGAGCTCATAAAGTGTGACGCATTATTCATGTTACATATGTGGTCCAAGGGGTGATTGCTAGATAATTTAATTGGGACACACGTGTAACAATTAATGTGTTAAACCAATATTTTAATTAGCCTAATGAAGTGATCTATTATGAATAAAGTGTTATGGCTAAGAGCATAATTGTCATAAAAGATTTAATGTGTAGATACCATAAGTGGTACTTCCATTTTGATCAGGGGATGAATTAGAAATAATTATATCTGTCTAAGATAGTTATCCAGAGACAGTTATAGTCCCCATTCATAGAGTACAAGCGTATGCTTCCTCCCCATTAGAATATATGGTTCGGTAACTTTGCGGTGGAAGACCAAAACCCTAGAACAGAATGTCTTCTCGATGGAATTGAGAAAAACCAAGAAGGTCATACGTGAAGGACCTAAGGAGAAGAAGAAGACCAAAAGAACACAAGGTTGTTGTTCCACATAGCTAGGATCGTGGTTAACCCCAAACCATGCGTGTGCTCCCTTTAAATAGGTTAGCACTCATCTAGCATTAAGAATAAAAGTTTACATAGTTACAGTAATACCGTTATGGGGGTAAATGACCATAATTACAAGTTATACCCCATACACGTATACAAAGTATTTCTAACCCTCCCCTTCAAGCTGGAGAATTTATATCAAATAACCCCAGCATGTCACATAAGTGTTTATGTCTTGATCTAGCCAATGCCTTTGTAAATATATTTGCTCTTTGCTCCTCTGTACGTACATAAGGTGTACCAATATCCCCATTCCATACCTGCTCTCTAATGAAGTGACAATCCGCTTCCACATGTTTAGTATGCTCATGGAAAGTTGGATTAGTAGCAATAAAGATAGTTACCTGACTATCACAGTCCATAGGAATTGGCTTGTTGGCTATGATCCCCAAGTTTTCTAAAATAGAACAAACCCACATTATCTCACATGCTGTATGTGCCATCGATCTATACTCTGCCTCAGCACTAGATCGTGCAACAACTGTCTGCTTCTTACTTCCAAATAGTTCTTTACCTCAGATATCCCATGCATATCATCTCCAAAAATAATTGTGTCATCAACATAGACAACTAATATCACCATACATGTCTGTCGGCGTAACACAAACACCAAGTGATCAGACCTACACCTCTTAAACCCAACTTTAGTAACCATGCCACTAAATTTATCAAACCATGCTTTGGGACTCTGTTTCAAATCGTAGAGAGACTTCCTGAGTTTACACACCTTTTTCTCGTCCCATGTATACTTCCTTGGCTAGGTCCCCATAGAGAAAAATATTTTTGACATCAAGTTGATGCAAGGACCAACCCCTGTTCACAAAAATAGACAAAATAATACGAATGGAATTCATTCAAGCAACTGGAGAGAACGTCTCAGTGTAGTCAACCCCAAGAGTCTGTGTATAGGCTTTTACAACAAGGCAAGGTTTATATTTGGCTAGTTCATCTGTCTCCTTGTATTTAATCGTATACACCTATCGACACCCAACTACCTCTCTCCACGTGGAGCATCACAATGATCTCAAGTGTTCTGACCCTCAAGTGCAGCCATCTCTTCAAGTATTGCTTGGCGCCAAACAGGAATGGACATAGCCTCAGAAACAAACTCAGGGACTAACTCAGTAGAAATGCCAGTGACAAACGATCTGTTAGAATTAGAAAACTTCCCAATATAAACAAGACGTGAAATAGGGTGTTGAGTAAAGGAACGGACACCTTTCCGAACAGCAATGTGAAGATGTAAATTAGGAATTACAGAAGAGAACTGACCTGATCTCGACGTCTCTGAAGTGTGTGGTTGTGCTCAAGAGAGAGGTAACGTAGCATTGGGAGTTTCATGAGAACCTGTTCAGAGGGAAGAAAAATACCAGAATTCTGACCACTATAGTAAGAGACATTAGCGAAGAATGTAACATGAGGTGTAACAAACCTTTTTCGCATAGAGGGATTATAATAACGGTATCCCTTGGAGAATTTAGAGTACCCCAGGAAGATACACTTAATAAATCCGGAAGACAACTTGGTATGAGATCTAGATGAATCAAGCACATAGGAAACACAACCAAAAACATGTAATAGAAGATGAAACAAGTCTTTAGTTGGCTGGAGGACCTTATATGGAATTTTATTGTGTATCACAATGGATTTATAAGGAAGCATGGTGTCAGTACTGCTTCTGCCCAATAAAATTGAGGAACATTATGCTAAAACATTAGATCATGTGCAACATAAAGTAAATGTGTATTCTTCCTCTCAGCAATGCCATTTTGCTGAGGAGAATATAGATACGAAAGTTAATATATAATACCTTCAAAGGAACAAAATTAAGTAAACTCTGAACTAGTGTACTCACCACCATTGTCACTACCCAATGATTTAATTGAGCAATTATACTAATATTGTACTTCACTAACAAGATTTTTTAATACAGAAAAAACAACAGACTTATGCTTTAAAAGATAAAGCTAACAACATCGACTAATATCATCAATGAAAGTGACAAAATATGAGTAAACCAAAATACTCCTAATAGGGCAAGGCCTCCACATATCAGAATGAATTAAATCAAAACAAGTAGAATTGGATGGACTGCCTCGTGCTGGAAATGACACTTTATCCTGTTTCCCAAGTTGACAAGCTTCACAAGCCATAGTCGAGACTGCTAAACTAGATGGAACTAAGATCCAATGCTTAAGCAAATTGGGATGTCTAAGACGAGTGTGTCACTCCAATGGAAACATGGAAAGGAACGTGAGACGAATGAAGCGGTTGCTCGATGTATAACATTCCCCTCTCTCGCGTCCGAACCAATCATCTTCCGGGTCTTGAGATCCTGTATAATACAGCCAAGAAATGAAAAAGTGACAGAACAATTCAAGGTGTTAGTCTATTGACTATCAAATAGCAAATTAACGGGAAACTTAGGGACAAACAGAAATCTATCTAGAGTTGAAAAATCAGAAAGCAGTATCCAACCAACCCCAATTACAGGACATGTGGACCCATCAGCCAATGTAACACAACCCAAATCAGAAGAATGAGTCACTGAATCAAACAAAGACACTTGGCAGGTGAACATTGGCTCCAGAATCAATGACCCAAGTCGGTTAAGAGCCGGAAACATGGAATCCCGAGTTGTGAGAGTCTCTGAAGCATCAAATTCTGATCCTGATTAATGGTTTGGAATTCATCTCTCTTAGAGGATCCTTCAGAAGATTGTTTATTTCTACCAATAACATTATTTGCCCTTGCAGGTTTGCCATATTTGTCCCAACACTTTTCAGGCATATAAGAAGTTTTACCACAGTGAGTACATGACAATCTCTCACCTCTGCCTTTGCCTCGTCCTCCTTTGCCTCCTCGGCCTCTGCCCCTTTGACTAGAACCACCTCTTTTTCTACTTTCTCTTCCTTGGTCACGGTATTAACTCCGAGTGTAGGAACAGCGGTGCAACCATCATGACAGCACCAAAACACCCTCAAAAGTTGGTTTATCAGTTCTGGCCACTTGCTGTCTTAGAGCCTCATATTCAGGTCCTAGCAAATGGAGAAACCTTTTTATTTCGAGCTCTTCGCGTTGCTAAAAAGATTCCTCTCGGTTTCTAGTAAATGGCAGCATTTTCTGTATCTCTTTCCATACTCCTTCAAACCTTCCCCATACTGAATTAAGTCTTGTTCTTCACGTTTCAAGACAAAGAAATCAGTATATAAATCATAAATTTGTGAGAGATTTTTACCATGAGAATACCTAGTATGAAGAGTCTACCACATGTGATAAGCTGAGTCACAATAAATGATAACAGGTGTGATGAGTGTCTCAATACTAGATAAAATCCATGACTTGACCAAGCTATTATTTGCAATCCACGCCTCTATTCTATTTTCAGGTGGTTCATCATAAATAAAATTTCCCATCTTCCTTGCAGTAATGTGAATTTTTACAGCTCCAGACCTTTACATGTATTTTTTACCATTCATCTTTGAACCAGAGATTCCACCACCACCAACTTGCTCATCTTTTCCATTCTCAATAACAGCATCAACGGTCATCCCAGCCATATCTCCACAATAACAGATATATTATAAAAAATGCAATTTGGCAGAGATTCTAGTACATCAATCAGATGCTGCAAAGATGCAACAACTCAAAAAACCGGTGCTCCTCAGATAGGAGCTATACGCAAAGAGCAAAACCAAAAATAATATACCCAGCTACGAATTTAAATGAACCCAATTCGAACTCAAACTTCCCTTCTGATAAATCAGAATCCCACTTCAAGTATAAATCCTTTTCTTCTTCCTGAGTTTAAGGACTTCGAGTTTCAGTGCAACTGAGACTTCTTACTAGAAGCTTTCCAAATTCGTCCACTACTCTAATATAACAATTAGAGTTCCTTAGGGGTTGTTGTGATTGTACTTTATTTAATATATTAGTTAATTTTCATTTAGTTGTGGTGATTTTACATATTTTGATATGCCTATGAGTGTGCTATGCTTCCCTTACAAGTCGACGGTAGGTTACTTGGCTAGTGTACGAATAGCCAAAAAATATTGCAATCCAATAAGTGTTGTGTTTCTTTCGCGGGCGAATATTCACTCTGTCATCCGACCCATTCCTAGAGCAGGGTTAACCCACGATTTCCCGGAATAAATCAATTGGTTACTGGTCCATTTCGCTCGGGTGAACTTCTAGAGAAGCTTCTGGGGATGTGTGGTCAGATTGGCTGCAGCTTATGGGCCTTCATTTAGACCCCTTAACCTCAAGAGAGAATATGGCAAAGGAGACAGGCATGGTCGTGTCACCTCGAGAGAGGGGGTATGTGTAGCTATTTCCAGACCCACTGATTGTTAGATAAAATACCCTAGTAATGGAATTTGGTTCGTATATAGAGCATAGTAGTTAATCATACCCGTAGTGAGTAATTGAGTCCCTCAAATCCAACTTGTAGTAGGATTAAAATTAGTTTAAGTTAGTTTGTCATTTAGTTAGTTTTAATTCTAATTTTCCTTAGACTGCCATGGCTGGATATAGTCTAAAGGACACAATTATAGTGTTCAATCCCACTTCTCAGAGGATTCGACCTAGACTCTGCAGTGTATTACTTGGCACGATCCATGCACATGCGCATACGTTGCTAAATCTACTTAGGTACGATTTAGGCCAACCAAGTTTTCGGTGCCATTACCAGGGAAGTGTTTGGTTGACATTATTACCAATCCAAGTTAACTATAGTCTACTCGTTGTTTAGGACTTATAAGTTGATATTTCAATTGGCAATAGTTTTTGCATGTTAGATTGTGAATTTTTAATTGTTTGTGAATTTTGAATCAGTTGTTAGTTGTTGTTTGAATTATTTTTCTTAAATGTGTGAATTTATATTGTTAGTATTCAGTATGTATGTTTCAGTAGATGGTTTTACATAAATTGATCGCCTCAATTTTCTCTCTTCATGCATAGTACTGGTGCCACTAATCTAAAAATAGAGAGAATCATAAGGGAAGCTTGGAAATAGTGGTGAAGAGGTAAGATTAAGGGACAAAAATGGCTTGTGAAAATGAAAATAGATGGTTAAGAGTATTTTGCTGTCCCACATGTGAAAAAATTATATTTCAGCATTTGTAAACCAGTTATTCAAGTAAAATGCCTTTGAGATTAAGCTGGATTTCATACAGATGCTTCAAAGAGATGTTCAGTTTAGGGGTTTGCCAAATGAGGACCCGTATGCTCACATTTCAAGTTTTTTAGATATTTGCGGGCTGAATGGGGTGGTGGATGATGATGCTATTAGACTCAGACTGTTTCCATTCTCTTTATGGGATAGCGCAGTATTGGTTGAACTCTCTACCAATTGGTTCCATTAACACTTGGAATGACTTGGCATTGTAAATATTTTAGCCAAGTACTTCCTTCCAGCAAAACTTGGCCAAATGAGAAAGGACATAATCTTATTCGTGCAGAGGGACTCGGAAACATTGTTTGAAGCATGGGACAAATTTAAGGAGTTGTTGAGAAATGCGAACATCATGAACTCCCTAAGTGGATGCTAATTCAAACCTTCTAACACGGTGTGCTAAACTAACTAAGAATCCTTGTTGATACAACAGCCGGTGGAGCCCTCATGAGAAAGACTATGGATGAAACTTACACTTGGTTGGAAGAGATGATCACTAATAATTTGCAATGGTAATCTGAGAGGCAGGTGATAAGAATGGAGTACAAGTATGGGAAGAAAATATCACCACCACTATCCTAACACAATAGACAGCTTTGTCAAAGAGGATGGATTCTTTGAATTTAAATATAAGGCAAAGCACATTTGTGACTTGTGAAGTTTTTGGTGGTGGTGGTTTCGCCAGAATCTCCACCTCAAGATAAGTCTTACCTTACTCTTAGAAAACCATCTCTAGCGGATGTTGTACAAGTGTTGAAAGAACACGCTGCTTCTTTTAAAAATGTTAGAGTTAGTCCCACATGGATAAACAAGTAGAAAAGATCCTAACTTAATAGTTGGAAAGAGGCTTCCTAACTTCGGCTAGTAATTTTCGGATAGCCCTCAGACCAACTTTAAATGGCATCAGAGTGGGTCTGTATGTGACGACTTATCACTTACAGAGGCCATGGGGAAAGGTCTTAGATTATGGGAGATCCTTAAGGTTTGTCTCTCTTCTATGTTCTTCTGTCATAATCCTTTCATACTGGCTTATACAGGTAATTGAAGTGTTGTGCATATGGTTTAACTCCTAAAGGGTTATCCATTGTTGTTGTTGGGTTCGTAGGAACTTGTATCTGCGACTGCTACAATTGTGGCTGGTAAATAAATTGTATTTTTACACTGCCTTGGGATATGTGCCAAACAAAAAACTATCTTCGAGCTGCAAAAATATGCCACTTCTAGTCACAGGTAGTTCTGAACGTGTTTCTGAGCTCCCAGGTACGTAAAATTCGTGTTATTACACTGCCTCAAGAATCGTGCAAGAGGTTTTTCTCGAATCAGAAAGGGTTTTCAGGAGTTTCTGTGCTCTAGTTCGTGTTACTACTGGTGGTGCTGCTGCTAACATTATCTATTATGTGGTCAGAAGCTAAAAGTTCAATATTTTTTTCTTCAGCCATTACCGGAAGGCGAATGGTCTGAATTCATGTGTAAGTGCTAGATGCACAACCTACTGCCTTTAAAAAGGATTTTCTGCTACTGCTTAGTCGTTGGACTCATACTGCTGAGTCTTTGGACTTGTACTGCTGAGTCTTTAGACTAGTACTGCTGAGTCTTTGGACTCGTACTGCTGACTCTTTGGACTTGTACTGCAGAGTCTTTCAACTCGTACTGCTGAGTCTTTGGACTTGTACTGCTGAGTCTTTGGACTCGTACATCTGAGTCATTGGACTCGTACTGCTGAGTCATTGGACTTGTATTGCTGAGTCGTTAAACTCGTACTGCTAAGTCATTGGACTCGTACTGCTGAGTCATTGGACTCGTACTGCTATCGTCATTGCTGCACTGCTGCGGAAAGGGTGATCGCTAATATTGTTGTTTAAGTGGGCTACACGCTTGGTGCTGCTCCAAGAAGGTGTTATTTTGCTGCTGTTGGGTTCATAATACCCTCTTTATGCTATTGCTACTGCTACTGCTGCCGCAGCCTTGGGATTTGTGCACACTCTACAAGTTAACATTAAAGATCAATTGGCTTATCAGCTTACAAAAGGTCTTCGAAGAAAGGAATTTGAGTACCTTCTCTCCAAGCTGAGCCTTCATGGTATCTACCCTCCAATTTGAGGGGGAGTGTTAAGAGTTAGGGGTAGTTTAATAATTTTATTAAACTTTAGTTAGTTATTATTTGTTTATTTTTTATTTTACTTTCTCCTCAAGAAATGAATGGCATCATTGTAATTTTGTATTTTCGGATTCAATTTGTACATTTTTAGGGTTATCGGTCATAAGGACCTTACAACCTCTTTCTCTCCCCTCTGTTTGTGGGTTTGACCCACTTTGTTTGTGGGCTCCAGAAGGCGAGACCCAATCTGTTTGTGAGCTTCATAAGATGAAGTCCAGTTTGTCACGTCTCAGGCCTATTGAAAGTTGGCCTGGATGTGAGAGGGAGTGTTAAGAGATTTAGTCCCACAATGGAAGGAAGTAAGAAGAATCATAAACATAAAAGAACGAACACACATCTCCATTGTAATGAGGCCTTTTGGGGTAAAACCCAATAACAAAATCGTGCGGGCTTGGGCTCAAAGCGGACAATATCATTACAATGTGGAGATGTGGGCCCTATGGGCCCATCAAGAATGTTGACATGGTAATAGAGCCACTTTTCGTGAGTGGGCCAGAACCTCCCTATCTGATAAACAAGTAGAAAAGATCCTGACTTATTAGTTGGAAAGAGGCTTCCTAACTTTGGCTAGTCATTTTGGGATAGCCCTCGGACCAACTTTACAAAAACGTTGGACTCAAATGGCACAACTAGCTAGAACTCTTAAATCTCGCCCACAAGAAACACTCCTTAGCCATTTTGTAGCAAATTCAAGGAAGATGGATTTGAGAATTGTAATGCAACTAGAATGAGTAGTGGACGAGAAACAAGAAGAAAAGAGGAGGAAATGAGTAAAGCTGGTGCTACCCCACCCCAAGAGGAAACCCATGAATAAAAGAAGCTTGAAGTAAACCCCATCTCACAAGAGCAAATGCAGATATCTCCTCAATGGAAGCCAATACAAGAAGAACAAATTGGCTAGTTAAGTAAAGAGAATGTGGAGGTAAGCAAACAATTTTTTCCTCCCCCACTATTCCCAAAGAAATTGGAAGAGTTTGAAGAGGATGAAGAGTTCATGAAGTTCATTGAAGGTTTCATGCATCTTCATATCGATATCCCCTTCATTGACGCATTGGAGAGTGAACTTAACTACACTAAATTAATAGCAGAGGCTGCATCAAAGAAGCGTAAGCAAGAAAATTGGAAATGGTGACCCTCATAGAAGAGTGCAGTGCTATTCAAACAATGCAACTTCCACCCAAATTACAAGAAAAGGGAAGTTTCACTATTCCTTGCACTATTGGGAACCTAAGAATTGGGCATGCATTATGTGAATTCGGAGCATGTGTGAACATCATGCCGTACTCACTTTATAAGCAATTGATATAAGTGAGGTTACAACCTCCCCAATGAAACATATTCCTGTTGATGGGTCCATGGCCAAATCAAGGGGCACGGTAGAAAATGTGCTAGTAAAGGTGAAGAAGTATATTTTCTCTGCTGATTTTAATATTTGGGACATGGAGGAAGATAGGGACCTACCTCTTATCCTTGGCACACCATTTTTGGAAACCACAAGGACCCTCATTGATGTTGCTAAGGGTAAGCTCACCATGAGTTCAATGAAAAATGATTGCTTCACTTTCTATCTCTTACAAGTGAAGAAGGAGAAAAGGGAGAGAGTAAAAGCCTCTATTGTGAAGATGGAGAAAAAGGAATCCCAAAGAGTTCAATCCGATGAACTTCAAATTCCTTTTGGAGACCCTTGTAATCTTGAAGGGAGTTTACCAAACCAGATGAAAGAAGGTGGTTGACTAGAGAAGAATGGATGGCTAGGAGGTCGTCAACCACTAACATGATGGAGGCCCAAACTAGTAATAAACCAATCAAATTGGGTCATTTCCAACATCGTGTAAATAAGCCAAAGGACACCACAAACTACAAGATTGAGGAAGTGTAATTCTTACAATCAAATAAAGGATCTTCAAGGCAGACCCCTAAATTTTCTAGACACCCCTATCAATCATTCGAGAGCTACACGAGAAAATATAGGTCACAAAGAGGTTGTGTAGTGAACCGTGGTACTCCCTCCAACTCTTTGTTCGACCCTGAATGAGGTGATCAAATAAAGTACATCAAAGGACAATAAAACTGGTGCTTCTTGGGAGGCAACCTAAGTAGGGAGTAGAAATTTAGCTTTTGGAAGAATAGGAATTACATTGCCTATTTTCAATTTTGAGAGCAAAAAGTAAATCAATTTTGTGGCTCTAAAGTTTGTAGGCATGTGTAAAATTTGCTTGTGCAATTCTCTTACTTTTTTGTTTAGCATGAGAGTATTGTATGCTCAATAATTGCATTTCACCATGTTTGCTAATGAATTGAGTTTTGAATTCTACAAGAATGGTGAACTTCTAGTTTTTCTTGATTTCGATAAAAACAAAGCTTCCAATGAGTCTCACTTCTGTTGGCATGACTTGAACAATTTTGTGAAGTTTGCTTTAAGCGCAGATCTCGGAGGAGGATCATCACTATGAAAGAAAAATGCTTCATTCAGACTATGTGATGCCACCAGGGATTTTTCAGTGCCTTCTTTACATTTCTATTGATACTCAACATTGAGAACTATGTAGACTTCTAGTTTTGTGTGTGTGTGTGGGTAGGTGGGTGGGGAGGGGGGAGAGGGGGGCTTATGAGATAAATTGTTTTGGATGGACTCACTATTGTGAGGTTTGTGGATTGATGGTTCTTGGGTACTTGAGTTTTTGTGGTCTAGTAGTCTAGAACTAATTTCAAAAAAAACTCGAGGGTAAAAAGATGAGGAATTACCACAGAGGAGAGGACTTAGGTATTTTTTGGACCTTTTGGGCATTTCTAGTCAACCCAATTTGCCCAATTTGAGCCTACCTAGACTTTAAATTTTTTCAAAGCAATATAAGTTTTAGCCTCTAGCCTTTTGTAATTGTCTTTTCTTTTTTACATGCCTATCTCTTTTATTGCTTGGTTGAGCCAAATTGGATTTGGGACTTTACTTAGAAGTTCAATTGCAAAACGAAACAAAAGAAGAAGAGAAGAGCTTTGCAAAAGAAAAAGAAAATGCTACGAAAAGCAAAGTAGCTAGCAAGTTGTGAAAAACTTAGAGGTTCAATGCGAAAAGTTGTCAGATAAAGGGCAAAAACTCAAGTTTGGGGAAACTTCGGGTGAAAGCCCAACCTCTAAGGAGGTTAGATCAGGTAATAGAATGAGAAGTACCTACATTTATACCTTTCTATCCAACCCGTGTCCCGAGCCCATTAGAACCTAAGGAAAGACCTAATGATCTAATGGATAGGTCTTCACAATTAGTGGAGAGAGGAATGAGAAATTAACTTATGGGATTCTAGAGGCAAATTCTCAAGTGCTCTATTTTGTGGATTGTTGGAAAGAACAATGGTTGTGGGAGACTATAGTATAATTGAAAACTATGTGGCCATTGAAGTTTGAGAGAATGAATCTCCTAAGAAGACTATAGAGCTAAATAGCCAATCACCATAAGATTTTTATTTCCTCTTGTGAATTGCATTAAATTTTGTCACCAGCATGTAAGAAAGATTATTTAAAATTTATGTGAGGGGTTCCTTTCTTGAGGACAAGCAAGAATTTAAGTTTGGGGGTAATTGGTTACAGGATATTGTGTTCCCATATTCATGTACGTTTGAGCCTAATTGAGTATAGATTTATCCCTATTTGACTTATTTTTGTTGTTGTTTTACAAATAAAACATCACAAATTCCAAATGCAAAATGCCAAAAAGAAGCCAACTGAAAAAATCTTGTGTAAATTGGAGCTAAAACGAAGAAAATAACCCAAAAATGGCTAAATGCAGAAGTTGAAGCTACATGCCACCAAACACTGTAGCTTCAGCACCAGGTGAGCGCTTAAACTTGCTTAATCAATGCTTTGGCGAATGAGCAACCCAATGTAGGAGCCCTTGTGGCCAACAAAAGCCAAAAACGTAGCGATGCCACGGGGGCAATCCATGCCACATGAAGTCAGGAACTGTAGCGATGTCACAAAGCCTATGCTCGCTACAGTTTGCAGGCGTGCTACAGTTCCTGCGTGTGCTACAATTCGTGATGGCACAGAATTGTGGTGCCGGATGACTTACAACACGCCAATAAGCATGGATTTGAAGCCTCCAGAGAAGGAGATTCGATCTGGGAGGATGATTCTGTTGGGAAAATAACTGTTTCGGGACCCGACTAAAGGCCAGGACCCGCTTCCCATACCCGTTTCTAACTTTACCGTTTCAAAACGGTAAAGTCATTAAAATGAGATCCAATTAAATCGGATCTCATAACGAACGGGTTTTCGCCCGTTCGTGATTTGGGGTAAAAACAGGGGTTCCCCGAGAACCCTAGATACGGAAAAAACTCAGATTGATCTTCTTCTTTTTCGGCGAAACTTCCTGTTCTTCCAGACGGAAAAATTCCCTATTGTTGTTTCTGTTCATCCCAGAAAAAAAGAAGAAATACTGTTTGCTGTTGCTGTTCTTCCTGGAAAACGGAAAAATCCCTTTTGGCTGCCTTCTTCTTCCTCGGAAAATCACTCTTGGTTCTTCTTCATTTTAATCTCTCCCTTTCTTGGTGAATCTGTTTGAGTCTTCTCCTCTCCTATTATCCTTCGGTTCAGAATGTTTCCACTCTTTGTTCTGGGTTCCTAAATGACTCCGAACTCTCAGCAACGAGTGCACGTCCCTCTGAGAGTGCTGTGTATCCTTGGGAGACGCTCGGCCCGTGACTCTGCACACGTGGTCGCCGATAACCTCTTAAGGCAGTGGATTTCTCCACGCCGCAGCATCAAACTGATAAGTTTTTTGGTTTTTTAGTTTAATTTCATCAGAATGCTATAGGTTTATGTTTTTGTGCATCGTTCAATAGTCAATTGTTACTAATCAGATTATTCTTGATTACTGTATGTTATTGTTTAAGGCTTATAAAGATAACTTAGTTTGCTGCTGTAATTTAATTTATCTTTAAATAGACTAAATTGGAATGCAATATATTGTTGTAGTTCTACTTGTATAGTTCAAGTAATTAGGTGATATTGCATGTTTAGCCTGCTGGAATTTAGAATTTTTTTATTCTAGTTGATGTACTTGTTGTGTTTTAAAATTCTGTTATCTATTTAAATTACAATCATATTGTAGTTCTCCTACTAGATTAAATTGAGTTATTTCTATTATAGATTCAAATTCTGTTGTGTTGTTGAATTTTGTTTTTTGCAGAATTACTTCATTAGAATTCTGGTAAGTTTATTAGAATTCCTCTTATAGTTGAATTAAAGAGTTGTCTATCTTTTGATTATTTATTTAATTAGGTACTTTCTTACCCACTAGGTCCAACAGATTCCTGCCAAAGGAGCTATCTTTTATGAGATTCTTCTATCCCTATTTCTCTTTCTTTGTCATCTTGAGTACGAATTTGTACTAGAACTCGTGTTTGAGTCTAGGTTTTCATTTATCTTCATGTTTGGTGATAGATTTCTCTCATCTTGTGTATGTTTTCATGCTAAAACTGAAGTTTGAGTTTAGGGTTACATATGTTTTGATGTATTTGAGATATTAGCCCATAGGGGTTGTTGTGATTGTACTTTATTAAATATATTAATTTATTTTCATTTACTTGTGTTGAATTTACATATTTCGATATGCCTATGAGTGTGCGATAGTTCCCTTACAAGGCGATAGTAGCATAGTAGGCTAGTGTTAGGCATAGTCAAGCCTTAGTGTGAGTGACAGTTCGAGGGCTAAGCACACGAGGAGATGGAATCTCCGAGTGTAAATCTTATCATTTTATTAAAATCCTGAGGGTATTTGAAAGGATACCATCAGTCAGCGTGTGATCCTCAAATCTACTGCAAGTACGCAATGGCATATGGGGGGCGAGCCGGTGCACTTCGAGAGAAGCATCCGAATACACGAGGTCAGATTGGCTGTGGCTTATGAGTCTTGATTTAGACCCTTAACCTCAAGTGTGAATAGTGCTAAGGAGAGAGGCACTGAATAGTGCTAAGGACACGCATGGTCAGTTTAGGCTGAGCTACATGGGCCTTTGATTTAGACTTGTGACCAGAAGAGATAAATCAGGCTAAGGAGGAGGGGTGGGGGAGAGGAGGGGGGGCTCGTTTGTATCGCTTCGAGAGAGGGTTACATGAAGGCGATTCTGGACCCACTAACAAACCATAGGTTGCACACTTATCTAAATTGCATGAAAGCTACAGTTAATTACATGAAATCACTTCCACATGTATAACTTTAGGAACTACTGTAATTAATTAGTTAGTATCTTTTTGTAGTTTTTACGTTTGGATACTTGTGACAATTCTCTTTAATTGCAGTAGTTAGATATAGTTATAGGGAATTCAGTAGTTAGTAAGTAGTAATAGTCCTCGTGGGATCGATCTTGACTAATCCAGTATATTACTTGGTGCGACGTGTGAACTTGCGCACGAGAAGAATTTTTAAAGTTGTTTTCACCCGAGCAACTTTTTTGAGCTGTTTCTAGGGACTAGTTACTGCTATTAGCTTTGGGCTCTTTAGCAGTAATCTAGCTTAGAGTAGTTAGTATAACTTAACTAACATAGTTGCATGTTCAGTGTAGTTTAATTTAGTTAATTTGGATGTTACTGTAGCTAGTTTTGTTAGTTAGTGTAATACTTTTGTGCAAATTCTTTTTTTTTGTATGTTTGTCTATTTTTGGCGTGTTTGTAGTCAAGTTTTTTGGTTTGTAAAGTGTGTTTGTTTACAGAATTGTTATACCTGCTCTCTTCTGTGTATGCAACCGGATAGAGACCTAGCAATGCTTTTTTTTATATCCAGAAATTAGGAGGACAACAAGGGCCAATCTAAGGCCGAAAAGAGTTATCAAGTAGACAGGAAGACATGGCTGCAGAAGAGCCAAGAAGTATGAGAGAGTTTGTTGTGCCTCAAGCTGGAGGTACACACTCTAGTTTAAGAAGATCGGAAATTTTGGCTAACCATTTTAAAATATAGCCAGCAATTATTCAAATGATTCAAGCTTCAGTGCAGGTAAGTGGATTGCCCAATGATGATCCGAACTCGCATCTAGCAAATTTCCTGGAAATCTGTGATACTTTCAAACATATTGGTATTTAAGAGGATGCTATAAGATTAAGATTGTTCCCATTATTAATAGGGGATAAGGCGAACAACTGGTTGAATTCTTTGCCTTCAGGGTCAATCACCATGTGGATGAATCTTGAATAGAAGTTTTTGGCTAAGTACTTCCCTCTAGCCAAAATGGTAAAGTTACGAGAATGATATCAATCTTTTACTCAAATTGATTAGGAATCTCTCTATGAACCTTGGGATTATTTTTAGGAACCCTCGTCATTAAATTCCTATGTGGTCACAAGTGCACACATTCTACAACGGGCTGCAGAATCAAACGAGGACAATTATTGATGCAGCAGCAGGTGGTGCACTTATGAACAAATCAACAGAAGAGGCATATGATTTGTTGGAAAATATGGCAGCCAACAGCTATCAAAGGAACACTGAAAGGCCAAAGAGTTTTCCTGTGCAAAGTCAAAGTTCAAGAAAGAGAGTTGAACTCTACGAAGTAAATACCAACACAATTATCTAATTTTAGATAGATGCTATGAAAAAGAGTATAGCAGCCTTTGAAGGACAGCCTGCACATAGTCCATTTGTATGTTGTGAGTTATTTGTTGGTTCTGGACACAGAGTTGAGGTGTACACATCCACAATGGAAAGTGTATAGTAGCCTCAAAATAGAAACAACTTGTACTCCATTACCTACAATCCCTTTTGGATAAACCTTCCAAACTTTGTACTCACTCATTTAGCTTATTTGTATTTATTATTTTCTTCTTGTTTGAACCTCTATCCAAACTAATCTAAATCAGACTGGGGTTGAGATTACCAGAGGCTATGAGAGAAAGAAAATTGTGGAGGAAACAAAAAAAAAATCTTAAGTTTGGGGGAGTAGCTTTAGATTAAGTGGGAATCTCAATTAATCAATCTGGTTAAGTCTAGCATGCTGAATGGTTTTGACCTTTATGATTAACCTTTTTTTTTGACATACCCCTGTCCCCATCCCCATTTCAACCTAATGAAGTCGTAAGGATCTTATGATCACTTATCTACAATTAGTGGAGAGTGGAGTTTGAAATTACCCTATGGGATTTTAGCAGTAAAATTCAAAGTACATAGAATGTTGATTGATGGAAAGAACACCTAATGAGAGACATTATAGTAATAATTAAGTGGTGGGCAAGATAACAAGTTTTTCTTAGGCAAGCAAACACTCGTAGTGAAAACTATAGGATGAATGCACCATCAATAGGAATCTTAATATTTCTTTTGTGAATTAGTGTTGAATCAGCAAAATCGAATGTTGGCAATCGTTTTGAAAACCTCTGCTCGGGGACGAGCAAACATTTAATTTTAGGGGTATTTGGTTAGTGGAAAATATGCTGCATTTTTAGACCTTATTGTATAATGAATTGAGGTAATTTTCACTTACTTTTTGTTTTCATTTGTAGGTTTAGGTGCCAAAAAGAGGAAAACACCAAGCGAAGAAGGATGAAGCTCAACTATGCAAATCTGGCATAAAAACACACCATTTTGTAGCAATACAGAAGCTGGCGTCACATTGCATCAGAATTGAAGCCATGGACTCAAGAAAAGAAGAAACAATGTACGTGAGCCACATGGCGCCAGAGCCGAAGCCATGACTTCAAAATGACAAATGCAAAAGCAAAGTGGCTGACGCCACATAGCGCCAGGATTGAAACTGAGGTGTCGCATGAACGAGGACTGTGAGCATAAAAAATGGCTAAATGTCGAGAGCCTCTGCACCCGCACAGTGCATGGGTGCAGGAAGTAGCAGAATTTTTCTGGGTTTGGTGCCTTGGCACCCGATTCTAGTGCAGGAGTGTTCATCCTCTCTCATTCATCGCCCCAACGACCGAACCTAGTGCAGGAGCTCTGGCGACACGGAGTAACGCAAAGTGCAACGTCACAGAATCGTATGGGCACACGCTGGGCGCCAACACTTGGCGCCATTGGGGGAGTGTGACTCCACGTTCCACCAGATCACTTATGGCACTAAAAAAAGGAAAATCATTCACACACCCCTTGAAATAGGCATTATAAACTCACTTCAAGCATCAAGCCTCCATGACCTAGAAGCTTAGAAAGGTTTGGAGGAAAGGAGCACACTCTGGAGGAGCAAAGGAAGGAAGGAGCAAAGTTGGGAGTTGAAGGAAAGTTCTTCTCCCTCTTTTATCTCCGTATTTTTATCTATTGGGTTATTATTAACTAATATGCCTTGTATGGTTTTGGATTAGGATTTTTCCTCGTCGAAAATAAGTGTAGCTAAGTTTCATTTGGGGGTAAGTGATGTAATGTGATTTTGGTATTGGATTCCAGTAATTTCAGCTATTTAAGTTAATCTAGTGCAATCAATCGTGAATTTAGTGTGAGTAACTGTTTGGGAGCTATACGTACGAGGAGTTTGATGACCTCCACTATGCATCTTATGAGACCCAGAGGTAATATAAATGGATACCATCATACTGCATGTGTTCCCCAAATCGACTGTGTTCAATCAGGCAGGTGAGGTGTCATTAGTGGACTTTGAGAGAAGCATCCGGACACACGGTCGTTGGGGAAGAGCTACATGGGCCCTTGATTTAGTTCCTGTGACCTCGACAGATAATCAGGCTAAGGAAGGGGGTACGTCGTATCGCCTCGAGAGAGGGTTATCCATAGGGTTTCTAGACCCACGACTGGGCTATAGGTTGGACTCTTACCTTAAATTACATGACTCCTACATTTAATCGCATGAATCGCTTCTCCCAACTTCTTATCCGCATAGTCTCTAGCGTGTGAGCGTGTATCACTTTAGGCAATTGCCATAGTCAATTAGTCAGTAGTACCTTTTCGTAGTTTTTACATTCGGATACTTGTGACATCTCACTTTAATTTCGGTAGTCAAATATAGTTGTGGAGAATTCAGTGGTTAGTAAGTAGAACTAGTCCTCGTTGGATCGATATGGGCTCATCCAGTATATTACTTGGTGCGATGGGTGCACTTGCGAATGGGCAAATTTTTATAGTGTCTCATCAAAATTGAATTTTAACATTTATGGTGAGATCATGCCATTGGTAAATTCATTTAACTCTTTAAATTCGACTCAAACATGCTTCACACAGTTTAAGAACTAAATTTAAAGCAAGAATCGACAAAAATTAAGTCTCTCCCAATTTATGAAAAATTTAACTTTAATCATTTCCAAAATTTTATTTACAATGGGGTTACATCCCAATAAGTACCAATATTTTAAAGTCTTTGGTAAGGCTTTCTAGAACGCCACTCAACCTATCCTGGATAAAAAATAGAGATTTAAAGGACATTGTAGCTCACAACTTGTTCCCTTTTGTTCAGAATCTTCCCGTTGACTTTTCGAGCTAAATTGAGCAGTTTTTTAGGGGTCAAGGCAAGAGAGAAGGAGACGGGATATAGGGAGAGAGAGAGAGAGAGAGAGAGAGAGAGAGAGAAGGAGATGGGATAGAGGGAGGGAGGGAGATAGAGAGAGATAGATAGATAGATAGATAGAGAGGGAGAGAGAGAGAGAGAGAGAAGGAGAGGGGCTATAGGGGGAGAGAGAGAGAGAGAGAGAGAGAGAGAGAGGAGAGGGGATATAGGGAGAGAGAGAGAGAGAGAGAGAGAGAGAGAGAGAGAGAGAGAGGAGATGGGATATAGGGAGAGAGAGGGAGAGGGAGAAAGAGGGGGATAGTGATTTTACGTTCAGTATCTGTTGTTGTATTCCACTCACGTGAATTCATCGTTCAATGTTTTTGTGTAGTCAATCTTTGATTATTTTCTTGGAGATAGACTATCTCCATATCAAAAATTAGTTGTATGATTACACCAACAAGTATGACTAATGCTAAGATGAATTTATGGGTGGATTACGTGACTTCAGAGAGTATACAAAATAACATAGGAGATCCAAGAAGTTGGTGTTATGTTATGCCCATGTGCCAGATATGATAATAGATTCCATTTACATTGTGAGACCATTAAGTACCACATTGTTAAAAAAAAAGGCTTCATCATTGTTTATGATACATGGCATTTTTATGGGGAACCACGAACAAAAACAACAAAAAATGCACAAATTAACATTGTCATGTTCTAGAGATGTCAACGATGTTAAATGATGTTTCCATGCTCTTTGTGGAGGTTGATAATATGGGGGTGAAGGTCAAGATCCGGATTATGAAGATTTGAATAGTTAATAGACGAAGACAAGAGGCCACTCAATGGATAATGTGAGAAATAATCCTAGTGTCCAGTCATAGTGTAGTTATTCAATGTATAGTGTTTGAACAAATAGAGTAGTAAGTCATTTCCAGATTTAGTTGCACTTACTTTTTTTAACCAGATTTGGTTGCACTTTAAAATGACATTTTTCCTTTAGCTTTGGCAGGAGGAAGTGGCAATATATAACCTAAGTTCATTATGTAGGGCTTCCATGTATAAAACGTTTTTGGGACTATGCATACATATTTTTATCTTATATATGACTTTTTGTATGTATATAAAATTTAATTTTGCATAGAACTTTTCCTTACAATCAATGTGGGACTAGCATTTTATTTTTAATTTTTCCAAAACCTAACAATCTGTATTCCCAATACTGAATACTTTTGAAAATAACATGGAAGCAGGCCTATAGAACCCTTACTGTGGAGCAACAAATCATTTCACTGTACATCCTTCAATTCTTTGTGAACAAATAGCTGTTCAAGGTGACGAACAAATCACTCAAGGTAACGAAAGTTGATGGCCTACCAAATACAAATTACCTCTTTATTTCCCGTCTTGCTCTCTCAATATGTTTACTTTGTTCCAAATTTGAATGAAAGTTCTTGTTTGTTTTTCAGTTCATCAAAAATACTTATATATTCTTTGAATTTCATCCTAATACCTTCTTTATCAAGGACTGACATATGAGGTGAGCTCTCCATCAGGAGCAAGTTAAAGTCGGATCCTACATCTTCAAAGGATTCTTCACCTCACTATTTTCTTGCTACCAAAGATCCTTCCCTCATCTAGCATGAAAGATTTTGGCATCCATCCTATGCTTCCACTAGATCAATTTTATGTTCTCTTTCTATTCCACTTAACCCCTATAACTCTATATTATTAGTGTGTTTTCGGCAAACTAAGTCTCATGTTTAATCTTTTCTACAAATAAATTTTAAGACACTAGTCCTCTACAGTTTCTTTCTCTTAATATTGGGGGCCCAAACCAATTAGTTTTGTTGATGGTTTTAAGTATTATCCATCGATAGTTAATACATTTAATAAATATACATGGATTTACTTTTTAAACCATATCTGATATCTATTCAATTCTTCCTTATTTCACATATTTCAATATCAACTGCAACTTACTATTAAAATCATTCCGACATATGGCGGCTTAGAATTTCTCAACAATGCTTTTCAATCTTATCTATCTACTCACGAGATCACACATCGAATATCCTATCCTTACACACCTCAACAAAATGGGCTAGTCGAATGAAGGCATCACCTTATAGTCGAAACAGGTCCGACCCTTCTCTCTCATACCTATGACCTTTTATGATTCTGCTTATTACACGGCAAATTATCTAATAAATCGATTGCACAATCTGTCAAACAATAAGAGGTCTCCTTATGACAAATTCTTTCATAAGCAACCTGACTACAATTTCATTCGAGAATTTGGGAGTTTCTGCTTCCCACACCTCAGACCATACTCCAAGCACAAATTGGAATATCATTGATAACCTAGCATATTTTTTGGATACCACCCAAACAATAAGGGGTATCACTGTCTAAATCCAACTTCTCACCGAATTTACATACCAGAAATGTCATGAAAGCATATATCTATTTAAAGAGTCTCAGCACATTGCTAGTAGTGACAGAGCTCGTTGAACCATCTTGACTCCTCCCTCATGTACACACCCCATTTTTCCAATCAAAGTACTTTCTCTCCATCAAAACTATACTTTTCTGACAGCCAGTGCACCAATGCAAAACACCTCTCATGAGTTGTCTTCTCCAACTTTATCTCCATCCGCACCTCAAATATCATCTTCTGTCCAACCACCCTCTCCCTCTCCAGTCCCGCCTTCGGGTGCAATTGCGCCCTTATCTACCCACCCAATGACAACAAGATCTCATACAGGGAACTTTAAACCAAAAGTGTTTGCTACAGTTCAGAAACCATCTTTCAAATATTCACTCGGGCCCCTTTCCATTTTTTCAAAAGCAATGAAACAAATCATTGACAATGGGCAATGGCAGAAGAGATTAATGGCTTGCTCGCCAATCAAACCTGGAGTTTAGTTCCCAAGCCTCCGAACCCAACTCCTGCTGGCAGCAAATGAATTTTTCAAACAAACCATAGACCAGATGGAACAATAAAGCGCAAGAAAGTCGACTTGTGGCAAAGGGTTTTCACCAACGTGAAGACCATGACTTCTTCGCAACATTCAGTCTTGTAGTAGAGCCTACCGATGTGAAGACCATGGTTTCTAGGTGGTCGGTTATTTCATTATTGTTTCTGATTATCTTCACCTGTTCCATGTATATTTCATCCAATTAATTTCCAATAAACAAGTCGAAAATAATAAAAAATGGAAAAAAATATAATAGAGAGATGCTAAGAGTAGGAAACCTTGGGAAGGAAAAAGGAAAGAGTAATGCTAGCTTCACCTAGGCTGCAGTACCTATCCGACGTCCACGACATAACCAGCCAAAAGGAAAATTTTAAAAATAAAAAAAAAATTTAATTTATAAAATTCTAAATTCTAATTGATAAACCCTAGACAACTGTGTTTCAGATTGCTGGTTACGCTCTGATACCAATGTTACATACCTAGCCAATATGCCAAAAGCTCCAGAGCTGATGCAATACGAAAAACTAATCCCTCCAATTATTCACATACGAGGCTGGCCCAACCCAACCCCATAGCCTAAGTTGGGCCCCACAAGATCGTAACAATCCATCAGGCTTCCATGCAGAGATCCACGGTGGCCCACTCTATGACGGCTTTAACTCCGGACCAGGTAGCCATTTTCACCCTTGTGATGGCTATTACTCTGGCGTCAGGTAGCCCTTTTAATAGGTCACCCCCTCTGTGGTTCGAACAAATGACTAAGTGGCTGCTCTGATACCACTTGATATGATTCAACCTCGTAACGACGAGAAATTAGTTTAGAAGAAAGAAAAAGGAGGAAGAACATAGATAATTAAGATAGAATTAGGGTTTAGGGAGGAAGAAAGGGGAAGAAGAGAGGAGAAAGAGATAGAGAGATTAGGGTTTTGATCTTTAATTTTGGCCTGATCGATCCAGGGGGTAGACCTCCTATTTATAATAATAAAAAGATACATAATTGTAAATGAGTCCATTCCAAATGGACTTGTAGAAAAGACCCTAATAAATTAATAATTAAAAATAGACCCCTAATCTAGTAAAACCCATACCAAAGCCTATTAATAGCCCATAATGCTAAATAGCAAAAGAACCCGATGAACCAAAAAATCAACCAAGGCATGTCTTTCCGATCCATGAGCAAGTCTTCATCGTGAATAAGCATATGGTGCTGATGTGAAACCAATTGAAGAGGTTGACTCTTGGCATGTGGTTGAGGTGGATTGGAAGCTGGTTGCAGTAGAAAATAAGTATCCAAAAAGGTGCCAACGAATATGATGGGCTAGCTCGAATCAACACAAACGATCATTGTTAAAGTTTTCTGGTGGAGATCTAGTGATGGAAGAACCAGGAAAGGTGATGGATCTCGCAATGGTGGTGGCTCTGGTAAGGGCGCGGGATCCGATAAAGGAGGTGGCACTGGTGAGGATGTTGAATCCATCAAAAGTGCGGACTCATGGAAATAGGGAGACACTGGCAGCTGTGATACAACGACTGGTGCGAATGGGGCTGGAGGATGAAAACCTGGATGATGTAGTGAAAAAGAGCAATCGAAAGAGTATGTGTGGATGGTCTTACTTGGAAAAACCATGACCATATCCGGTGTAGCTAACCCAGCCTGAGGAATTGTGATCGACAAGTCCAGCTGGTCTGGAGGTGGTGAATCTTCTGTCAGAGGTGGATCATTGACCGGTGCGGGTACATGATCATCTATGGGATCGAGCAACACTACTAGAAGTGGTGTACTGGAACTCCCGAGTGGAAGGGTCTGTGGAAACTGTGGAAATGGTAGTGGAGGCTGAAGTGCAGCAGATGGTGGCCCGTCAACTGAAGAAAGTGGCGGTATTATTTCTAAAGGAGGCTGCAATATTGGCTCAACTATCAATGGCGATTGAAGAAGATCCTGCAACTCTGCATTAGCCTGAGCGGCCACATGGAAATGTTTGGAAGCTTGAAGAGATAACAAGCTTTACATAGTCGTTGTTGTGGCTTTGATGGCTTCCAGGGTATCCTCTAATTTATCCATCGGCTTGGAAATGTTTGCCATATTGTCCAACTATGTCAAAGTAATCCCAGCGCAACGTCTGCAAACATTTTTGGAGCTCCACGCAGTCCACAAAATGTTTCGGTCATAAAGCCTTGAATCTCCTTTTATTGCTCTCCTCTTTTTTTTTCTCTTCAATTCAATCTGTAGCAGCAGGAAAAGAAAGATATAAAGGTACTGTAAAGGTCAGGCTTCCGTAGTAGAGATTATTGTTGTTGCTCGAGGAACATATGGTGACAAGCTTCAGAATTTGTTCTACTTCATGTAGAAAGAAGATGAGTCACTCCAGCTTCTTGACAGAATTGTTGCAGAAAGAGCCGTTCTGAAATTTTTGAAGTCGCTATATGTCAATAGTCTCCTGCAAAAGAACTTGCGTTCGAGCACAAAAGATTGAGTTTTTGTTCCTGTGTTGCAACGGAAACACTAGTGCCTGAACTCTTCAAAGGAAACAACAAACAAACTATTGCTGGTGTTAATTAAATAAAGGGACATCTGTTGCACATGATTTCTATGAGAGTCGTGACAATAGGAGGAAGTGCGGCTGAAACATCATATTCAGCTGCAGAGCTAGCTAAATTGGTGTCCATCACCGCGAGTCACTTCTGGCAGAATAAATAGCAAATCAGCTGCTTTGTCGAATTGCTGGTCACGAACTCGCCGACCAGAGCTTGCTGTATCTTATCCAATTGATGCAGTTTACGGAATTGCTGTTACGGCTTTTGGTTTAACGAGTTGCTGTAACGAATTGTTGTAAAGCAAAATAGAGAGAAACTCAAGTTCCAGTTGCTCAGCAATTCAACTGCTGCTCCCTGAATTCACGATTTGCTGTAGCAGCGGGCAAACGACTGTGTTTGACAATGCCGAAAATATTTTGTCTTTCAAGCTTGGTATCGTGCATAGGTGCAACTAGCATTTTCCAAAAGGAAATAGAAATATTACAAGAGGAAGGTAGAGTTATTGTGTAAAATTTATTATATAAATTATTTATCATATTACTTTTGATTAAAAGGTAATCGGATCATTTATTATTTTACCTTAGAAAAATAGTAATCTAATAAAATAGATTTGGATTAACCATTTCAGTTTATATTCTTGAACAGCCATATTTTATTGTGAAGGTTTTCAGTGTGAATGTGTGACCACATTAGGATGTAAAGCTTCAATTAAGCATGGAAATACTGATATCATTTTTCTTATTAAAATGGTAAAGAGGTAAATAGATAAACTGTAATCAGAAATTAACTTTTTATTTTACTTTTATGTTTAATTGGAAAAATGATTGAACGAGTAATCTGTTGGAGGATAATGTCCCATGGCTTCTAGGGTAAATAATACCGGCAAGTAAAATCAGAGTGGTTTAATTGATTGTTAATTCTGAACATAATCTACGTAGTTGTAGGTTCGTAGCAAAAAATTGTTTTGTATTGGTCATAATCTTTATCTGTAATTAATCTCACTATCCAGTTACTCGTATTTAACCGCAGCTGGTTGAATCAATCAAAACATGGATTTTGTTCTTCCTAGTTTCTTTTTCTGCATTTGGAGTGTTAAAATTTTTTTAGTCTCGATCTAATCTTGGTTTTTCCTCTCGGATTGTGACAAATTTGTATCTTGAACTTTTCTTTCTGGCTTCTTCTAGCCTTCAGCGTACCTTCTTTTATCTTTCAATCACTTCTTTCTGTCTCTTTAGATTTCTACTGAAATTCAGCTGTTCCTTTTCTTCTTTTGGGTGGGTATGATTTAGTCGAGTCTCAATTTAACGTGATTTGTTTTTTCATGTGGAGTTAGTCCTTAATGTGTTTTGTCGTTTACTGGTTTATTTCTGTAATTACATTGTTTGGGATATTTTTCTTATCATGCTCTTGGTGTTTACAGTAAAACGCCGACTTCGTTCCTCTCAAGGATCAATTTGGTCATTCCTTTTTATTTATTGCTTATTTTAAAATGGGTCTGTTTTGGGTGTATTAGTGAATGATTTACTGTGTTAAGTACTAATTAATGATCCTTAAACTGATTTTTTATATTTAAGGTGAACGAGCTTACACTAATGATGAAGTTTAATTTATGTATGAATCGACAGAAAGAAGCACTTAAGGGGAGCAAGCAAAGGTGGAAGAGCCGCATGCAGCTGGTAGGGGATCTGGACAAGGCAGCATAGTAAGGAAGGTCTGCTTCTGAAAGTTGGTGAAAACCGATGTAACCAGTAGAAAGAAGGAAGATTTGGTTTTGCCGAAACTATGTAACAAGTAGAGGTCTCATTTGGTCCCTCTATCACGACTGGAAATGACTATGTAATTTGGGAAACCGAGTATGTAATTTTGATGTGTTTTGTGAGCAGGGAAAATAGGACGCTCTAATGGTGGCAATGCCTTTGCGAGTGCCCTTGAGGGCTTGTCAAATCTTAATAAATTTGTTTTTGCTGTTTTGGGGGAGGAGGACCGACTGCAGAGGATGCTTTTTCATTACGCCTTTTTGTCTGAACATCCTCCTTCCCCTGGGCCATTTTAATGCCATGTGTTGTCTCTGTGTTTGTTATCTCTACTTATGTCCATTATGGACGTCAATTGTAAGGATGAAAGCTAATAATAACATATAACCTAGGCGAATTTTCTCATCAAAATATTTATTTCCCATCTTCACCAAATGAAGTATTTCTTATAACTTACATAATATTAACATATACACATTTGGTCTTATCTTATATTAGAAACTCCTTTGCCATTCCCCTCTCCCAGTCTTCCTATAAAACTAAGACCTTATCCATCTTCACTTTTCTGGTAAATTAGCGGATACCCCACGAATCAGTGTAACGCCCATTGAAGGACTGAGGTTTCACAAGAGCAGGCTTCCTCCCAAGATGAACCTTTTCCTCTCTGCTTTCTCTCCCCGCAAGCTTCTCAAATCTGAACCTTTTCTCATTGATGATTACCAGACAAATGAGCCGGTCTTTGGAGCGGGATGATGAGGTTTAATGGTAAGTTTTCTATTCTATTTCTGCATTCAAATTTTCCGATTTTATGTCTTTCGCTTTTTGTGTTCCACTTATAGTCATCGTTGTTCTCAGTTCTCACCATTTATATTATACTGGTCGTAATTCTTATTGGCGAGGGTGTGTTTTCTATATTCTTTTCCTCTCACTACCCAAAAACTACCAGGTGTGGATTCTTTCACCAAAGAGTATGTCTCTTACTCATCCGGCCAGAGATGACGTACAACTTGGTGGTTCCGGTGGCTACAAGATTGGATCAATTCAATGGTAAGTTTTCGTTTTCGAATTATGATTTTTTCTTTAGTTGCGATTAATTTTCTTTCTTTCTGGAAAGTTTTCGAGTTCCTTTGTTCTTTGTTAGGTTATATTCTTAATCTGATTTTAATCTACTAATCCTATTTTGTTGCATCGCTCTCATTTGAACGCAGCATTTTGAATCAATGAGAATATCTAAGTATTTAATCTTTTCTCATCTTCGTTTAATCATGGTTTTTCTACTCTGGTTGTCACGAATATGCATTGTGAAGTTTTCCTCGCACTTATTTGAACGCAACAGTTTGAATTAACTAGATAGGTATGCGTTCAAAGTATTATCATCTTCATTGTCTTGGGTTTTCTACTATGGTGTCACGAAAATGCATCTTGAAGTTTTCCTCGCCGCTTATTTCAACGCAGTGGTAGATTCAATTAGAATGTCTCATTGATTCAAATCTTTTCTATCTTGATTTTATCGTGGTTTTCTACTCCGGGAAATATGAACCTTGATGTTTTTTCTTCCTAACTTCTTGTCCGCTTCGACATACCTGCTTTTATCTTTCTTTAACTTCTTTCTGTTTTTTGTTCTCTGAAATTCAGCTGTCTTTTATTCTCTTGGTATGTTTTAGTTGAGCGTCAACTTCACCGGATTCACTTTTTCGTTTAAAAGTACACGTTAATATGTTCTGTTGTTTATTTGTTACTCTGTTATTTCTTCTTTTCTAGATTCTTTGATGACTCCTCGAATTGCAATGAATTTTCTATCTGGAAAGTTTCAAATTCCCTTGTTTTGTATTGGTCATGTCTATTGTAAGGATGAAAGTTGAAAATCACATATAACGTAGGCGAACTTTTTCTCCGGGCATTTAAAGGCCCATTGTGATGTGTCACTGTATGTTTATATTTTCATTAGTGTTGTAAAGACATGCATTGTAAGTATGAAAGCATTTGTACAATGAGGATGTATGAATTGAGACAAAGCTTACACTGCACCAGAAAGTACGACATGGGTAGATGAAAGAGCAGACGAATGTAGCCGAATGGAGCACAGGACAAAGCAGAACAGAAGGAAGATTTGGGTTTGTCGAGACCTTGTAACAAGTAGAGGTCTCATTTGGTCCCTCTATCACTATTGGTTTCATCGAGACCATGTAACAAGCAGAGGTCTCATCCTGTAATTAATATATTTTGTAAAGCAGGTTGTAATGGTTATAGTGCCTTTGAGGGTACGCTTGCTGGCATGTCAAATCTTAATAAAACGTTTTTCCCGATTTGGGCGGGACGACAATTCCAACTTTTCTGTGGTTTCTCTCTCAACAATTTGATCTAATTTTTTGTACTCAAATTTTCCATTCCCAATGTGAGACCTGAGTTTATAGTATGTATGTATTTGTATACGATTGTTTCCAGTATTTAAATTTTAACAATGTATTTTTAATTGTTTATAGTTTTTATGAGAAGAGACAGAAATAAACCAGCCACCTTATGAGAAAATCAAATGGAAATAAAAAGTTCAAAATAGTGTCAACATGGGCTTCTCATGCAATGAACTATCATGGTCAATTTTGTGTACATGCTTTTTTACATCAATCCCTCACAGATATTACCTACGCGAATTTTTTTTAAAAAATGTTTGTTGTAGAGAGAAGTATTTCTTCCATTAAGCATCCCATTTGAACCACAATCACAATTCGTATGTCAAGCAGCGAATAATAGAATTCTTCTTCCCATCTTCACCTAAAGAAGTGTTTCTATAGCTTGGTGCATTTGAAGTGTTTTGGAAGCTCTATTCTTTGCTGCATGTGATAGTTGAGCCCCATTCGATCCAGTATGGTCGTCAGAGAAGTTTTCAGCTATGGAGAATGATCATCAGCCCATGAAGTCGTTGGAAACCATTTTTGTTTCATCAGCAAGGCTATTTGCAAAGGATATGGGGTTTTATGACTTCTGCATCTTGTGAGCTGATGGCTATAGTTTTGTTGGGTTCAGTTGACCAAGAATGAATAAGAAAAAAATGGTGCACCACGAGATGATTCATTCACTGCCTCTTCTAGCTCTAGCCAAACGATCTTCCTGAATGTCACTAGACTTGTCTCATTGATGGATCAGCACAAAGAGATCTATTATGTTGTTGTAAGTCCGTAGAGTTTGACGACTTTCCATATAAATAGGAAGAAACACTCATACTTCAGAGCAAAACTAGATCTAAGGAAAACCTTTGACACTATATCTTGGGACTTCATACATACACTAAAATCCTCCAATTTTCCTAGGCAATGGCATGACCTAATTCTATCATGTATCAGAGACACTACCTTTCAAATCCTGATAAATGGAGTTCCCACAGACCCAATCACTCCCACTTGTGGAATCAGGCAAGGGGATCCTATCTCCCTTCCATCTTTATACTAGTCACTGAATTACTTTTAGAAGGTTTCGTTGAATGTATCACACAAGGAATAATAACCCCATGGAAACCGATGAATAATGTACCCCACATCTGCAACTTACACTATGCAGATGACACACTTCTGATAGGAAAAGCAGGCATTAGCACATCCGCTACAATTATGGAAATCCTTAAGCAATTTGCTAACTACTCTGGAAAATATATAAACCTAGAGAAATCATCAATCTTCTTCTCCCAAACTGTACCATTACAGACCCAAAAAGAAATCAAAACTTGGCTTCCTTTTTGTCACGCTCCTTCCCTCGGTGCCTACCTAGGAGTAGTAATCCTGCATACTAGAGTCACTAGGGAATCTTATGAGCCATACAAGATATATAGAAGAGATTAAATGGATGGACAAAAAAAATCACTCTCCCTAGCTAGTTGGGTGACCTTAATAAATGTTGTCTTGAGTACCATACCTTTGCACATATTGTCTTGTTTCCAACTCCCCTTCAGGGTAATAGACCAGATAAGCAAAATGTTTAGAGACTTTCTTTGGTCATATAAAGAAAACAAAAAAATTCACCTAGTTAATTGGGAAAACATATGTGAATCACAAAGAGGAGGGCTAAGCATTAGAAAATTACAAAGCTTGGGGATAGCATTTAGGATAAAACTTCTTTGTAGAATGTTCTCCAATAATGACTCACTTTGGACAACCTTCATAAGAAGTAAATATGGGAAAACACCACACAATTACTGCAAGCCAAATAGACATAGTTGTTCAATAGTTTGGAAATAAATTTCGAAATTTATTGACATTCTTAAGGAACACAAACTTCACCAACCAACTCTAGGCTCGACCACCTTGCTCTGGTATGACAGATGGGTAGTAGGAATAAAAAAAACCCCTTGGTTGATAGGATAAGAAGGAAGAGAGGAGCTCAAAACCCAAGGGTCACGATTAGACATATCATTTAACAAGGGTCAGGAAAGATTTAGGATCAAGTATCATACAGGCTGCCGCCTCCACCAAATGGAAATATTCAGAAACATTAATAATACGGGTAGTCAAGTACGATTAAATCCGGTGTGCATAGAGTTACTTAAACGAGAAATTATTAGAGAATAATAATAAATATCAATGGTTGATAAATTCAAAAAGAAATTACTATCTACAAACTAAGCACAACCTGGAGTCAGGAGTGGATAGAAAATAGGAAGAGTTGAATCTGGGTACAAAATAGGAAAGGGCATAATCTGGGTTGAAAATAGGAAAGTGAAGAATCCTATTTCGTAGTTGATTAGGACTCCTCAAGTTCAAACCACTGAGGGAGCCTATATATAAATTAAACTTTCCAGTTCCAACGCTTTCATTCAGATTCAGGAATTCGAAATAATTATATCGTGAGGACGATCGATCGATATGGACTACTCAAAATCGCGGGTTGCTTCTCCGCTGCTCCTGGGTCTGCTTCTTCTCGTCCTCTCTATCACTACTACTGTCGAGGGAGGGGAATGCCAGGTCTTTGCTCCAGAGCTGCCCAACTGTGCTTCAAAGTGTGCTGGGTTCTGCAGAGGAGCCTACGGTGAAAAGCTCGTCAAGCCTGTTTGCGTCCAGCATCTTTCCCTCTGCAGCTGCTTCATTCCTTGTTCAGCTCCACCTTCTCCAGTTACTTTAAACAATTAGATGATCATACATTTTTACTTTTCTTGGATTAGAATTTTCTTTTTTCTTGCATTATGTTCAATGTAATTACCGAGGATGTTATAAATTAATGATTCGGTTTCACATTCTTTCTCATCTTGTAATTGATTAATGATTTAATCCTTTGTGAATCCAGCATTAAATTTTTGTTTCCGTGCAACCTCTTTGCGTGCTTTCTGATTTAATTTCTTTGTTCATCAATCTGTCCTCAAACAACAGCACACTGCCCCAAAACGCAAAACTCACATTGATAGCAAAAGTTCTATCTGTCCCGTTCATGATCAATGTCATTCTGGTGAAACTTGGTACTGTTGTAATTCAGATTCTGTCATCTCGTGCTGGCAATAGGATCTTAATTATAATTAAGTTGCTAGATCCCAGTAACATAATATCCTTGTCAAGTGAGCAACCATATATCGGTCCAGATAGCGTGTTCAATATATATTAGTATTAGTGTCTGACGTAAGCAACTCTTCCTGCTGCAGAAACTCTCTGACACTACCAAGCCAAGCCTTAAATTTGTTACTTCCGAGTTGTTAGAGAGGCAGAAGAAGTTCGTGTAAGTGATCCAAACATATATATATCCGTGTTAAAACATGACCTCAAAAAACTATTTTCTACCCTTAATTTCCCTATCTGTTTTCCAGTACTGAATTGAGAAAATAAATGGAGAAGATTTGAGTATTTCTTTCATCACAGATGGTTGCATGCACTATAGCAAAACAGAGTAGGAAAATTAATTTGCTTATCCAAGAGTGGAGAGTGGATTCCAACAAAATTTAATTAAGCACAAAATTAATTTGCTTATCCAAGAGTGGAGAGTGGATTCCAACAAAATTTAATTAAGCACATATGGTTACTTGATCTCCATGTTAAGATGGCATTTGCAATCAAACTGTGAATTAAAAATAAAATGAAATAAAAAAACTTTAAACCCTTAATTTATATGGCCTGTGTGACTTGAGTTAGAGTTGTAATATGGGGTTTTCAAATCATAATTACATACTTTCGTTGGAAATTAATAGGAAATCAGAACTCTCTCTTAACAGATAAACTCTGTTATATTCTTTTACATCTTGTCCAACTTAAATTTTGTTTTTTAGAGTTGTATATTCTCGACAAGTTAATTTTATGTATAAGTTTATTAGGCTTAATTTCTAAACCTCCTTGAGAGCTTGTTACCGAAGTTTAAACTATATTTTCATTTGTCATTATATGGCAGATATTAGGGTCATCATGCTACCACCATCGATCCGCAGCAGTTGCCTTTGTGTTTCATGAGTCGTTGACTCCTTCGTGGGTTGATTTGCTTCTAGTCTGTCTTGTTTGCCATAAAGATAAAGGGAAACCATGGACACCGAAGTCAGACGCTACTAATTTTCTGCCTACAATTTACAGCCAAACTCAACGTCTTGGAGGAGCTTTCACATTTAAGTCATCATCGCCTTTGGCATGTCTCTATAAGAAATTTTAGTAGTGAAATTTTTCCACAAGTCTCATCGATCTCCAGCAGTCGCATCATTCTAAAGAACTTTTGAGTAGATTATCTTAGTTCATCTTACTTATACATCTTGTGTGCAAATTGGCAAGGGAAGAAGATGGTGTGATATGGGAGAAGAGAGAGAAGGAGACTGCATATATATTGGGAGGATAAACATGTTGGTGGTTGTATCTTCAATGACGGCAACTATTGGAGGTGTCACACCGCAGTGTGCGGCTTGGCGTCCAAGTCCTTCTAGTTACTAGTCAGCCTCCCAAGAAAGAGTTAGCGCAGAAACACTTCGTTCTAAGAGTTGGGCTCCCTCAAAACTCAATGCCAAGAATACATAAGAAATTAGGACTAAAGTGTTCTCTACTGAAGTATTGAAGTGATTTACAAGCTTTCCGACTAGCCTATTTATAGTTTACACTTGCTCCATATTTGGGGAGATCGTAACCAAAACCTCCTATTCTCATGCTACCTCATGCACTTTGACATGCAAATCTCGTGTCAACTGCTATGTCATCTACCATGTCATTGTATGTTTGTCGGACTTGTTGTAAATACGCTCCTCCTCTAAGTTGCACCATGTGGTCTGGCTTTAGAGGTTTAGGTTCCTCTATCTCTTCAATTCTTCTTCACATGAAGTTATGAAACTGTGTAACGAAAGCATGTCCATGTATATATTTGTTACAAAAGGTAATGGATAACTTGTAATCAGTTATTGTCGTCTTCCTCTTTCTCTTGTATGTATCTTCTGTAGTGAGTATTGGCTCTGGTTGGCTTCTTCCTCACTTGCATTTTCTGATTTGGTGGAATGCCTAATCTCTCTTCCACCATCCTTTTAAGCTCTCCACTTTTCCAAAAGTTTATTTACAATGTATGGGTAACTTCCCAAGAAGGACCAATGTTTTAAAGTGTGTGTAAGACTTTCCGAACTTCACTAAACCTATCCTAGAACCAAAATAGAGTTTGAAGGGACATTGTAGCTCACAACTTGTCCTCTTTTGCTCAGACTCTTCCAATTGACCTTTCCAGCTAAATTGAACAGTTTCTAAGGGGTGAAGTCTCTTTCTTCTTCACTTGCATTTTTGATATGGTGGAATGCCTAGTCTCTCTTCACCATCCTTTTAAGCTCTCCAAGATCCTTCTCCCTAAGCTTCCCAAGCTCAATCAAATTTGTGTCTGAATTCTCTCCATCTTTTTTATATAGTGGTTTCACACTACTCATCCATATTCAACCACTACTTTTCCTCATAGGGGGAATTGCCCTTGACAACACACAGATCTAAACCTTTAACCGGAGGTCTACTTTTGAGAGCCTCCCTTGCCAATTCCGATGGATGCTTCACCCTTTTTCTTCTCTGCTTACTTCTCCTCATGGCCTGAGGCATAAACAAGGTTACTTCTTTTCACTAGCTGACCTCATGGTGATGTTCCTCCCTCTACGTTGATTTTTGTTCATGCAAAGGCCATGAAGGGTCTACCAAGAATAAGATGCATTTATGCGTAGCGGATTGATCATACAGCTAACATGATCTTAACATCTGTGGGTGGAGGTTCACTAAGACCCAATCGCTTGAATATACTAAAGGGCACAATGTTGACACTAGCCCCTAGATCACGTAAGGTGTCATCGATTGTGTGGGTCCCTATGGTTCAAGATATTGCAAAGATCCATGGATCTTTCACCTTGGGAGAGCACCTCTCTCTCCAATTGCTACTCCCTCAAAATCGTCCAGCACATGCTCGTCTTACACATTGAATCATGCATGGCCAAATCTGTCTTTAGATTGCTCACATACAGGGCTATCAATATGAAGCTTGTTGAAAGCTTCAGATGACTTTAGAGGTTTTGGTTCCTCAATCTCTTCAAATTCTTCTTCATACAGTGGTGGTGGACAAATCTTCTTTTCACCCAATTCCTCCTTACTTGACCAGTTTAGATATTCTTCATCTTCCAATTCAATCATAGGAGGAATCTGGTTTGGCTCTTTCAAACTAATAGTTTTATGGAGCTCTTCCTTCATTCTCCATATCAGTGTTGTTTGGGTCTTCTCGTCCACCTCTTCCTCCTTATTTTCCTCTTCATAAAACTCGATCTCAACCCACTCAAAGAGAGATGACTGAGAATTATGTGCATAGTGCAGATTACACACTTTCGGCACCTGTGGGGATTGAGCCCATGGGCTAATTTTCTGTTGTAGAATTAGTTCCTGAATTCTAGAAGAAAGTAATTTCTTAGACATGATAAAGATAAATGGGGAGATAGGATCTCCCTATCGGATTCCTCTTTCCGGAAATATGGATTCTGTAGGTATACCATTTACTAACACTTGAAAGGATATTGTGGTTGCATAGGAGATAATGAGGAAGTCAAATTGCTCTAATGTGTCTATGATAAAGGTCCAACAAGATAGGGAATCAAAGGCCTTTTGGAGATTTAATTTCAGCCCAAAATAATTATTTCTTTTCCTGCTGAATATAAAAGAGTTCAGGATCCCATGGGCTAGTAATAGATGGTTCGAGATTTGACGTCCCTTTTATTAATGCAGTATGTGTAAGCCCTACAATGAGAGGCGCAATTTTTATAAGTCTATTTGCAAGTATCTTTGAGAAAATTCTAAATGCTACGTTGCAGAGACTAATCGGCCTGAAATCTTTAAATTTGTTTGGACTTGTAGACTTCGGAATCAGTGTGATATATGTTTTATTGAAATCGAAATTCATACTTCCAGAATTGAATAGGGTGACAACATTATGTGTTAGATCCTCCTTGATAAAGTCCCAATGTTTCCGAAATAAGAACAGGTCAAATCCATGAGGCACAGGAGAATTATAAGGTTCCATCGAGAATAAGGCATGTCTTTTCCCTTTGGGAAATGGGTTTTTCTAAATCATAAAAAATTATACAGTGATTATATTTAAAAATTGATTAATCAACATAATTTGTCACACATTGGTTCAAAATAAGTAATTCTAACTTACATAGCCAATGATAACCTGTGTCAAAATAAACAATGAAATAGTAGCCTAAATTATACCAAGGCTAAAATACTTCATTTATATATGGTCTTGAAATATATTTCTATTAATAAAAAATATTAAATTTACTAGGAATGGCGTAAAGAGTGAATGAAATAGGTATAAAGTTTTAGACGTTTTCCATATTCAAATATTCAAAATAGTTAATATTAGAAAATTGAGTCATCATAAATTCTACAGTGAGTTTACCTTACTCTATGATGTTTTCAACACGGAAAAAGAATTTCATGGCTTCCTTACTTTGATTTATATACCTAGTTGTTTAAATCTATCTTGGTAAAGTATCGTACATATCGACCTTTGTTTCCTCGATAGAGAAGGAAAGTTGCGGAAACAAGCGGATAAGGATATGGGGGTTTGTTTCCTGTAAATGGAAACACCCTGTGTTTTTAGTTTCCTTAACTAAAGATACAGATATGCATCGACCTGTATCGGCAATTTCGTAAAGATACCGCAAACTATGCTTCTACCACAATATTTTCATCCAATTGGATACTTCTTATTTTATTTGTGTTTTGCCTAATTTTAGTGAAAGTGTCGAATATTTTGTATTTCTTTCTCGATGTTTTATGCAGTATTATCTGCCTTTTTGGAACTCATGGGTTAATTCGACCGTATCCAAGATACCGCATATAACAATTCGTGTATTCCAGACTTTAGCGGCAGTTGGGACTTATTTGCATCAAGAACCAATTACGTAATACTTTGAGAGCTACATCCGGTCAAAAGGGGAATTAGGAAGTCGACTAAATTGTGGAGACGATTTTTTTTTAGGAAATTGTTGGATTCATTAATTCTGTAATTCAAAACAGGATATTACATTAATTCTTACATTGATTCCCTCACCTCCCTAGCCAACCCATCTACAGCAGAGTTTTTTGAACGTGGAATGTGAATCCAAGAATGATCAATGACACTGCTCACTGCCCGAATTTCTCTAAACCGAGACGACAGTCTCCATGGCGGGTCTATGGTCCTCTTACACCAGCTGATTACATATTACGAATCACCTTCAACCTCAAGTTTACCAGAGAGCTTCTCCATGAACAATCTAATGCCATGAAGAACAGTGGTCCAACAAAGGATAGAGAGCTTCTCCATGAATAATCTAATGCCATGAAGAACAGTGGTCCAACAAAGGATAGAATGGTATTTCCATTATATATCGAAAGAGTCCTGCAAGACCCGCAGGTCCAGGGTTCAGAACCGTCCACGTTCAGCTTAATTACACCTAGAGGAGGAGGGAACCACGAAGCAAGCAAGAGAGGTTTCGGGGCAGACGATTGAAAGACACTTCAGGCGTTAAGGAGAGGAGAATTACTTTGGACAGAATTGCAGGAGCGACCAGCTCTGCTTTGGAGCGTAAAGAGTGGGAGAAAGATGAACTATTCGGACATGATTGCTAATCAGATGACCATCTATTACTCGCAAGGAAGATATAATCCTCGGTCGTCTAAGGGACTCTCACCTCCTGATGATGGGGTCTTCCCGAAGTTGACGCAAAATAACGGCGAAGAGTCTGATTCGGCTACCATCACGGAGCATGCTCATCGTAACCCTGCCTGCTGTTATTCAGGTGAAGACCGTAGCGATCATAACAAAAAAATTTATCAGGGCAAGCCTGCGATTTTCTTTCAGCAGTCACAGATAGACTCCCAAGCGGAAAAGTTCAAATGTTGTCTGGTCGGGAAGTTCCGTCAATGGAGGCCAAGCTTGTCCCAAATTCGAGATTGGGTGTCAACAAAATGGAGACTTGAGGGCCATTGCTCGGTCACTCTACTCGATCATCGTCATGTTTTCATCAGACTCGACAATGAAAAAGATATGATCTATGTTTGGACGAGAAATCGATGGGTCATTGGAGGTCACCTGATGAGGGTCTTCAAGTGGTTTCCGACTTTCGTTCCGTCGAAAGGGGAGCCGTCGTCTGCGGCTGTATGGGTTTCTTTGCCCTCTCTCCCCCTGGTGTTTTTCCAGGAAGAGCTTCTTTTCCCATAGCTTCATTGGCAGGTAAGGTGATTGGGGCGGATGATCCTACCAGGGAACTCTCTCGAACAAACGTGGCGAGAGTGTGTAGAGGTCGATTTATTGAAGGAGCCTCCTCGCCGTGTTTGGGTTGGTATTGGGGAAGGAGGATTTTGGCAAGACATGTTCTACCAGAGATTACCCCCTTACTGTAGCAATTGCAGAGAACAAGGACACGCAGGTAAAGTCTGCGAAGACAACAAAAAAAGTAACCATGACACCGGTACTTGGATGTTCAATTCGAAAACCTGTTCCGGCATCAACAGAGAGAGTTCTCGGCCTGAAGATTTCGCTGATCGATCAAAGCGGCTTCGAATTAGCACAGTTGTAGAAGGTGAAGAAGGAAGTACGTATCCTCCGCTACTGGGCTCGCTTCGAGCTGAGAAAGAGAAAGGTAAGAAAATTGTCGAAACTGAATCAGATAGTTTGTCAGATGATTCGTCGAAGAGATATTCTTATAACGAAACAGTCAGAGCAGAAAGCTCCCTTGCAGCTACTGAACCGAATTTATTAGCCGAGAAATCAAATAGAACGAAGGATGTTGAAGTATACGGTTCAGGGAAATCTGGATTTCCACTATCAACAAGGTAAGCTGAAAAATATGTCTTGCAGCGGTTGTTGTAATTGGTTTTTCAATTCAAGAAAATATAACCCAGTACAAACAGGTGTTCTGCTTTCCTCTGTTTCAGAGGTACTGAACAAACCTATGCAGTTTAAATGATCATACTCGACAAAATTAATTATAATTGCCTCTAACAAAATGCTGCTATATTTTCTACTGCAGACAAAAAATTTTTACAAGCAGGCTAATGCTGTTCCGTGGGAGGAGGAAACAGAAAGAGGTTATACCTCCAGCCTTATCGTTTTCTCTTGTGCAAAGATTCAAATATTCGGAGATCAAGAAAATGACCAAATTTGGAGTCAAACTGGGGGAATCATGTTTTGGCACTGTGTTCGGTGGGAAGTATGATGGCCAAGAGGTAGCAGTGAAACTATTGAATCAATCAAGTTTTGATGGTGACAAAGAATTCATCAGGGAGTTGAGAATCCTGACAAGTGCTTCCCACGCTAATATCATTCGACTCTTGGGTTTCTGTTCCGAGGGGTCTAAAAGAATTCTCGTCTACGAATTAATGAAGTGTGACCTTGCTTCAATCATATCCTCCAAAGAATCTGTGATAAAGAGCCAACGATTTTTCGAAATCGCAGTGGGTATTGCCCGAGGAATGGAGTACTTGCATCAAGAACTTGACTCACCTTCTCCGTGTCTCCTGGTAAAGCCATCAAGCATTCTTTTAGACGAAGAATTCCGTCCTAAACTCTACGACTTTGGGCTAGCCCAAGCTTCTGCTTCATTAGATAAACTGGCATGCGGCACTGTTGGCTACACATCACCTGATTATGTGAATGAAGGCGGAGTCTCGACGACTGCTGAGGTTTATAGCTATGGAATCATTCTGCTTGAGATGTCTCTAAGAAGAAAGGCAACAAACAGTCAGGAAGAGATCCCTGCAGATGTTTGCATTCACAAATGGGTTCGTAGAAGAGTGGCCGCCATGGGAGGAATACAGGGCTTTACGTTGGATGAAATAGAGAGGAAAATGGTTATAGTGGGGGTGTGGTGCACAGAAGAGGATCCGGCACTTCGCCCTTCATTTACTAGGGTGATAGATATGTTACAAACAAGAGCCGATGACCTTTACTTCCCTCGTCTTCTGGACAATGGAAACGAACTTGGTACTATTGATTCTTCCCCATGTTAGCTGTCCTTTGATCTACCGTAAATTTCCACTTTTGAGCTCGAATCTTATACTTCTGGTAGTACTGATGATCAACGAGAATGATGTAAAAAACAAATATGATAAAGTGCCTGCATAGTTCATACCGGACTTTCTTGGTTAAATTTATGGTGGAATTTTTCTTTTGTAAGCTAAGGATCAAGATTATCGGTTTCACATGTACAACATTTACATTATACATAATACATCATCTGGTTATTCTGTGTCTGCAAAAGTTTCCACTAAACCTGCTTCTCTTGTCTTCCATCGTCTACTGTGCCATGATTGAGAAGAAAGATGAGTTTCCAGCTTTAAGTTCAGAGCTGAACAAAAGATGCACAAGCAAATGAGGAAGTGGGTCAATCCCGAATTGAGTAAATAAGAATGGAACAAGTATGGAATAATAATAGTAAGACCAGTGGTTAAGAACCAATGAACATGCTTCTTTCTCTAGCTTCCTTGGGTTAGTTTTCCTTCAGTTTCAGCTGGCTGTGCAACTTTTTTTTTTTTTTTGAAAAGTTAGTAAAAAGTTAGTATTTCATTCTCAAAGTTCCTAATTAGAAAAAGAATTACAAAACTTGGCCCAAAGGCCATTACTAAGCAACAGCAAAGCAGTTAAGAATTCCATACGAAAAGATGTTGTTAAAGGTTGTTACTAAGCAACAGCAAAGCAGTTAAGAATTTCTTGCTAATAAACCTGCCCTCCCATTTGTTGTCCTAAGTACATGTGACCTAGTCGAAACCATTGCAACAAGATCATGAATTACATTCATAACTGATTTTAGTATCCAAGGGGGCCTAAGGTCTTTTTTGCACCATTGAATAATAAGTGTGGGGGTATGAAGTGGTCTCTCGTGCTAAGCATTAAAAAAGCATTTCATACCTTGAAGAATCTGGTGGCAGTACCAATAATTGAATTCTGATCATACCACCCCTACCCGCTTGAGTATATGCAGCCCATGTAGAGTGTTACCATCCACCCCCTTAAAATTCTTCTGCAGTTTGAGCTAGCTAGTAATATTGTATGAAATGATGTTGCAATTGTCTCTCCAACCCTTGTATTTATAAAGAATCAGTTATTCCTCTCCTTCCAAATTATCTGAGTATAACCTAGACAGCAATTAAGCATCAACTTCCTTTTTTAGACAAGCCAAAAGAGGCAACCATATTTAAAGGTCTCAGAAATTCTGAGGCATAACCAAGTTGATCTCAAATTTGCTAAGAAAAAATGACCATATTATTAGATTTGGTGAAAAAAAAGATAGAAGATGAGAGAAAAGTAAAGTGATAGGAAGAAGGGGAAGATAGAAGAAGAGAAAGAGACTGTAAGGTCAAAATAACCTACAACCCTAAACCATGTGTTAATAGAATCCAAAAATACAAAATTACAATAATGTCATTCATGGCTTGAGGTGCAAGTAAGCTACTTCATATAATAACTAACTGAAGTTTTTAGTAATTTTACTAAACTAATCTTGGCTCGTAATACTCCCCCTCAAGCTGGAGCGTAAACATCATAAAGACCTAGCTTGGAGAGAAGATAAGCAAAATCTTTTCACGCAATAGTGCAGTAGTGATGCTAGCAGTACGAGTCTAGTGACTCTGGTGCATTAGAATACCTTTTTAAAGGGCAGTAGGTTGTGCATATAGCACTTACATATGAGTTTAGACCGATTAGCCTTCTGACAAAAGTAGAAGAAAGAGAAAAATTGAATCTTTAGCTTCCAACCCCACAACAAATAACGTTTGCAGCAGGAGCAACACGGTTCCACCGATTCAGTAGCCGTAAAAAAACCCTTTTTGGAGGGTACTGAGATGTGCATCTAACCCTTAAACACTAGTACGACACATGACTGATTACCATGCTAGGAAAAAGAAAAAGGAAAAGAGAGTTTTTCCCAATCGTCTAGCAGCAAAAATTTATTCCAGCCTTCAAACTTGTACAATGAGCATTGGGGAAGAAGATTCCATTACCTAAGTGACGAGTCGCCACATACAGCCACGCTGTGATACCATGTTAGATTTAGTGAAGGAAGATAGAAGATGAGAGAAAAGTGAAGACAAAATTATACTATTGCCTTTTAAGTTTTGAGGAGCAAGTAAGCTACTTAAACACAATAAACAGATAATAACTAACTAAAGTTTAGTAATTTTACTAAACTACCCCTTACTTGTACCACATATTTTCCAATTGTAATGGCAATGGAGCAGCAAGTGATTCACATTTTCCTCTACATCATTGCATAGGGGGCACATATTGCAGGGTAGTTGCATTCTCCATCTTTTCAACAAGTCTCTAGTTGGCAACCTTTCCACACAGGAAACACCAAGCGAAGAATAGTTGTTTCCGTGGGCACGAGAGTTTCCAAGCAACAGTTGAGTGAAGAGGACGACTACCTTGACCAATGAGACATGAGTAACTAGTGCAAGTAGAGTAAACCCCAATAGGATGGGGTTTCCAAAGAAGTTCATCATTCTGATCCCTCCTTAGATATTGCCTATTCAATTGCTCATGCAGGCCCACAATCTCAATAGTTTCTTCATCATTTAAATCTCTACAAAGGCAAAAAATCCAATTGATATACCTCAATTGCCCCAAAGGTACCAAATGAGAAATAGTGCAATTTTGGTTCCTAGCAGATAGATAGATCCAAGGATATATCTCTAGTAGAGGCGCATCACCCAACCAATAATAAGTCCAGAAAAGAGTTGTCCCCCTTGCCAGACTAAATAATAACATTCTGCCGAAAGAAAGAAGAAGTTTAATTGTTTTCCTCCGCATAGGGGAAAGTCTCCAAGTACTCCAAGCCTCCAACCACCAATTGCCATTCCTATTACCCATTGCGTTTTGGTTCTTTTACCCCCGATTTTCTCTTTCTTGGTCTCTTTTGCATGTTTGATGTAAACCCTGCATCAGAAATGTAAAATAGGATCAAACTTAACTAGTTTAATCGAAAAACATTGCAAATACATAGATAAAACCCGTAATGAATTTGACTAATCAAAATTTAAATCTTTTCTTGTCCTTTAGCAAGACCCTCTATTCAGATGCTAGAATGATTCATGCTACATGCTCGTGATCAGATTCAATGCTCAACACAAGGATAAACCATAAATTCAAGGTGTCTAATCGTTAGACTTTACAACTTCTTTAGGGGAGTTCTCCTCTCTAATTTCTACTGCCACTCATTCACTAGTCAGGTTATGGTTCCCACGGTTGATGTTCATCCATCTTTCCATTACCATGCACTTGAGGTTTTAATCCAGGGCTACATAACCTGACTCTCAACTCCACTCTCCACTAATCATGAGAGATCAACACTTGCATCCTCATGTCTTTTCTAGGTTGTAATGGGGATAGGGACTTAGGTAGGTGATTATTAAAATTCACATCGGTGTTAACCAATATATTTTTATTACTTTTCAACTGATTTTGGCTAGTTTAAACACATTTTGCTTTCTGTCTAAGTTTCAATCAAAACTGCAGAGCCAATGCCACACAACTTTACAGAGCTGAGCTGAGGCATCAAATATAGAATTGTGACAGGTATAAAAGAGTACCCAAACCACAACGCAGCTGACATGAGCCACAAAGAGACAGGCAAAGGGTACAAGCATCAAAATTTATAAAAGAGGTTATTGCTCCTGCCTCAACTTGTGGCCCCTACCTCATTGTTGTGACGCCCCTGCCTCAAATACCTTGAATCCCCTACACTAGAATGAGGACCCTACCTCATGATATCGGTGTTGGTCCTCACCTGTCACACGGATGCGAAATATTTGCCTAGCAGTACAGCTTGTGATTCCAACGCTAGTGGTACCGCGCACCAAAAGGGTAAAATAATCATTGTTCACCCCTTGTTGCCTGTGAATAGAAAACAATGGGTAACTTAGAAAAGTGTTCTCGGAAAGTGGAGTAAACCTTAGCAGTTCGAGTGTTTGATCATTCAGACATTCTTGAGAGATTTCAAGAAGCAGAGACCAGGCTCGTGTGAAGAGTCTGAGTAATCTCTGACGGCACGTGTGAGGAGTCCAAGTGATGTAGAAAACAAGGAGTTAGTCGTTTAATTAGGGTTGAATTAGCGATTTGAGATTGAATTTGATTTAGTTTAGAATTCCTTATTTAGAATATTATTTTAGTCAGAGTTTAAGTAGGACATAAACTCATTGTTAGGATTTAGTTAGCCTATAAATAGGCGTTATTAAGAGTAATTGGGTGCATTTTGATGATTAATTGAAAGCATATTTATCTTCCTTTGCACTTCGTCCTTATTTCTCCCCTTTCTTCTTCCTCTTCCTTCCTTGTTCTCTTTATCTCTTCCCTTTACTCTCTCCTTTTCTCTTTGCCCTATTTTGTCCTACATCAATTGGTATAAGAGCAGATTTGATTCCTTTGGCCTACAACCCTTCAGCCCTCTTCTATCTTCCGTTCTCTTCTGCCCAAAAAAATCCGACGCCGTTCTTTACGACTGCTTCTCCGGCGTCGACTTCCCTGCTTCTCCGGCGTCGACTTCCCTGCTCCTCCACCATCACCACTTCCGCCATTGCTGCATCCGCCGTCGTCGCCTCCGCCATCGTCGCCAGCGCCGTCGTTGCCTCCGCCGTCGTCGCCTCCGCCAGCGTCATTGTCGCCTCCACCAGCACTGTCTTCGACTCCGCCAGCGCCATCGCCACCTCCGCCAGCGCCATCGCCACCTCCGCCAGCGCCATCGCCACCAAATAAATAAAAGAATATCATGAAAATAAAAATATAACACAAAACAAAAATATAGTTTATTAAACATGTAGGTCGATCATATATACTTCCATTTTGTCATGCCGATCAATTATTTCCACATTCCTGGAGCTTGTAGATGTTATAAAAATTGAATATGTTCAACACGTGTCTTGTGGATGAGTTTGAACTCGGTTGGACCAATGTTCGAATCAAAATAATGTCGTAAATATTGACCATTTATTCGAAAAATTCTCACAAGATACACATTTTCTAAAATTTATATTTTCTTAGCATTACATTTGGTATGTTTTTCATCCTTTTGTAAATATGGTTCACAAATAGAATAGGTGATATTTATAAATAATTCAGTATTATATATTACCATGCACCACTTAAAGCCGAATAGTTCATGAAACGATGACTTTTTTTTATATACATGAAAACGATGACTTAAGTACAACAATATGAAACCAAATTCTATATATGCGGAGCATAGAGCCTTTCTTATCTGGGAAGTTGTAAAAATTTAAGTTTGCTTCTTGTGAACTTTGAGGCAGGATTTGGGGCGTCGAAATTTACGTTGAGTTGAGCTTTCACAAGACTCAAATCGCCAATCACTTCGATCTATCAATCCTTCTCCTTCATTAACCTTTAGCAGCTTTGATAGAGTTTCTCACCTTCGAATTTCGTACTCCATGTACAATAGTAAACCCCAATTCACTTGTTCCAATTCCATGTGTGAAAAGTTATGGCTCTCAAATCTCAAATTCTTATGCAAAGAAGTTTGGCTTCATGTGTATTTGTTGGAGAAAAAGAGATGAGGAGATGGAAGAAAAGGAGCAAGGGTCAAAGAAAAAGGATGGGAACCATGGCCGGGTCTCGCTAAAGTTGAGTCTCTCATCACTTCCCATAGAGTTTCTTCCTCCCGTTTTCTACCAATTTATTCAACTCTGGAACAGACTCCGCCTGCAACATTGTTTGCTCCACATGCCTGTTCTCTTTACAGATAACAAACTAACGGCGTTGCCTGCAAACGATTTTGGAGAACGATCAGATAAAGACCTTATAAGAGAGAGCAGAATGAAGCTTCCCCCAGGAACTGTTCTGTTCTGTTCTTCCCAGCCAGGAACAGTTCTGTTCTGTTCTTCTCAGCCAGGAACTGGGTTCCCTAAGAAGAAGCCAAATTGGTGTATGATCTAATTTGGTGACCAGTACATCCCATGTATAATATCTATCATTCGACATCTTTCAGGGAGATGCATCCCAGACTTGCACTAGACAACAGGCTCAAATTTCACCTGATAATAATGTTCAACTTTCCTGGAAAAACAAAAGCAAAATTTTGAGGCATTATTCTCCATTACTGTATGTAGGAGATGATAGGACTAACAGAGTGCAAATCCTTTACTGGGAGCAGAAACCTGTTTGTATAGATTGCTTCACATTCCCTGAAGGGAAGTGATGTCAGAGATAATTTCCACAATCAAATGCACAATTAATCAGTTCCGGCTCTTATCCACTCTTAAACCTGTCTCAGACATGCATAAAAAGGCAGCCAAAGTAAGGCTATCTCATAGACAAGAAATAGTATGAGTTCAACAACAATGATAGCTAATCAGCTCATATATATAGACTGCTTTTTGTGCCAAATATTGTTTAGAAAGAATAATTTTCACTATATCACAAGATATACAGGATACAAAACCCAATCGATGGGTAAATCTCTACCAACCATTAATCATAAACGTGTCAATAATCATAGCTATCATACAGAAAAATTACACACTTATACTCTAAGTCAGTCTCTTAGTGTTTTCCATTGGCTTCAACCATGTCCTCTTGTAGTAGAACTACTGCAATTGTCCTATGTATCAGTTCGTCAGGTTTGACCCCATCAGCTACCATCCTACTATACATCTTCTTGGCTTCGACAAATTTCCCATTCCTGCAATAAGCATGGATTAGAATACTATATGCCACCAGATCCGGCACCAATCCCCTCTCCATGGCCCGGCAGAAGACCAGTGTGGCTTCCTCCACTCGACCCTCTTTACAGAGACCATCAATCAGGATACTGTAGCTGATAATATTTGGAGAGATGTTGCTTTGAAGCATATGTTCATGAAGCTCAACGGCGTTCTGGAAATTGTCAACTTTGAAGTACCCATCGATCAAACAGCTATAGGTTATAAGATTAGGTTTAGGGCCTTCTTCAAGCAGTGCATTAAACATACAAACTGCATCATCCATACTACCATTTTTACATAGAGCATCAATCAATATAGTGAAAGTAATAATATTTGGTTGGAGCCCTTCATTCTTCATCTGTTTGTAAAGTCGAAGAGCATTGTCTAAATCCTTCAGGCTGCAGAAACCACTGATCATTGTGTTGAATGTCAGAACATCAGGTGGAGGACCATACCGTTTTAAGCCATGAAAAAGTCCAAATGCCTCTTCCAAACGCCCTTCTTCAAAAAAAGCACTGATGAAAACATTGTAAATGGCAATATCAGGTTCAACTCCTCCTTTAGGCATCATATTGAAAACACTTATGGCAGCAGCTAGATTACTTTGTTTACAAAGACCATCAATAATTGTGCAATAAGTCACTCCATCAGGCAAGAACCTCTTCTTCAACATCAGGAAGAAAATACACAGGGCCTCCTCCAATCTTCCATGTTCAGCAGTTGCCTTAATAAGGGTAGTATAAGTGATAACATCAGGGCAGAGATTATGCACCTCCATTTGTCTAAAGAATATCCAAGCACTTTTTAATCTTTTCAATCGACACCAACCTTCAATCAAGATATTGTAAGTGAATTCATTAGGTTCTAAATCACTCTTGAAGAAAAACCTAAGAGCATCATCCATTTTACCCATGTTGCTTAGGCCCTTTAACATAACACCATTTAGAACTAAATCGGGAACTAAACCCTTCCATATCACATACCTATAAAAATCAATTGCATCTTTACTTTTTCCCAAATTGAAGAAACCATCAATCAAGCAACTATATGTCTGGAGAGTTGGCTCATACCCATCTTTTATTGTTCGGCCAAAGATAGCACATGCCTCTAGAATTTGCCCCTCCTGACTCAAACCATTAATAAGAATACTGTACGTAACAATATTAGGTGAAATTCCTTCTTTTAACATTCTTCCATACACCTCAAAAGCATTTTGCACACATCCCGATCTCACATATCCATCAATTAGGGAACTAAATATTACTACGTCTGGCTTAATGCCACCATCCAAGGCCATTGAAAGAAAAGCATGTCCTTCATCCACTCTTCCCTCCTTACAAAAACCATCAGTAAGAATACCATAAACAATCACATCCGGTGCTACCCCATTTTCTAACATAGATCTGTACATATCTACTGCTTCATTCAATCTCGCTTCCTTGCAGCATGAATTAATCAAACTACTAAATGTTACCACATTTGGTTTAGGACCATGTGCTAAGATTACCTTCAAGAAGTCTCTTGCAACTACAACTCCATGCCTCTTGCATAGATTATTCAAGATCTTATTACAAGAACATAAACGTGGTATGAAGCCTTTCATTACAATGTCTCGGTGAAAATTCAGAACCTTCTCAAATTCCCCCTTTACCAGGAGTGCTTCAACAACAGCAGAGTATAGTGAAAGATACCCTCCAACCAGCCCATCAACGAAAGCTTGATAATTTTCCAGCACAAAATCTAATTGACCAGAGGCAAGGGAAGATTTCAGTAAGCCAGAACAAGCGTAGGGAGCGACAGGAATTTTAGACGCATACATCCGCCTGAAAATATCAGCGGACTTATCGACCAACCCAGCACGAGCATAGCATTCAACTAAAAAGCTATAAACCGTGCCAGGATTCGAACCAAATGTCCTGAAACCGTCAGCAAGTTCATAAAAAATGTCAGAGTTCACAAACTGTGAAATCATCCTACCGACGACGAGACGCGCAGGGTCAAACAATCTCCGACGGAGTAACACGTGCACAAGGGTGCAATAACCCTGAAGGGTGTGAGAGAAACCCGTGATATTCTCCGACCATTCGAAAAAACGAAGTGCGGCATCGGGATGCGATCGGAGACGGTAGAGCACGGATTTGACCTGGTCCGGCTTGAACCCCGAGACAGAAACTCCTTCCAGGAACTTGAGATTCTGTAGGGAGAACGCATTCGAGACTGCGTCGACGGTTTTCGAGTTCGAGCTCGGTATCGCACTCGTCGAAGAAAGCCATCGGTAACGAGAGGGGTGTCTGAGGACCTGGAGAGCAGAACGCATTTGGCCCCCCTGGCCTTTCGGGAAGCATGGCTCTGCGCGCGAAAGGATTTCAATTTCGGACTAGGGCTTCTGAAGAGAACTCTCCGAACTCCAAAAAGGAGAACTCTCCATCTCAGGCGCGCCGATGAACCTCAACTGTTAGAAAGTAATGACTTATGAATCGATGTTACGTGGGATATTCGCTGAGTCGGTGACGCCTTCTGCGGGGTTAGCAGCTGAGACTCTGTTCTCTTAGAGCAGAAGCGGCAGAACCAAATTTCACGTTATCTACATTCTGAAGTACTTTCAGATAATGCAAATTCGATTCAACAAGAAAACTGAATTTTGAACCATAACGTTTGCAGAAATTTTATTACATAAATAATGATTTATAGAGAATTATCCTTACACCCTAAACCCTACCTTATACAAGTGGACTTTTATCTGAAAAAGAAAATGTCTTATTAGAATAAAAAATAAAGAACCACAGTAAGTACAAATTTATTAAAAAATAAATGTCAAATAAAAACTTAAAATTAGAAAAATACTAAGGGCACCTATTGCTGCACAGTACCCATCCCACGTATCAGTCAAACTAAACCAAACTAAACCAATGCTGCCTAAGGTTTATCCTTTAGAATATTAAATTTTATAAAATAAAAATATTTTTTATATTTTTAAAAGCTTAATATACTCCCAAATAAAAATACTAGATAAAAATAGTATATACGAGAGAAATATAAAAGTTTATTATTAGTTCAAATATAATATACTCCCAAATCTGCTAACCCACGCCCGGTATTAAAAGCTGCAGCTCAGAGGAGTGCATGCAAAGTCTATTCAGTTGCCAAAATAAGTTACAAACTTCAATGATTCCATCACTCCGGGGATCAGGATCCAAATTCTTTAGATTTCACATTAGCTACAGGTAGCATTTCGAAGCACTGGCATCTCAGGCACCTTGCCATCTCAAGCACCATGCCATAAGGCTCAAAAATAAAAACTAATTGTGTACTCAGTCACCTGTTGGGAGCTTCACATGAATAGATCATATCTAATGCTAGCTAATTGATCTGATTAATTACATATACAGAATGAACCTCCAAATCTTCAGGAAACTCATCCATGTGAGAAAGCACTAGACAGCTTCGAAGTGCAAAAACTACGCAGTAATCCCTTCATTGTATCGGAGCTGTTTCATCCAACAAAGACACTAGGTTATTTGTTCGGACACTGCTAGACCAAGAATGAAAACACACAAAAGTGGAGGCAATCAAATACATGAGCAATTTTTGATGTAAGTGCTTGTAACTGATGCCGATGAATCGAGAGGGGATTAGACCAATAGAGCTCGAACTGCAACAAGATCTACAGTTAGTGCTGCTTCAGTTAGTTGAAGAGGGTGGGTCACATCTATATGAACAGGACCACTTCTACCATTTACATGTAATCATATTGAATAATGATATGCGTACAATACCGTTTGCTTACATCTGCGTACATCCCCTCACATGCCATTTAATAATGGCACTTCGATTTCTGCCATTATTAAGTGGCATGTGAGGGGATGTACGTAGATGTACACAAACAGTATTGTATGCATAGCATTACTCAATCATATTGTATCATATAGAGAGTCATCCTCGTACACTTCTTAGCTTGTTTACTTTCAGTCGCTCTGTTTTTGTCGGGGGTTCCGGTGCAAAGATCATAAAGGGAAGCTGACGGTGCTACAAGTTCTAAACTTGAAGACTAGGCCAAAGTGCAGGTTATAAGCCAGTAAGTGCTACTATGAACCTGCCCCGTCATAGTGGACCTGAGTTGCTTACCTGGATAACAAGTTTTTTTCTTTCTTTTTTTTTTTTTCCTTTTCACTCTGCAAACTGTGAGATGTTTTAGTGAACCTGAGCATAGCTCAGTGGTAATATAAAGGGTTGTGTAAGGGGAGGTCTTGAGTTCGAGTCTCCTCGAGTATGAAAAATTGGAGTATGTAAATATTAAATTGAAAAATCACTTTCCTAAGAAAAAAAAAAGTGTGAGAAATTTTAAGGCATAGAACTATGTAGAAGACTTCAACAGATTTCCTAATGACTTTCTAGTCAATGAAATGATCTCAGCCAGTTGACCACAATTCCAGTGGCCCTCAGAATAGAGAGACAAAATGTCAATCAATTTTCAGTCTATTTGTAAAAGTAATAGTGGAAACAACCTTTGGCCAATAGCCACATCAGAGAGTTTGAACAAGAAGCCTAGGGTACTAGGGAATTGGGTGTACACAGTGTGTCAATACCAATAATAACCTTTTTTTCCTTGAGAGAGAGAGAGAGAGCAATGAGATGTGCTGATTCAATAAGATTAAAAGGGATTGAGTACCAAATATAAGCTTACTCCTACATTGATTTTAAAAAAACACACAACAAATAGTAAACAAAGGGGAAGGAGGGAGGGAGAGAACATACACATAAAAATAGTAAACAAAGGGGAGGGATGGAGGCGGGAGGGACAAAGGGGAGGGATGGAGGGAGGGAGGGAGGAGGAGGAACAAGGGAGGGGATGGAGGAGGGAGGAGGAACAAAGGGAGGGAAGGAGGAGGGAGGAACAAAGGGAGGGACGGAACAAAGGGAGGGGCGGAACAAAGGGGAGGGACGGAGGAACAAAGGGGAGGGACAGAGGAACAAAGGGGAACGAGGGAGGAACAAAGGGGAGGGAGGGATTCCAGCATTATTCAGCCATCTAGTGTTATTGTCACCTTTTTTCAGCTCAGAACAAGAAAATAACAAATACATTCACTTGAAAAGAATCCGAATGTTGTCCCTCAAAAAAAGAAAAAAGAATCCGAATAAGCATAACACCAGATAACCTACCAACATAATGTCCCATAAACGCTGTGATAAGTCAAACAGAATCTAATTGAAGAGCTGAAAGCAGATTTCAAATAAAGGATACCTGTCTCTACATACTATATACCTAGTAGATCTCATCATCAGGAATCTCAGGAGTCAAGAACTTCTTTGGATCTTTGATTATTTCCTGATAAGTATTTCTTGACTTTACTCTCTGGGACAGGCATAAGTGGAATAATCGAATCCCTATCAATGACTCCGTCAATGATTCCATACTCAACAGCTTCAATTGGAGACATATAACGATCTCGGTCAATGTCTTTCTCCACTTGTTCTAAGGATCGGCCAGTGAAATTAGATATTATTCTGATCACATTTTGCTTGTTGTGCATGACTTCTCTGGCTTGAATTTCAACATCTAATGCCTGGCCACTGGCACCTCCCATAGGTTGATGAACCATTATTCGGGTATTAGGCATTGCAAGTCGTTTACCCTTCGTCCCACTACCAAGAATGATGGAAGAAGTTGAGGCTGCAATTCCTAAGGCCACGGTGGAGACGTCTGCCCTCACAAGCTGAACCACATCATGAATGGCCATGGTGGCACTGAAAATAGGTGGAAGGACAAAATAAGTCAGAAGACAAATACAGGGTTTGAACCATAGTATCCCAAAAAAGTAAAAGTTCAGAACATAAAATTAATTGTAGATTATTGTCATGTAACATATATAATGTAATACGCAAATGTTGTAAAGAAAAATGTGAGTTGCATTTTCAAAAAAAAGAAATGTGAGTTGCATTTTCAAAAAAAAGAAATGTGAGTTGCCACCGCTTAGTTGTAATAAACAAAAGATGTGTTATTTGCAGCCAACACAAAACATGGTTTCTGCCTGGAGATGTTTCGGACTTTAGTGTTTCAAAGTTAATTATGTGGCCCTGCACCCTGTCTCCGGAAATATATTATGTTCACAGTTTAAAAACTTCGCTTCAGGTAAATCTTAAAAGTGGTAACACAAAATCAGAAAGACGGGTTTCAATTTAATTCGTTAATGGAACGAAACATAAACCATGGACCACCTTGCCCAGCCCCAGTATAACTTTTTGGTGTACTTCTATTCGTATTTGCACAAAGAGGGTCTTCAGAATACAATACTACTCTAGTGAAACACAAACAAGAAGAAATGCGATTTGCAAAACTAAAAAGGGGGCGCCACATTCCCATAAAATGTCAATTCCACGAAAAGAAAATGCAAACGAAAACACTCAAGTACGGTAAACCAAAGAAGAGAAGAGACCTCACCTGAGAGACCCGCCAGGCGAATTTATGAAAAGTCTGATATCCTTAGTCGGGTCGAGAGCATCCAACAAAAGAAGCTGGCTTATGATAGCATCAGCAAAAAAATCATCAATATTGCTCCCAAGAAACACAATCCTTTCTCGGAGGAGCAGACCCATGACATCAGACTCCGCTCCTCTAACCGCTGCGGCCGGCGTTTGAGGCTCTGAGCAAGAAGGGTAGAAAGAGGAGTACGACCCATCGTCAGATCCTAACCCTAGATTCCCAAAATCATTGGAGGGCTTCGAGCGGAAGTCACTGGACCTTGTCGCGGAAAATGAAATATGTGCCTGGATAGGACACACAGCCGGCCTCGAGATAGAGGTGCGTCTAAGCGATGGTGAAGTTGAGGAAGAGAAGAACGAGGACGGTGTCAAAGGAGCAGACATAGAGAGGGCGTTCATGGTGGCTCCCTCTGATAAGGTTAGCACAATGGACAGTGAAATGTTAGCTCAACACGATGCGGCGGCCTCCGGAATGAAAAGAGTTCTTCGGTGTAGCACCTAAACGCGCGAAGGGCTAGATCCCAGTCCTCACAGACACAGATTATGTGAATTCGCCATAAATTGGGTTAATTTCACTGTTTTTCGATTTCCCAAATTATTTAATAAGCAAATATTATTTGTAAACAGATATGGAAATGGACCCATTTTATCCTACATGCCCGATTAATCTGATAAAAACTTCTTTGTGGAAAAAATCATTCGAATTTTTTTTTTCATGAATCATCTAATTTTTTAAATAAATTTGGGAAATTTTTAGAATATAAAATTTAAGTTTTTATCTAGATGACTAATAATATAGGACATTAGTAATCTATATGTTGTGTTGTTTATAAGTATATAAATTTTTTTCTTTCTATTCTGTTTATTGCCGATAGTATGTGAAATAGCTTATTTTGCTTATTTATTATATCATTTACATCATTTATTAAATAACAACATTAAACTCACAAATTAATATTATTTTTTTATGTATTATACATCTCTTTGACACGAAATAAATAGCATGAACAAAAAATTGGGGCATATGCAATCAAATTATTAAGTAATGATAATTCGGTTAAAAAAAAAGTAAAGACAACTACCCCCCAGGACTAATTAATTCTGCGAGGTAATTCATCCTCTAATATTATTAGTCCTAATTTCTAAATGATAATTAATCCTATAAGATAATTAATCGTATGAGACAATTCATTATTTTTCATATAAGTAAGCTATCTATGATGTATCGCTTATGGCTAGTTCGTAATCAGGGGGCACGCAAGTAATTAATTCATCATGCAGCAGATTCCACTGACCGTTAATTAACGGCCGTCACAAACGAACAAAACCCTCCAGGACTCGAAAACCCTGGAATGCTCCTCGCTAGCTTTCGGAAAAATGTCCTTCCCCGTGAGCGGTGGCATGAAGTCTCGGGAGCTCGTTTCGGGCGGTGAGGATTATTTGATGTTGAAAGATCTTCGGGTTGATATTAACCAGGAGGAAGAGGCATTTTTACTTTGTTTCTGGATTTACCTGACGAGCTCAATTCGCCATACAGTGACAATCATTCGACAGGTTTGCTGTTTGCATCGGATACTTCTTTGTAGAGATCGATAACAACATCTGTTTGTTTTATTTTATTTATTTTTGTTTTATGATTTGCTGGGTTTTATCTGAGAATCGGAGAAGCTTTCAGTAGGCATTTGAATGTGACTTTTCGTCTCCATGTGTTAATATGACTGTGAAACCGTGATGAGAAATTAATGAGAGCAAAAATATGTATATATTTTTTAGAAAATCTGCCTTTTCTTCTGTTTAGGTGGACTGGGATGTTTCTTCTCTTAATTATTGCAAACAAATGTGATAAAATTTGGTGCCTTTGGGACCTGCTGGTTTTACACTTCTTTTGCATCGAATACTGCTTTTTTTTTGGTTTAAAGACTTGGTTATGACACCTCCTGGTGTGTTTTTCCATTACTTAGTACAAAAACAGTGTCATTCATATGGTGCATTTATGTATTCTTCCTTTAACACTCATTGTATATTGTCTTCAATGTATGTTTCATTTTTACTGACTTAGAAGAGTGCAAATTTCTTTTTCCTCTTCTTTCTTAAGTTTGTAATAGGAGTAGTTGCATTTATATTTCTGCTGAGATCAAGAAGCACCCCAGCCGGTGAGCAAATGATTTTTTTCCTATTATATTTTCCTGTTCGCTAATGCATATAAAAAAGTTAGGAGATCCAGTGCATTATTGTTCCTTATGTATTCCTGTTAGGAGATGCAGTGCATTATTGGTCCTTATGTATTCCTGTTAGGAGATCCAGTGCATGATTGCTCCTTATGTATTCCTGTTAGGAGATCCAGTGCATTACAGTTCTTCATAAGTAGTGACCCTCTTCACCTTCGTGTTCGTGGAATGAGAGATACTTTTTCCTTTTTGGGTGACTCTAAAATGTATCTTTTCTTTAAAAGAATAATTTTACTGTTGCTTTTACTCTTACATGTGTAGCGGCTTGCTTCCATTTAGTCAATGGCACTTTTGGTTTAGTTGTATCCGGTCGCTGAAATTTCAAATGACTCTTTTTTTTCCCTTCCCTATTTCCAGCTGCACAATGGCGATGAAGGTGAAACTCCCTTTATTGTCTTGAACGAGGAAAAGAAACTCACACTCTTTCCATTGCTTTCACTGCACAAAGAAGCTTCAAATCCTGGTAACACAGATTTATTAAACACTTCTCCTTGTGCGATGGACATTCAATTCCCCCTTGATAAATGGGTTCATTTTGGATATGAGGTTTGTTTCTTTTCCCTTTCTTTATCTATCTTTTTTTTCCAACTTTCTTACTGCCTGAAATGAAATTTGTTATTCCACTCATCAAGCCTGCTCTTGTCATGAAATGCTCAGTGGAATTAATTTACTAATGTTTACCTTCAGGTGGCAGAAAACGTTGTCCGTCTTTATATTGACTGCGAGGTAGTTGGAGAGAAGCATTTGTTACCAAATAAGGATTCTTGTCAGGCGAACTTGCAAGGGGTAACCTTGGTGGGTAATGATGATGGAGGTGGTGGACTGCAGGGATACATCCATCAAGTCCAACTCTTGCCTCGGGATTCATCAGTGAAAGATCATAATGCAAAGGTAATCTTTAACATTTTCTTAATGTGTTTTGTTTGTGCCTGGCATTATTTTTCTTCTTTTGTCAGCACTTAGGTTAACCTATATAGTCCTTCTTTATAAGGTGTAGATCTTTATTTTTTCAAACATTCTTTCACTGTAAAAAATACTAATGCACTTGCTTACAGGATCCACCACTTGTATTATCTATTGACAGTTCGCTTATCTCAGAAAATCATGATGTTGAAGAAGGTAGAGATGGTGTTTGGAGTGTTATTGGAGGCAAGGTCAGTAACATTTCTTCCCAAAATTTAATATAAATATTTTATTAGAATATGAAAATATGTTACTTCAAAATGATTTTTGGTGGTTACACTTCTATCTTTGATCCATATTCTTGAAAGAAAGTTGGATACAAATTTAGGTTATTCATGTAAATGCTTTCTCAGACTAACTTAAGGTTACATGGCAGGCATCTTGTCGGAGGAACTTTTCATTGGATGTTGTTCTGCTTGATGCACTTGGCCAAACTGTAGACAAGGAAATGGAGGTCAGCTGTCTGGGTTATAATTTTAATTAACACAAGGTTGGTATGATGCTGTCAATGTATTTGCTTACGGTGATAACTTTGGTGTCCGCAGCTTGTGGCTGCACTTGTCTATGCCGATAATGGGTGTCCTGTTGAAAAACCAAAAGACGACTCCGATACTCCTCTATTGATAAGTTATGATGGGGTTGAGTACCCGTCTACTGATAGGACAGTTAAACTTCTTCACGGACGTGCCTCCTTCAAACTTAAGATATCTCAGGTACTAATTATTTTAAGCTAACTTGTAAATGGAAAGAAGTTTAAACTTGTATTTGCCAATTTTTTATCTAGTGAACTATTACAAGTTAAAACTCGTATGCCAAACTTTTGTTTTGTGATTTTTTCATTCCTGCTGACTTTTTGCTTTTCTGGGGTTCAGCTTTCATCAAAATGTGATGGTAAATTATTCCGTGTTCGCTTTGAACCAGCGAAAGGTGAAAATTCCCTTTTCTGGAGGCACAATCCCGTCCTATCCATTGTATATCAAGGAACCGTCCCATCCGACCTTCTGGCTCATTGAAAAAGCCAAACTCTGCGGCAAACCTGCCTGATGGACCTCAATTGACGAGAGCAGATGATGAGTCACCAGAAGTTCGAAATAGCAAGGAAGATGGTAACCCACAACTGCTCTGCCCAAATGAATTGAGACAAAGTTCCACTGTAAAACGGTTTAAATCAGATCATGATAAATCATCTGCAAGGATATGTGTCACTAGCTCTTCCCAACATCCAGAAGATGGATTGCACTTGAATGCACAGGAAGTAAGTTCATTGTCTTTTGTGACTTTACAATTTTATATTTATTCTTTTGCATGAATAGATTTAGTTTTCGTAAATATTAATGTTCCCATGAAAACTACCTCTTTAACCCTCAATCAGGTGAAGATTGCCAAGTAGATTCCCTAATGATCTATCACTTTTATGACCTTAAAGTGTATCTATTGAATATTTTGTTTATTATGTGATACATAACCATTGGTCCCATTGAGTGAAGTCTTTTGTCAGTGAACTATATTTGATGGGAGATTCATTAGTGTAAAGCTCCTGCATTTGTTTAAATCTATGCTTAAAAATTCTTGTTTGTGCAGTTCAGTAACATATTCCTTTTATCTCTTGGGTATTTTATGCATATAGGATGAAAAATTTGATAACTTCGAGGGTACAGACAACACCCCTTCTGACTCTGAGAGTGTTCATGCCAGAATCTCCGTTTCCAAAACTACAGCAGGCATTTCAAATCCGGTTGCAGATTTGATCCTTTTCAGATATTGTTTGGAAGGCATGCATGAACGGTCTATGCTACTTAGAGAAATTCTAAATTCTGCTGGAGATCATGATATTGTAGACTTTGCCGAACAGGTTGCATTGTACACGGGTTGCATGCACAATCGGTAATTTTTAGCAGAACTTTATATACGAATTTTATATAGTTTCTTCTCAAGTTGTTCATTTGCATATATGAATGGCTTAGGAATCAGATAATAATAGCTAAGGGACTTGTCCAAGAAGGTACAGAAACATGGAATTCTATCCCACGGAATACCCACGAGGCTCTTTGGAAAAATGCAGTTCGGGAAATTGAGAGGAGATTTATGAAGATTTCTCGGTGTTCAAATCGGTCATTATCAGAACAGGTTTCCTTAAAGTCTAATCCTGATGGTCTTCCTTTCCTTAACATGCTGTATTTTACCATTCACGATTGTGTTTCCTGCTAGATACTAATGTCATGTTGAAATCACATATTTAGGTAGTAGTTTTATTTACATTCTGCCCCTGGTGTTTTAGGATATGGAGCTTTTACACGTAATGGCAGGCTCCAGGGACAGCATATCGCGTGATGACTTTAATCGGATGTGGTGCTGGTTATACCCTGTTGTTGTTGCATTGTCAAAAGATCAGATAAATGCCGTTTGGGAATGCACATCACCCCGGTGGATTGAAGGATTTATAACCAAGGACGAAGCGGAAGCTTCACTAAGAGATTCTGAAGGAGTCCATATACCAGGAACCTTTGTGTTAAGGTTTCCTACATCAAGGAGCTGGCCACATCCAGATGCTGGGAGTCTGGTTGTCACCTATGTTGGAGCTGATTACGCAATTCGCCATAGACTTCTGGCTCTTGGTGATGGGTGAGAGCTTTTTTTATCGAATTTTGATATGTCAATATCATTGCAGTTGCCACATATAGTTGGAGCTTTCTTGATCGAATATTGATATGCCAAATATTTTTAATGAAACCACAATCTGTTGTTCAATTTTTAATGAGTGTCAATATGACCCTGTTTGCTTCTAATATTAACTTATCTTGATATGGTAACAATTTGATCATGCTTTAGATAGTAAGGATTTGTACATTTTTCATAAATTACTGCCTTTTAAACTCTTCTGAAACTCTTATGAGGGCAAATGTTATTTCATCTCTAGAATCAAAATATCTTTTGACTCACTTGACCTTCTGTTTGGATCTTTTGTCCTAGTGGGAATGGGGAAATGAATCAGAAACCACTGCAAGAGTTGCTACTGGCAGAACCTGAACTCACCCAACTGGCGAGGTATACAATTGTCTTCAAATCTTTTTGATTGTGCTTTATCTATATTCCTGACAACCTTGGTTACTGGTTTACAGGGTAACCAGAAATCAGCCAATTTATTGGGGGTGAAGTTCTAGATGATGGTTAAACTGAGGATTTTTCACATGCTGTTTTCTGACTACCCATTTCTCTCACGTGCAATGTCATAGAAGCACTCGAACGTTTTGTTAGTATTGCTATAAAATGTCTCCAACGAGCCAAGATGAGGGTGGGAGTCCCTTTGTAATTATCCATTGTTACAGAAGAATGAGGATGCACTTTTATGGAACAAAAAAAGAAACAAAGAAGAATGAGGATGTGTTTATCTTCCATGTTTTATCCGAGATTGTAAATTCTTCTTAGAATCAGAAGCTACTTATGGACGACAACCGTGTCTTACTTGGATGGATTTGATTGGTTTTGCATAAAAGGTCTTAACTTTCCAAATTTATCGGATTGAATCTCCTTGTCCTTCTAACTTTACACCTCTCCCTAACCAGATAAAAAATTTCTCACTTGAGATGATGGTAAGTGGCCAAGGATTTACATTGCTAAAGAATCTCGTTAAAAGGTATTTATCAGTGTTTTTAAAATCAATTTGGCCATAAGGTGTTACCAGGATTGATATAACATGGTTGAAACCGGGTTTAAATACGTTAAAACCCAACCAGGTTTAAATATGTTAAAACCCAACCAGGTTTAAATATGTTAAAACCCCAAGTTTGTTATATTCTTATAACATTTTTAATTTAAGTTGCCCCGTTTGATTTTTTTGGTCCCAACCCATTAAAAATTGCCCGGTCAGAAACAGAAGGAAACTGTTCTCATTCTTGTTTAAGAAGCCTTTGGTTTTATGTTGTTTTATTTTTCTTTGTGAAACGTAGCGTGTTTGTATTTTTTTGTCCCTAATTAGCAATTATCTATATAAGTGTAATAAAATTGTACAAGAAATGATAATACTAAAAATTTATATTTTTAAATCAAAGTTTATATTGATTCATAATTTCATATTATAAATAGCAAATTTATATCGAAATAAACTATATGCTGTCTGGAACTTTGGAGCAATAAATAAACTCTTAATATATACGAAAACATTACAATGTCAAAAACCTAAGAATTATATAGTGGTCTAGTTGGGGGATTTTTTTTTTTTTTTTGCTTTGATCATTAGTAGGGGAAATTAACTCGGTTGAATCGTCTCAGACTCTTAGATTTTTAGACTGTTGGGTCGAGTTGGGTCAGACTCGTTTTCTTTTATCCGAATTCCAAAGCCCATGGGGTTAAAAGCGCGTAGTAGTTCAAAAAATCGGTGGAAAGGCGGACAAGAATTTTCACAAACAAACCCCGGGCACAGCGGGGGTGCAGGGAGCCATTTCATTGTCCGAGTGAAGAAGGCGAAAGAAGAAACAGGTTTTCCCACTTTCTTCCTTCTGATCCGTACCAAACAGAATTCCGTTCTCCGCTTCTCACTGAATCTTTCGCACCACCACCTGTTTGGGGTTCTAGATCTACGGGAAATTTAGGCGCGGTCTTTGGCGACAGTCCCGTGTCAATCTCATTCGCCTGTTCTCGTGTCGTGAAAATGGCGCCGGTCTCTCCTCTCGCGAAGTACAAGCTGGTGTTTTTGGGCGATCAGTCTGTGGGGAAGACGAGCATCATCACCCGATTTATGTACGATAAGTTCGATAATACCTATCAGGTACTGAAATTGTGGGCTATTTCCTTTTTTATTTTTATTTTGGTTCTTTAAATTGCTTTGCTTTTTCGTATATTGGATAGGAGGGTGGGCTGTTTCTTGTTTTTAGTTAGCGCGGTCGGGGTTAGGGCTGTAGAAGTGATTGATCCATTGATCGGGGGTTTAATTTTGGGCATTTGGACGGATGCGAGTGGACAGTGTGCTGGCGTATTGACTAACTACTGTCGATCCTTTGTTTCACTTGAATTTGATTACTCGATGGCCCGTTTTTCTCTTCGCTTGATCTAGATTACGCGTTTACCTTGTTGTTTGGGCTTCTGTTGCCTTTTCTGTCTGAGTCTGCTGGAATAATTCCTTGAATTGGGAGAGTGGATTTCTTTTGGTTGTTTATATTGATTTTATGTTTTGTAGAACCAATTTTTAGGTAGTTTTATATAATTTTTTTTAATGTAACTAACACGAATTTATGGAACAAAATTATTTTTGCTCATTTTCCGTTTAATAAATGGTCAATTGAAAGGCGTGACTAAGTACTCAGTGTTTTTCCATTGCTGACGTTGACTTTTCCACGGGTGTCTTCATGCCTTCTCAGTCGTGGGTTTGCAGTTCTTTCTTTTTCTGATATAATTGGTCATTGAGGTAAACTGTACGTAATCTGTGGAAGACTCTTTTGGTTATCACCTATTTCCACTTTACTTTTGACATTAACATTCGAAGAATTATCACTGCTTTATGGTAGTGACATACCAGGCATTTCTGTTATTCCTGCCTGGAGAGTTACTTTGGTTAGTATTCATTATTTGATTGTATGCAGTCTGCCACTGATTTTATTAAATATGCTAAATGGTTCTTTTTTTTTTTTGAAAGTTGTGATTTTATTGCATTATGAAAAAACTGCAGGAACCACAAAGGGTTAAATTTACAACAGCAATGCTGAAAAGATTTAGGGCATCCAAACAACCAAATGTTGCTCGTTTACCCCTTGCTTAGCAAGTATATCTGCTTTGCCATTGGCACTCCTAAGTACATGAGACCAATGAGATACTAGGTGAGACAAATCAGAGATTTCATTAAAAGTAAACAAATGTCTCCAAGGTGGTTTTGACTTCCCTTGACACCATGAAATAATAACTTTAGAGTCTCCTTCAACACACAGAGGTCCCGAGAGGTGTGGATTGCTGAAACACTTCAGACCATGCAGTAGGCTGAGCACTTCGGCAGTAGTAGAGTCCGCATACCCGATTGGTCCAGAATAAGAAAGAAGGACCTCACCCATAGAATTCCTGATAAGTCCCCCAACTCCAGCTGGGCCTGGATTCCCTAGTGAAGACCCATCGAAATTTAATTTAAAAACGTGTTCAGGTGGGGGAGTCCATTCTTGAACTAGCGAGTTTGTGCTTCTGGATTCATGTGCTTCTGGTTCTTAATTACAGACTCTCATAGTCTAAAGTGTATATGTCTACATTGTGGATAGTATGGTATCAAGGCTGTATCCGAGCACGCTATATGGTGTCTCATAGGACTTATATACCTTGTGGACTATAGTTTCTTCCCTGAAACTGGCGCTGTTATATGGCTTAGAGCTGATTAAGCGTTGTGTACAAGTTTAGCCATATGAAATTTTGAGGATACGTCTTACTTTTGAAGAAATGACTTGTCTTCTTATTGATGGAAAAAGTTTGTGTAAAGTAAGTCAATACATGTAAATTTTTCTAGGTGAACCAGGGAGCTATCTGGAAAACCTTGATGTTTGCTTTTTGATGTGATATTTGACATGTCAATCATCTGTAACAGTGATCGTGTTCACTTTTTCATTTTTCTCAATATGGTTTGTCTAAGAGTATCTTACAGCTATTTGTCAGTTTTCTATGCTGTCATATTTATTTCTTATTGGATCAGTGGGATAGTGATGTGATTTATACCTTTTCACAAGCAAATATCTGACATACAAAAACATACTATAGAGAATATGGAATCAAGACGCATCTTAAAGAGTGGTGATATGCGTACAACCATATTTTACTCCGAGGGTTTACAGCGTGACATAGCGTCCTCGTTGACAGTCTAGGTGAGAGAAAGTCGGATTTATCTTCCTCTTCTACGGGTAACCCTAAACCTTATTTGGACTGCCAACTAGGCTGCCAGGAGGACAGCCACATCACTATGTAAAACCTCATAGTAAAATATGACAGTACTGATATCATTTTTCATCTTTAAGTATTATGTGGTGCCTCATAGAGCTGTACTGAGCTAGTGAGATTGTAGGTAATGATTTTTTCTCTGAAACTATGACAGTTTCGTGGACTGGATAGCTTTGGCAGAGGGCCCTTATGCATAATTATTATTGCATATGAGATAAATTTTTTTTTAAGGGGTTGTTTTGCATATGAGATATCTAACTCCCACCTTTTGAAGGAATGAGTTATCTTTGCTAGTGATTATAGATATCGGGGCTGAAATAAACCTTACTTAAATGAGGTGACCTAACTATTTGGGTTTTACTTGGTGAATTAAGGAGGTATATAGAAATTTGTTTTTTGCATGAAGCAAACATTTTTGTCCATTTTTTAAAAATCTTTTTATGTATGCCTATTAGCTAGAGAAAACTATATCTACTATTAGTGCATGTTATTTATATTCATTTTCCTTGTTGCTGATCCCATTGATTACCTGTAGTCATATTTTGACTATATAGAGTATCATTATTTACTGCAGAGGTTCACTGTGGATCAAAATTTTGTACTCATGTTTCTTGTTTCTATAATATGCAATCATGTTCCTTGTTGCTCCTTACTCATTTACACTGAATTCTTGCTGCAGGCTACAATTGGCATTGATTTTCTATCAAAAACAATGTATCTTGAGGATCGAACAGTTCGCTTGCAGCTATGGTAATTTGCTTTGTTTCTCAATGAATTTGATAACCTTTTTTTCTAATTATTTTTACTGTTATTATGGTGATAAGATTTAGCTGGCTATTGATTCACTGTGTTTAAAAAGTATCTCACTAGTTAGTGATAATTCATTTATCAGGGATACGGCAGGCCAGGAGAGATTTAGAAGTCTCATTCCAAGCTACATAAGGGATTCCTCTGTTGCAGTCATTGTATTTGATGTTGCAAGTATGTTTCCAGATGATGGGGCTTTCGTTACTGGGGTTTAATTCTCTTGCTATATGTTTTACAAGATGTCTTCTTTGGTAGATCTTTGTATTCTTTTCTCAAAGTCAAAATTTACTTCCTTGATATTAAAGCATAAGTTTGAATATATTCAAGAAAATTAAGTCAACACTGTTTTATGGCTTATTCAATCACCGCTGTTTGTTTTTTAGTTGTCTTAATTTGAACTTGGTAAAACCTTGTGGAACTTGGTGAAATGTATTAAGGTCAATATAGTAGATATAGAAACCATAACTAGGGACTAATTTAGCGTTTTTACAAATTATTCAGCTACTTTATCTCACTTCTTGTTCTTTTTATAGGATATGATCTGACTTTTTACAGCTCTGTTTCTGTTGTTCAGGTAGGCATTCTTTCCTGAACACTTCAAAGTGGATCGAAGAGGTTCGTACGGAGAGGGGCAGTGATGTAATCATTGTCCTCGTAGGAAACAAAACTGATCTTGTTGATAAAAGGTAACTGGACAGATCGTTTGTAGTTTGGTCTGTTGAAATTTTCAATGGTTTTTCTGTAAAAGAGATGTTTAAGAAGGATCTTAACTAAGCATAATTGTACACATCTTAGCCTATAAGAGGTCTTCATATTATGGCCACTTTTAGAGCCATTGAATGTAGGGATTCCTAGACTCAAAGATTTTAAGGGAAGAGAGAGATGCATTTTTCGATAAATTGATTAATATTACTCAGAGAGAGAACTTTGAGCAGTAAAAAGGCACCAACAAAAGGAAAAGAGAGGATAAAGGAATAAAGAAAAGGAAAGATTTAGTTGGAGAAGAATGTATAGTAAATAATTGTTACACTGTAATTTATTTGGCATGATTCTAAGAATCCAATGAGTCATGCAATTCTACCAAGTTTGCGTGGGTTTGAAGATCATTGGGTCAGGGAGATGAGACCTTTCTTTCTCAATGGGATGAATCTCCTTTTATTCATCTTGAGTGAGGCTGTCAGAGGGCCAAGCTGATCCAATTTGGAGTATCTTGAAGAAGCAGATTCAGGTCTCTAGTCCAAGTCATAAAACCATGGAATCTAAAGAGATGCCATGCTGTCCATGGGAGATGGTGAGTGGATAAAAAATTTAAGCTCTGATGAGAGGTCAGGTGGATTGAGTCTAATATAAGGAGTGTGTTGAAAGCTATTTCGTGTAGGAGAGTCAAAAGCAGATTTGAAGACCGATGAGAGGATTATATGAGTTATCTCCCCTTTTTAGAGTCATTTAATAACGACTTTCTCTTTTTTATGTTAAAAAAAACAGTCGAGATAACTCTAGAAGAGGAAACACTAATGCCTTCAGGGTAGAAATGTCTAGGGAAATCTTCAGAAGAGTGTGCTAACCAAGTGAAGGGCATGTAAATGTTGTAAAAAAAGAGTTTAAAAGCGTTCAAGTTCGATGTATGGCTTGCATCGTCTAGCTCATAGTCGCACTCAGAGACAGCAGTAGTTCTTCAATTCTTTAGTCTGTAAATTGTCAGATAATAGTTCAATCTCAGTTTAACACCCCCTTATTAGCTAATGCTAGCCTTTAGGCTTCCGACGAACAATGAAAAGGTCTTTATGCATATCACCCTGATGCAGGGGTTTCTATTGAGTATTGACGTACGAAGTGTTGAAGGATTCCAGAGGATAATGAATCCAACTTGGGCTGGATAAATTGCGTAAGAAAGTGATTTTTTTTATTCTTTGCTTTTGGAAGTGATCCTACAAATGTGACTATTTTTCAAGGAAAATTATTGGAAGCTTCTGCGAGTAGGTGGTAGTTTCTTGTCACTGAGGTCACTAGGTGTTGTCATGGAGAGAGTTCATTAGATGTGTTACTTGAGATGGGTTTGAAAAATGTGAAATCGGCAGATCATTTTATTTAGGTAAATCTGAACTCTCGTGAGCTAAATTTGGAGAGACCCATTTCAAAAAAATTTGGAGAGACTTGGTACTATAGAATTTTTTAGCAGCTGGTACAATGTAATTTACTGGTTCAGTCATTTCTTATGCAGCACATATCCCCAATTAGTTTATGGAAACTCTATAATCTATTAAGTGAGAGAAAAGTTCTCTTGAGAATGTTAGAAGAATATGTTTAACATTTAAGTCCCATCATCATCTTGATATGTTTGGATTTTGGATTTTGGATATGCATGATCTAAAAGTGATAGAATGTCGAGATGATGATGGGATGGGTGAAGGTGTGGGTGATGGGGATTAATGTGTGCGAAGTCCCTAGTAATTCATTAAGGTTCACAATTGACAAGCCCATTAAATGTTTATAAAATTATCACCCATATTTATTGCTAGCAAATCAATGATTCATAAGAAGTACAAACACAGAGAAATTGATTGTCATTTGGTTGGTGATGTGGTGGTGAGGGGAATGATTTTTCCTCGACACAGTGATAATAGTTTCACATAGATGGCATTAAGATCAAATTATATTTATTAATTAGGAATTGCCTCCTAACTGTGGCTACTCATTATTGGATGGGCATGAAATCTAAATTTATTATGGTAATAGAGTATGATGTCTGCTTGGTTGGCCCATTTTGTGTCCCGTTTGGTGTGTATCCTATTTGTGTTCCCCGTTTTTTCGTTTTGCCTGTTCGGATGAGACTAAAGGGAGGGGGAATCTTGGAGGAATATCCTCACGTGTATAAGAAAAGTATTAAGAACAACCATATAGTTATTAGTAACCCAAAAACTTCTAAACTTTGAGTCCCTTTGGGATAGACTTTGACTCAATTTTAATAAATAAACTCGTAGCTTCTTTTCTTGGTTATTTATTCATTATTTTCTTTATTTTATATTGTCACTTATATGAAACTGCTAGACATATATATGATATTCTGGGTCAGATTATATCTAAAAGAATTTTCACACGAAATGCCATTCATGCACAAAACTGCTTGGTTCTTTTTTATGTATATGCATTGATCGGTTCTTTCTTTTTGTCACCATGAAAACAAACGAATTGTTGAGACTTTAAACGAATTGTTTATGATGGACACAGACAAGTTTCCATTGAGGAGGGAGAGAGCAAGGCAAACGAGCTAGGTGTCATGTTTATTGAAACAAGTGCGAAAGCTGGCTTTAATATCAAGGTACACCTTTGTCTGCACATGTCAGTAAAACTTGAAATTTGGTTCTATAAAATTGATGATGGGCATTTAATTATCCTCGCCTTTTCCCTTCACTTTTCCCTGAAGGCTCTGTTTCGGAAGATTGCTTCTGCTCTACCCGGAATGGAGACACTTTCATCGACAAAACAAGAAGAGATGGTGGATGTCAATCTTAAGTCTGCTGGTGCAACCTCATCCCAGACACAGCAGCAAGGAGGCTGTGCCTGTTGATCTTCGATGACTTCATTTTCCATTGCTCCATTAGTGTGTTTCAACCTCTTTGGTCCAGTTGTATATGGTTTTGATTTTTGTACCTCGGCTATGATTTTACAACAGTAACAGCAAAAAACACTATGATGTAAGGAACAGTTACAAACAATGAAATTACATCAAGCATCAGGCATCAGATCATTTACCTAATAAGCCATCCGTGCACATCGCAGTTAGAATATCTTTCCCTGGAGGCTCCATTTGTCACCTTGTTTCTGAAGAATGTATACCTAACCGAGGCAGGTTATCTTAGGGATCTCACCCTTTCAATGGTATGAAAAAGGAGATTCTTGTTTAAATCATCCGCTAAGAGTATCATGTTTTGCCAAGAAACAGTTTTATTTTTTATTTTTTTGCTTAGGAGCTAGGACTCGAGCTGCTTGATCAAAATTTTGTATGATCATCAAATGTGCCCTACAGACTTTGGTTCTTCCTCAAAGCAAGGCGGGTTCCGCTTCATATCAGCTCTGAGATAGAGAATGAAAGGATGCTGTTAAGATTGAGAGGAGTCTTGTTTGCCATTACCTGTTCAATGTTTTGTGAGCTTTTATACGAAAATAGAGAAAAGAATCTTGTTATCTTATTTCATCTTATGATTCTTATCGCATTAGAGAAATATATTTGATTCATTGAGAGAACTTTTTCGTCATTTTCCCTATGGAACTCGAATGGCTAAGCAATCTCCCTTGGTAAAGTATCTGCAAAGGTCCGAGTTTGCTCCAAGATTTAAATTTAAAACCTTTTATTCCCTCAAGATTCTAGACATTCTTCTTTGTAAATATAAATTCTTATTATACATTTGTCTATTGATTTATTAATTTTCATTTTGTTGTTTCGTGTTTGTTTAACAAGGTCAGAATTTGCTTCTGACGTGAAGTTTCCTGAGATTATGTTCTCGTCTTACGTGCTTCTTCGTTGGTATTTTTCCTGTGTGTATTTATCGGCCATTAACGCAAGCTCAGTGAAGATGTATTGATGCAGTCTTTTATGAAGAAGATGTCATCCATTTCTCGTCAGCTCTCTAGCAAGGAAAAAAAGAAAACCCAGTTGTTTTTTTTTTCTTTTTTTTTTCTCTCAAATATCCGGAGGTTTCGGGTTTTCCATCGTTAGAAATTTTGAGTGGTGACACTGTCAACGAGAAGGTGTTCAGGGAGAAGAGAGAGTCGGGTGGAAAACAGTGATCTGTGAGGAGAAAAAATAGGAGAGAAGAAAGGAGCAGTTGGCGTAAGCAGTAACGTCTCATTTAAGAAATTCCTTAAAAATGCTTACCACAGGCCCACAGCTCAAACTTCAAACTTTCTCCCCAGTTCCCGTTTCCCACCGCCGCCTCCTTTATGCTTCAGATTCAGAGCCAGTTGCCAGATCCTTCTTATTAAAAATCGGAGCTTTTCGTGGGGCAACAAAAACAAAAAATCGCTTTTTTTTTCTTTTTTTTTTTATGAAGAGAGGGACCCAGTGTACAGTATGAAGTTGAGCCACTGTTTTTGCATCCGTGGGGCATACGGTTTCTGGAATCATATCTCAATCACTCACTGCGTGCCCTAAGTCTCCCAACTCGTTGCGTCGCTTGCTCAAGGCTTTAGTTTAACTAGCCAAAGCGGCTTTAGCAGTAAACAAGAAAAAGGTCGTTTGTTTCCGTCATGGCTGAGGTAGCGGAGGATGAGCTCAGGGTTAAAGGTCAGTAGTACACTGCGTGGTACCCTCTTCTGTCATGAGATAGTTGTCTGCTGGATTAAAAGGAATTGAAACGATGATACGAGATTTCCGTCTTTCATCAGTTCAATTTCTTCTTTTTTTTTCTTTGTTTGTTTGATTGTTATTTTTGCCTCTTTGTTCCTTTTCTCGTCATCTAGTTTTTGTTTGCACTCAAATTTGTTTTCTTCCTGTTCTGTGAGTTGTGGGCTTGTGGGTGTTCTTTTTTCTTTTTTCTTTTTCTCTTTCTTCTTCATGGTTTTGAAAATTATGATAAGACAATATTCAATCAGAAAAGTACCCATATGTAATCTCTTTCTGCTGATAATCAACTGTTAGGAATGTGTCTTCATTTTTTTAATAGCGGAGGCAAGAATTGGGTTCCGCAGTGGTTGTTGCATCGAAGTCTAGTGATAAGAACCTTGGTATATGATTCATTAAAGTTTTCTTACAGACGTAGGATTCGACGTTAAGTTTCTACGTATTATTTCTGCACCTTGTACTGTTACATGAATAAAGTAAGTTATTCAGTGGTTCTCCTCGAGAAATACAGAATATTTTACCGTGCATAAGGCGACATCATGAATTCCACTTTCGATTTTCTGTTTAAATTGTTGTGTGCTTTCTATTTCATTTTACAAATAGAATCTGTTGTGATGCTGGATTATATTATGATTTATGATCTTGTTTGTTCTTATAGTTTTTAAATGAACATTGCTACTGACATTTGGCCTTTTTTTTTACGTCTTTGCTGCTCTTTGAATCTCAAGTTCCTCCCAAAGTAAGAGGCTCGCGCTGGTGGTTCCTGGTGGTTCTGAATATCTTTTTCCTCATTGCCGGTCAGTCCGTTGCCACTCTTCTGGGCAGATTTTACTATGATCAAGGCGGAAACAGTAAATGGATGGCCACTCTTGTCCAAACAGTTGCCTTCCCCTTCCTTCTCATCCCACTTTTCCTGGTTAGCTCCAGGTCGAGTTCTTCTCCGGGATCCATAACTGCTACTGGAAGGAGACCACCTTCCATCATCACCCTTGTCTCTATTTACTTTTTCTTGGGTTTGCTCATTGCCGCTGACAACATGATGTATTCCTATGGGCTTCAGTTCCTGCCTGTATCTACATACTCTCTCATATGTGCAACCCAGTTGGTTTTTAATGTCATCTTCTCCTACTTCCTGAATTCCCAGAAGTTCACTCCTTTCATACTCAACTCTGTTGTCCTCCTGACCTTCTCTACTGCTCTTCTTGCTACAAACAATGATGAATCTTCAGATTCTACAGAAATTTCAAAAAGTAAGTATGTGGCCGGATTTTTTTGTACCTTGGGAGCCTCAGCCACATACTCCCTCATACTTTCTCTTATGCAACTTACCTTCGAGAAAGTTTTGAAGAAGGAAACTTTTTCTGTTGTCCTTGAAATGCAAATTTACACTTCGATTGTGGCTACTGGTGCATGTATAATTGGCCTTTTTGCTAGTGGGGACTGGAGGACTTTAAAGGGGGAGATGGATGGATTTGGAAAGGGAAGGTTATCGTATATCATGACTTTGGTCTGGACGGCTGTGGGCTGGCAGATTTGCTCTGTGGGAGTGGTGGGTTTAATTTTTGTGGTGTCATCTCTATTTTCGAATGTTATTAGTACCTTGGCCATGCCTGTTGTCCCTGTCTTTGCTGTGATTTTCTTCCACGATAAGATGGGTGCTGTGAAGGTAATGTCACTTTTACTGGCTCTCTGGGGTTTCACTTCTTACATTTATCAGCACTACCTTGATGATTCTAAGGCTAAGGCAGCAAGAGCTGAGTGCCACGAAGTCTCTGATGCTACTGCTTGAGAAATCATAATGTTAAGACTGGAAATTTTTGAACTTGGGGAGTTCTGGTTGGATCACTTGCAGCCACAAAACAGCAGGAATTATGTCAATGTTCTCAGTGCTATAGGTTGGATGTTTTTGTACATGACCAGTTCGTGATGCAATGCCATGGAACTAGCGGAATTCATGAAAAAGCCACGGACGGAGGGTTCATCGTTATTATTCCTGGGGATGCATAATTTTCAATGTAAATTTCCTCAACACGAAATGAGAGGAATTTGCTGGCGCATGTTGGTTTGTAAATTGGAAACTTTGGCAGTCATTCTTGATCTTCTAGGATTAGAAGTTAGAACAATTGTTCAAAATGTAGCTCTGGGATGCCCCTTTTTATATATTTTCTGCAATTTCCGAGAGTTATGCATTTAAAGAGCGATA